>JAJGRW010000279.1:0-66416 GCA_025461045.1 Carex parvula | reverse complement strand
CTTCACTGCTGCTTGGTTTAATTTTTGTTGAATCATAAAAAATGGTGCATTTTATGCTTTTATGGAATGCTTCATTATATATGCGGGGCTTATTTTATTCATGGATTGAATTATCATATTATGTGAAATTTTATTGAAATTTTTATATGTTTTTTTATATTTATTTTATCTGATAGTATATGTTGTAGTTAAAATAATTCTTTTCTTTTCGGTACATGCTTTATATATTTTGAATTTTTTTTAAATCATAATTAGAAAAAATATTTGTACCAAACCAACATGATTATTTTTTTTTTTTTACAAAAACCATAAGAACCGAATTGCCATTTCGGTCAGGAAGTTTTTTTTTTGGAACCGAAATGGCAATTCAGTCCATGTTGGTTTCACAGTTTGCTGCATAGCCTTTGGTGTAATACCCTGAGACCAAAATGTCATTTTGGTCCAGTGTTTTAATAGCCCGGACCGAAATGGCTTTCGGTCCCATAGAGGATTATTTTATCAAATGTAGGTAAAATTGAATTTGAAACCGAAAGACAATTAAATATGTCTTTTTAGCCGGATTATTTTTTTTTATCTCCGATAGAGGATATTAGATGAAATTTGAATTTACTCTATTTCATTTTCAATTTTTTTGGCACAACCTAGCAAGTAAGAATTACACGTCTTTGTTAATGTAAATGTTTTCTTAACTAAATTTACAATAATGCTATTTATTAAACAAATTCTTAAAAAAAAAAAAAAAATTGGACCGAAATGACATTTCGGTCCGGAGTCTTTTTTGGATTTTCTGTGGCCACCTTTCTGAAAATTGGTGAAACCAATACGGACCAAAATGCCATTTCGGTTCGGAAAAAAAAAAGCGGATCGAAATGGCATTCGATCGGTTCTTATGATTTTTATAAAAACAAAAATAATCATGTTGGTTTTGTTATAAACAAAGATAAACAAACAATAAACAAGATAGAGATAACACAAGATGACAATCTCTTTATTCATATTTTTCATGTGTACAATACAAGATTACAATGCCTCTATTATAGGCCACAATTGTAAATGAAAAGCCTTACATAATAAATAAGAGATTAAATTCAAATCCTAGTTGGATATAATTCCAATGGTAGTGGGTAGTGGGGAAATAAATGAGGATTAATATTGAGAGTTACAACTGAATGGACCATCCCATTATATTCATAACACTCCCCCTTGAGATGTCCATTCATAAGAATATGCCCATTAAAACCTTACTAGAAAAACCTATGGATAAACCTAGTGAAGGAAAAGATGTACAATATTCCTTTTAATACACAACTACAACCTTACCAGAAAACTCAGTGGAGAAAAACCATGGTTAAGGAAAAATATAGTGCATATTAACTCCCCCTCATTACAACATCAATCAAGATCTTTAAGTCGACCGAACCTCCAATATTACGAACTAGCTTTTCAAATATTACCAATAGGCAGCGCCTTAGTGAATTGCTGCTAGATTTTCCACTTGAAAACGAATTTGTGAATAATAATAACATTATCATCTTGGAGAATCATGTGTGAAAAAGAACTGTAATGAATATATTTTGTTCTATCTCCTTTTAATGTATCATTCTTAATTGAGTAATACATACAATATTATCTTAATATCTTACTCTTCAGGATCATTTCTCCAGAAGACAAATCTACATGCCTGACAAATGTGTTGAATCAAGATCTTAACCAAACATATTTCTCGTTTGCTTAGGTGTCTTGCTAAAATTATCTCAGAGTTTAGCGAAGTATATATTATATTCATTCCAATGTCTTCGCATAGGAGAAGAACTATATCTTGCTGATAAATTTACAGCAAATGATCATTATATCTTGTATGTCCAGCAAGATACATAATGTTACTATGCACTAAGATATGGTACTTCAGGACAAGGAGTTCTTCATCACTTTCTCAAGGTCTAAAAGGATCTTTATGCACATCTAATGATCTTACAACTATCATAGTGATCCAATGGATGTATTTTATCCATATAAAATTATTTCAACACTCTTGCAATATAATTTTCTTGATGCATAAAAATGTCATTTTAAATGTTCAATTTGCCATCCAAAGTAAAATTTGTCCTTCCAAGATCTTTTATCTCAAATTATTTCTTTAAATAATTTATGCTTTTGGAAGCTCTTCAGGAGTTCCAATGACTACTTAGCATCGTCAACAAAACTGCCATTATAACAAAATAATTTCAATATCTTTCTCTGTACAGATCGTATCATTATTATATCCATATTTCCATAAATATTCACTTAGACGATTATACCATATGCGTCTAATTTCTTTAATCCATATAAAGATTTTATCAATTTAATTGAATAATGTTTCTCGAAACCTAAATTACATGCTTCAGGCATCCTTAAATCCTTCAGGAAGTTTCATATATATATATCATTACCAAGCGAGCCATAAAATAGACTGTAAAACATCCATTAGGCGAAAATCAAGTAATTCATGACTGCCAGGACTATTACGTACAGAAAAATTATTGCATCCACCACAGATGAGTATATCCCAAAATTTCACCTTTCCTATTTATTTTCCGCTTAAATATTCATTTATATCCTACTCGTTTTACACCTTCAGGTATTGGAACTACAGGCCAAAAAACTTTTCGTTTTTCGAGAGAGTTTAACTCTGCCTCAATTGCACCTTTCATTTTAGCCAATCATTTCTTTGTCGACATTCTTTAATAGACTTCGAGTCATGATCCTCATTATTCATTATATTTAGCGCTATATTATATGCAAATATCATTGATATCAAATTTATCTCGGTTCCATCTTATTCCATTGATGATATAATTTATCGAGATCTCTTTAATTTCATGAATTTCAGATACCTGAGTTTCTGCTGGAACTCCAATATTACTTATAATTTGATTCTCTTCTAGAGTTTTATCTGAAATTATGATATCCTCGACTTGACCATTTTCATTCTTTGCTCGTTTTCTTTTTCGAGAATTTTTATCTTTGGAACCGATTGGTCTTCCACGCTTCATGCGTGTTATAATTTCATTAGTCTGTCCAACAGGGACATCGACTTTAATTGGAGAATTAGCAGCTGGTACATGTGATTTGGTCACTTTCTTTGTAAATGCGTCTGGCGATTGATTAACTAATCTTTCCAAATAAATTATCTTTTAAACATCTAGTTCACATTATTTATGAGGATCTAAATTAGACAATGATAATTCATTCCAACTAATATATTTTCCCAGCTGATTGTTTTTTCTTCCCCTAAGGTTGGGAATAATAATTCATCAAAATGATAATTGGCAAAACAAGCCATGAATAAATCTACCATCAATGGTTCTATATACTTTATTACATATGGAGATTCAAATTCAATATAAATTTCCAACTTTCTTTGATGTTCCATTTTAGTGCGGTGGTGGAGCAATTATAATATATATCGCACATTCAAAAATTATTATATGGAAAATATTAGGTATGTGACTAAAAACCAATTATAAAGGGGAAGTTTTATAATAGCTTGTTGGCATGATGCGAATTAGTGTTGTTGCATGCAAAATACAAGTTCTCATTTTTGTGTATGAACATAAGCTACATGATAACACATCAATTCTAATAGACATGCATTGTCTGAGAAATAAATTCATCAACATTGTCTAGACGTATTTAATTGAATAATCATAAAATTATCTCTAATCAAATCAATTGAGCAAGTAATCTTGCAAACTTCAGGTTTGCGAGTTGATAATGTGACCATACTAGTGATGCATCAATTATAACCATAAATATCTAAATGGTTCACATGGTGGATATATTGTCTACAAATATCATCTTGTATACGTTCTAGAAATGAAATCACAAATAAAAATCATAAGATTAAAGAATCTTCTGGTTCTTTAATGAATGTCCCACATAATTATCTATTAGTTTTTCGCATCATTATTGATCCGGAATGGCCCAACCGGTCAAGTGCCAAACTATGAACATATTCTTATCTGTAAACTTCAGGTTTACATCATATGTGCTTCAATTGTACTAATATATGTGTAGTACAAGTTGGAGGAAAACATAAGCAATTTTTATAATATGCATTTTTTTTATGTGAGATTAAGCTAGTAACAAGATATTCAACATCTTCTTCATTGATTGGTCTCGATATGATATCCATTTCGGCGGATATCCTTAAAACTTAACAAATTTATTTGAGACTTAGAAAAACATAATGCATCATCAATATAAATTTGTGTTCCTCCATATACAACAATGTTGCTCTTCCGGAGCCTTCAATCAATTTGTTTTATTAACAACAAATACAAGTAACAAAAAAAAAAAATACCACCACCATAACAAAAATAATAATAACAATTGTAATTACCTTTTTTTTTCTTACCCCCATCAATTTCAAGGAATAAATTTAGAATAGAAAAAAAATTATAAATAAAAGTTCAAATTATAAATAATAACAAATCAGTGACAAGTTGATACTGCCCTTATAGGTGACACAGTTCTGTGAACTACTTAATAATAGAATATGCCTCAAATCACTGTAGGTGATGTTCATAAAATTAATTTAGGTGCTTTGATCAGCAATGTATTGATTATTTATTTCTTAACCTTTGGATAGAAAATATCTTTGTTTTATTTACGAGTTTTTATTAATTGTTTTTCATAAACCAAACTGAAAAGGGAAAAAGACACAGACTTGAAAATTAGTATCTTTTATATCCTAAAAGTTGTAATATAAATATCTAATGTTTAATCTGGCATATTTATACATTTAATGCTAAACTATTTCCAAAAAAAATACAAATATCCTTTCTTCGATTAAAACAAAGTTACTTAATTTCTCAAGTCTAGCTCTTTATTACTTAATTTCTATTTTCCACTTCTGGTGATATTATTTTTGTTCAACCATAAGAAAAATTTATATTTTCTTCAAACTTCCTCAGAAGATTTCAATTATTAGACTAAAAAGTAAATGAACATATAAATTTAGCGCATCCTATCATTTTTGTTTCTTGAAATCTTCTTCAGGAAAACCTTTTTAATATCTTTTGAAATCTTTTTCGAGAAGATTAAATTATTGAAAAAATAATAATATGAACATCATATAAAATTTATATATCATATAAATCTTCTTCAAGAAACTTTCCTAATATCTTCTCAGATTAATTTTTCTATATCATAAATACCTTCTTCAGGAAGATTAAAAAAAAAAATTGGACTTCAATTTTTTATCTGTCCTCAACTGGGACGAGGTGAACATCACCTTTTAACCAATTTCTTAAAGGATCCACTCCCTTTCTAATATGTAAGTCAAAGGCTAGGAAGAGCAGACTCCTCCGGTGACTACATATGGTTTTTCTCTGTCGGTACCACAAATATTCAACTATCTTAACTTTATGAATAAAATATGTCACAAATTTATCTTTCGGTTTATGGCTTCGGGCCATATATTCAACTATCTCAATTTTATGCATAAAATATGCCACAAGTTTTTCTTTATGTTTATGACTTCGGATCAATTGACAAAACTTTATGATCACATTGAGCCTTTAAACAATTGAATCTTAAAATTGAGCTTCTGGCCAATTATAAATTTACTAAAATAGCTTCAGGCCAATTGATAAAATTGAAATTTATTATTAAATATAGCTAGATGTCATTTGAAATTCTAAAAATGAACATAACATTAACTTGATACACCGTTATTCATATGGCTTCAGGCCATTATATTAACATAATTTATACTAAAATGACTTCGGGTCATAATTTATGTTTAACACAACATAATGTAAAAGGAATAACGATAATATAAAACAGAATATTATCATAATATATTATAAATATAACATAATTAAAATATGAAAAATTTACCTTGAACTCTTCAACTAGTAGAGCTCTCGTGCTGATAACGGTTTATAAAAACAAAGATAAACAAACAATAAACAAGATAGATGATAACACAAGTGACCATCTCTTAGTTCATATATTTTCATGTGTACAATACAAGATTACAATGCCTCATTTATAGGCCACAAATTGTAAATGAAAAGCATTACAATAATAAATAAGAGATTAAATTCCAAATACTAGTGGGATATAAATTCCAATGGTAGTGGGGGTAGTGGGGAAGTAAATGAGGATTAATATTGAGAGTTACAACATGAATGGACCATCCATTATATCATAACAGGTTTCTTAAAATTATTATTTTAATTATGGTTTATAAAAAAAATCCTTTATTTTTGGGCCAATGATATATAAAGAGGAGGACTCAAATGCCCCATTGTTTTTACTGCTCCAATCGTACTCCAACATCTTTATCTTAAATTTCAAAGTTCAAACAGATGATCCGAACCGCTCAACATGATATCCACACTAAAATATAATTGGAGACCAAATTTTATATTTTTGGGAAATTTTTTTACTATTCTTTAAGATATGTACAAAAATCATTGTGTTTAGATGGTCCACAATTTCATGAAAAATTGTGATTTTGTATCTATCTTAAAAAATAGTAAATAAATTTCCAAAAATATAAATTTAATCTCTAAACATATTTTAATATGAATATTATGTTGAGCGATTCAGATTTTTTTGTTTGAACTTAAAATTAAAAATAAAACTATTAAAATACGATTGAATCATGAAGTAATGGAGCATTTGAGTCCTCCTCACATATAAATATAAGATAACTGCAATGTCCGCAATCCTAAGACATTCAAAGGACATGTACGTTCCACATCAATAACTCCGCACATTTCACAATCTTAGTAACCCCAAAATTTTAATGCTGTACTCCTGTCTTAATTTCTGTGGGATCCAAATCCTGTCCAACTGGAATACTACAACCCTTCTATAAATATTCAGCGGCAATGTTGGGTACTTTGTCAGAACTGGGTCCATCTAATTAATACTTATTGGAGAAACGAAGCACTTTGTTAATAATTTGTGTAATTGGGGTTATATTCGACCTCGGACAGTTTAAATGATAATTTCAAAGTGGAACCAACGAGTCTAATAAGTTTAATATCCCAAGAGAGTTGATGCGAAATGGAAGAAAAGTGGGATTAATTTTGGGGAATCCTCAAGGACTCGTTTTTATTATCGTCACCATCACCATTAATTAATTTTGGGGATTTATTAGCTTTAACAGCTCATTACTCTTAGGTAACACCTCATTTGCCAATTACTCATTAATGCTACATTCATCAGGTATTACCGTTTCTTAGACGATTATATGTTTTCCATTTGTGTTTCTAAAACTAAAACGAGTCGCTGCCAAGCGCCCAATCGACTACTAATTACTAAAGTTAGTTTGAAGTTTTGAACCTCGCTATATGATCCGACACAGTTTGTTACATATGAGATGAATACAGAAAATCAGGCAAACTCTTCCTCTGTTTGCGCTCCGCCCCTAACCAATCGGAGCGGGGTCCCTACCCAATCGGAGCGGGTCCGTAGCATAATCGAGCGCTACTACGGCTTTTAACCCCACGACCAGATTCCTACTTTAATTTACGCCAATAAGATCCCCCGTCCTCCGATGTCCTCGTTGGACCGCTTCTGTATCAATCAAGTGGACCAGATGAGCATTACATCCACTGTTTGCGGGTCCCATAATGAAAGGCTCCTAATACTTTTAGTAGAACGGCGCTACCAAAAATCGCTTGACCTCACGTCCGTTCGGACAAATTTACCGCTTTGGTCCAAGTTTTATTTGAGCCAGTAGACCACCGGAATACCGCTTCACTGACAGTGGGCCTCATATTAAAATTTTGGGCTTATTTTTGTAAAGCTTGTCTAGTTAGTTTCGATCCCCTTGCCCTTCCTAGAATGACTTGATTTTTTTTGTTTTATTGGGGTGGAAAAATGAGCAATACATTGAATGAAGAGTGGAGCCCACATTATCAGATTCATGTTGGTCCCATATATCAGTGAGATACGTTCCGGCCTTTCCCCTCCCTCCAATTCCGTACCAAACATGTTCTGACTCATACCAGGATTGGATTCCTTTCTCCGTTTTTTAATTCACATACACAAGCACAAACGCTCTGACACACTCTCGAATCCCCATTTTTCAATCTATTTCTCAATTTTTTCCCTCCTCTTTGAAACTCCATTAGAGGAGGTGAGAAGAGAGGAATAGCTTAAGCAGATAGCCATGCCGAATCGCAAGCAAAAGCGCAAGCAAAAGGAAAAAGAGAAGAGAGAAAAAGAGAAGAACAACAATACCACCAATTCTTCTTCTTCTTCAACATCTTCTCCATCTCACCTAACCAATTCCAACACGACCTCTCCGTCTCCACCGAACCCATCTTCTCCCAAATTTAATGGTAACTTTAAACTATTAGAACCGGCCCTTACAATCTCGCCTTTTTTATTTAATTAATGTGCGTATGACTACAAGGTGTTCGTATTTATGCCTGTTTGGGACCTCCCACGTTCCCTTGCTTTCCTTTTTCGCTGTCCCTGCTACCCAGCTTTCCTTATAAGCTTCGCTGGATTCGCCTTTTCTTTTGCTTATATATGGGTGTCATTGTTTCGAACAGGTAATGGGCGTGACGAGATTATTGCCTCTGAAGAAGAAATAGCTAAGCGGGAAACAGAGAAGGAGAAGCAAAAAAATGGAAGAGGAGAAGCATGTTGAAGAGAGAGAGATAGAGCCAGATTTGGAGCAGGTAGGCCCTGCTGTTGAGACTGAAGAGGAGGATAAACAGATTACAGCAAAGTTAGGGGAGACAAGCACAGAGTCAGCTGATCTCACTTCCAAAGGCGAGACAGAGAAAGAGAAAGAGAAAGAGGTTGAGGATGAGGATGCGGCGGGGCCTGCTGTAGAGGAAGATGAGGAGAAAGAGGCTGAGGTCAGTCAGGTGGAGATTGTGGAAGAGATCAAGGAGAGTATCGCCGGGCCAATTGGGGTGGTTAATACAGAGTTGGTGGGGCCTACTAGTCAGGGACTGGAAGCAGTGGTAGAGAGGGAGGTAGCTGAGTTAGAAACAGGAAAGGTGGTAGAGGTGACCTCTCCAGAAAATCCAGAAGAGCAAGCAGCAGAGGTAAAAATCCTTTATTTATCATCTTTTTGTTGTGGTAGTTTTAGGTTTCTAATTGAGTTGACGGTGTTGAAGCCCCATATTCCTTTTTCATATGAGACGTGTAACAGAAATCGTGACTGGTTTTATACAACAAACAATAGCAGTCATATAGGATGGCATCGTGTACCAGCCAGGGCCATGTTATGTATCTATGAAGAGAAATATGTTCATCTTATTATATGCTTTCACTTATCTTCATGTGCGTACCCAATGGAGGTGGTCCCATGCTTCAAACGGGTATAATATTGTTTATAGATTGTGTCTTAGATGGGTAGTAGTCCCAATCGTGATTTTGTGCCATAGTCTTGGTTCCATTGAACAATTAAATTAAACAGTTTTACTTGCACAAACAGACTAGTTTATGCTGGCATGAGGCCATAACTGGTATGGCAAATAGTTGTACAACACGAGGATTAGGAGATCATTTTATAGCGGAACTTGTAGATTTGTATTTGGTGTTTTTAATTGATAAAGTTATTATCATATACAGGCTCATCTGACAAGCCGTGATTTTCGAGTTACTGCAGCAAAACGTGCAACTTGGTGGGATTGTTGCGGGCTTCTTGATGTATTTTCTGGTTCAAGCCGGTGAAGTCGGGTAAGACATTTTAATTGCAGTCATTTTTCCCCCACAAACTATATCTTGTAGTGTACTCTAATTGAAGTAGCACTATAATTCTGTATATTTGCATCTGCTCACAAATCAAACATCCATAATTTCCAACCAATGTGGATTTGAACCCACGTCCACATGAATTTTGGAACATGGGACCTGACTATTAAATAAAGGGTTGTCAGCAAAAAGTGAGCAAACTGCCCTATAATTTCTGGGTCTTATAAAAAAATAACATATGTTTGGTATTGATGAAATATTGGGCCTTTCTTTTTCTGTAAGACCAAGGTAAGTTTTTGTGTTGGATGTCAATTTTGTTGACGTTGCTACTGTGTCTCTACTTTTTTTTTTATATGTTTGATGGATCTTTTAAGTGCACACTGCTGTTGTTTATCACGGCTACATATATGTCATGTACAATTTTTTTTATTTAATTTGGGTTTATGTTGGGATTATTCTAGCATTTAATCTGCATCTATCATTTGTTGTGGATTTAAGTTGTTTAACAGTATTGAAACCATAGCTTTTATTTGAAAATATGAGCTTTTATTCTCCCCTGACTTGTACATATCATGCAGAAAGTATCAATTGTAGCTGAATTACTGAGACTGGGTACTTATAACCAAATTCTTAACAAAAATGAACTTGAATTTGAATTTTATTCCATAATCAGGATATGTACAAAGGATCTTCAAAGATTCCTTTTTAAGTGACCATGAGAATTGAAACTTTTTTTAAATATGAAGTGATCTACTTTTCTGCTAATATTATTTTTAGATACTTTGAATGGTTTCATAAAGCTGAAAGTAAAATTAATAGAAATTTTGAAATATCATCAAAAAGTTCTTATCATAAGCAATGTAATTCTTAAGTTATGTTGGCTGTGCTTACAATCAGAATTTCATGATTAAGGTGTTAGGATGTGCAAGTATTTAATATGAACTTTATATTGTTTAGGATGGTTTAAATTAACCCAAATTTTATTTTGACAAAATTGGAGGTGGCAATTGGACTGGTTGGGGAGGGTTGAGGTTTGGCTGGGTTGTTTCAGGTTCAGGTCAGTTCAGGTTTGGGTCCTTTTTGGAACTTGTGTTGTTCAGATTGTTTGAGGTTTGGGGTAAATCTGGGTTTGGTTTGTCTTGGTTATCAGGTTGTTCCTGGCTGCAGGCCTCTTTGGTCTTGATCATTTGGTTTTGAAGTCGAGCAGGTTCCAGACAGTTATTTTGGTTGGTCTTGTTACCCTGATTAATTTCATATTTGCAGGAGTGGTTAACTTTTTTTTTCTTTGCTCTCGCACCATTCTGCAAATCGGTTTTGACTTTTGAGTGGCAGAGGTGTTATGTCATACCGTCAGGTTTGGGTACATGTACAGGGCAGCTTTGGTATGGATCAGTTAGGTGTGGTTGCTCTTGTTAGGTTGGGTCGGGTTTAGTGTTGTTGACTAATCCAAAAAATCAGATCAGGTCAACTTTTAGGTTTGGGCAGGTCGGGCTGGCCTTTCAGGTCGTGTCAGATTTTACCACCTCTAGGAATCTATCAAAAAATAGTGTGTTTATTTAGAGGATCTTACAGCATAAGGTTTTCGAATTTCTGAGGACCTTGAACTTTGCGGCAGTGCCTCTTATGCCATTTACCACCCTCAGAACTGAAATAAACACACACCAAAATGTAAAAGGAGCAACGGGGCCATTTGCAGAAAGAGGTGGGCTTGGTGAAATAGTTAAATCTTTCTGAAAGCTTGTGTAAAAGAGATTTAAGGGTTTTTAATCAAATGTCATGGTTCTTGGTACAAGTGGTGATCGTTACCAGTATGTGCTCCGTTCTCATAACACTGTATAAAGTTTCCTGAATTAGTAGAATTTCACAAGTGAATAGGAAATTGAAATCCTAGCTGTAGGGAGAAGTTCAGAAGTGAATAGGAAATTTGCAAAGAAGCTTCTGTATTCCAGTTTATTTTATGAAATATACAGCAAGTAACAACAACTTGTACTTATTAGTATTATATTATGCCTGTTGTTAATTATTTCTGATTAAGTGACTTCACTTGTCAGATTGGTGTGTAGTTCTCTTCTAAAACTGTAAAATCTTATAGTTCTCTTTTAGAACTGTAAACTGTTAGTTAACCGTAGGGTTTTTATTTTTGTTGCAGAAATTGAACATATTTCAAGGTCGCATTTGAATGCTTGGAGTACAGTGGAATTTGAGAGATTTTGAAGAATAATATCAATCTGAACGTAGATGGTATTCTGTGCTTGTCAAGTACCAGTTTTTGGAATGCCGTTCTGCAAAATTGCTTTTAGCCTTATTTTGTTTGGTCTATTTTTTATTTTGGATGCTAAAATATAATATGGTTTCTGTTTGTTTGAGATTAGTCTATTAAATGTTGTTAGCTAGTATTATATTGGAGTCTGTTTTTGTTTACTTGTGAAATGTTTGCAACTATAAGAAATGCATTTTCCTTCTGTAATTATTCAACTTCTGTTAATAGTATTGTGGTATCTGATGAGAGTTTTTTTTGAGGTAAGCATCCGATTGAAAGTTGGAATGGAAAGTAATCGGTGGACAGATTTTGAAAAGTATAGAAATCATGTTGTGTCCATAACTGCTTGGAAGGTGGTCAAATAATCGTCTTTCAGTATCTTTCTTTTTTATTTCTAAAGATACTATGTTTAGTGAGTATGATCTTATATATCATGGATTTGACTTATAGAGTTAGAGAGGCTAGTAATGTGGCGTGCATCATTGTAGTTTAGTTCTTCTCTCTACATGTTTTGTAATTTTCGTTCTTTGTTCTGTCCATCAAAGCTGCCTTTTAAAAATTCTACAACTATTCTACTTGGTACCCAACTACCCAAGTGATGTAAACCCAAATCAGAATATATGCGTAGATTGCAAAATGAAAAGTGACTTCAAAATCTTTTTTGTTTTTTTGAAAAACTGACAGTGGCTATCAGTGATTACATCTTAATGAAAAAGTGATTTCAAAATCAGAATATATAATGTAAGCCCAAATAATCAATGATTTCAATAAAAATGAACTATTCTAGTTGGTACTTAGAACTCAATTTTTTCCCTCCATCACTGCAAGGACTAGGGGTGTCAATGGGTACGATACGGGTAGGTTGGAAGCATTTTCATACCCATATCTATTAAGAATTGATCTTACTCATACCCTACTCTTACTCATTAAGAATTGATCTTATCCTACCCTATCCATACCCGTTAAAATTATCGGGTAACGAAACGGTAGCGGGTGGATAACGAATAATAATAGTAATATAATAATTAATTTTATTATGTTTACATATAGAATGTCAAAACTCATAATTTCACACATATGCAATCACATTACTAACAAAAAAAGCAAATGTACAATCAATTTTAACTAAATTTTTTTTTTATAAAGCAAGAGAATTTGAAAACAGAAATATCTATTCCGACAAATTCAATTATTTAACTAAATAACAAACATACAAACAAAGTAATATGTTTAACATTTTTCTTATAGCAAAAAACATACATTAAATAATAAATTTACATGACTAATCATTACAAAAATATTCTGATGTATGCATTTGCATATTAAGTTATTTTGTGTAAACTTTTCAGTTAAATTCTTTTCAATTAAACTTCCGATGGATGCTGACATTTAGTGTATGAAACAACTACATAGATTTTATTTGCATGAATATTATTCATACAATTGACATTAATTAATTGCATGAGTAAATCATGTAAATAAATATTTTTAATTTCATGTTAATAATTCAAATTTTTAATAGTGCAGACCAGTACATACAAGAGACCGTCGGCATGATCTGGAAGCTACATTTTTTCTTAATTCTAATGCCAAATCTTGGCAGTACCTGTCTGGTTGGATCGGAGAGATTGGTTGCTACTTTTTTCTTTTTGATTTAGACCCGTAGGTTATCAGCTTGGTAGTTGGTAGAAGAGGATGGTACAGGTGTTTATCAGCCGAAATTTTTATTAATAAAAAATAAAATAACATTGGATTTCGAGATATAGCAAAAAATGTGATCGATGACGTCCAGAGGACGTCATGGATCATTACGGTTCAATTAACAATGAGATTAGCAATAATAAACGTATGAGCAAAACACAGGCTGTTATAGTTCAAAACAGTCAGGGAGGCGCAGGAAAAAAAAAAAAACAAACCCATTATGCTCCATAATGACCATGGAGATGCGGAAAAAAATAAAAAAAATATTAGACCATTATGCTTCATAACGGCCAGGTTTTATTAGGCTGAAATTTCTTGTTGAATTACATCGGCCGATTAAGTCGTGTGAATGGATAGCATCGTGTGTATGACTAAAAATGCCAAAGCAATTCATTTGGCCAACACGTGTGATATGCACATTATACTGGCCAATTAAGTCATTCCAACAAAATGCCGATTTCCAAAAATAATCTTTTAGAAATTGATATGCACATTATATTGGCCATCAGAAGGCAACACGTGTGACCAATGTTATCCAAGGTCACGAGACAAACTCATTCAAATCAAAGTTTGATTCTCTGGTCGTCAGTGACCATAACGGCCACAACCACAATTTTTTTTTATTCGGCTCTCTCTGGCAGTCAATGATCATAACGATCACATATTTTTTATTTTTTCGCGCTTCTCTGGCAATGATGGACTATTACGGCCCGTGTTTTTGCTTTTCGTTAGTTAACCTGTGTTGCTCATCTGGCCGTGATAGTCCATAACGTCCCATGAATGTTATAGACAATCACGTTTTTGTTATATCTTGAATTTCCGTCAAATACTTCTTCAATATCGATATTTATTTATTTTATTTTCTATTAATTAATAAAAATTTCGGGTTTATCAGCTTATACCTAGCTTCATCTCCATTTTATATAATACTGAACACTTCCATTGTTCTCCAGGTTAGTAATCTACATGCAGGGGTGGACCCACATGTATCCAAAGGAGCAGTCGCCTCTTCTGAATTTTGAATTTTTATAGAAATATATTAATTCAGACCGAGTTTGCTCCCCTCCGGATTTTTTTTTGCCTCTCTTTGGAATCTTGATTTGTAATTTGGTTAAATTTTGGATTCAATGAGAATAAATTCTTTGAATTCTGATGATAAATAGCATTAAAAGTTAGAGTATTGAATATTATAAGTCAGAGCATTAGAAATTATAAGTCAGAGCATTGTTTTTATATATAGTATCCAATTAGCTAATGAATTTAAATGTCACAAAAATAAATTTTACCATCACTAACTATTGTTCAAACATTATCATATAATATTATTTTATATAATTACCCTATAAGGTAACGGGTACGAAATAGCCTTTACCCATATTCATACTTGTTTGGCTAACGAAAAAAAATTCTTACCCATACCCATACCCGATAAGCTAATGAAAAAAAAAAAAAAAAACCCTTACCTATACCCGTCTTAACGAATACGGTATGGGTTGGTAAACGATTAAAAGGGTATCATTGACACCCCTAGCCAGGACCTTACAATGAACTAGTCAAATATTGCACTTGTAGACAACAAATTAGTTTTATAATTTACAAATTTATCGAATATCATAGCAATTTGCTTTGTACATTTCGGAGTACTTGATTGTACAACACCAGCTTATCTTTTTCTAAGTAACATTTCATTAAACGCTTGCTCCATATTGTTAAAAGAACAACTAACCTTTTCCTAAGACGAACCTTTATTTCCATCCTATACAGCTTCACAAACCAACAAACAATAATTCTAATTCACACCAGGAATTTCCTTTATAATTCACAATTTACTTAGTACGACTCCAATTTGCACACTTCTAATTGCCTCTCTCTCCATAGATTGAATGAGAAGCTCAGAATAGTTGTTGAATAAAGCATCAATAATCTCTCCTCCAAAGTGGTGGCTGAGCATGGATTCTTGTATGGCCCTAATGGCCATTGACAGAACTCTTCCATCTTTCCTTGCATCTCCACTTGCATTCAAGTTGGTTTCAAATATGTCTATGTAGTCAAGGGTAAAAGACCCTTCTTTGTGTACCTCCTCTTCGATTTCTATGATATTTGGGGCGTAGAAAGGCACGTTATAAGAGTCCAGCTTCTCTTGGTGTATCATCTCCTGCATTTTATTTATAATCATAATGTCATTATCATTTTACCATTTTAGAAATTCAGTTCAATATCCTTTTCCAAACTAGGATGTTTAAAACAATCCTTTTGCATATGTTTACTTACATGTGAGACCAGTAACTCTAAAGATTGTGCCAGGAGTTCCCAGAGTAGAGATGTGCTTGGATCTGAGTGGTCTGTAGTTCTTCTACCGAGCATGGCCAGAACCATTTTCCCACCACATGCTATTTCCATTGATCTTGCCTTGAGAAATTTGTTAAAATCTCCCTGGAATTGCTTGTAATATGCTTTAGCCACTTCAGGAGGGCTAGTGTGAGAAATGTACATTTTCCCTTTGTTTATTGGCTTGCCGATTTCATTGAAGAGTCCAATAGGTACCTACAAAAATTTGAATAACAATGTCAGTCACCTGTCTTCTGAAACTTACAAAGAATATTTAAAAGTTAATTTAAAGTTAATTGTAGAAGGTTCATCTTCTACAATGTTAGTAACTGTGGTCTTATTCGCTACTATTGTCAACTTGTGTGTTATAAAATTAATAAAAAATAATAGTAGTTTTCTTCAGATACTTCAAAAAAGATATAATAATGGAGTAGAACTAGGGTGAGCTGTGCTCACCAAGCCTTTTGGTGAGCATACCTCCAAAAACCGCATTTACAAAGTTCAAATAGTCGATTCGAACCTTCCAACGGTTCTTCATATTAAAATGTGCTTGGAGACCAAATTTTACATTTTTTGGAAATTTTTTACTATTTTTTCAGAATTTTTGAAAATCAGTGTTTTTTGAATTTTTTTTTTTATTTAATGAAAAGCTGTGATTTTCAAAAATTCTAAAAAAATAGTAAAAAATTTTCAAAAAATGTAAAATTTGGTCTCCAAGCACATTTTAATATGAAGAACACGTTGGAAGGTTCGAATCGACTATTTGAACTTTGTAAATGCGGTTTTTGAAGGTGTGCTCACCAAAAGGCTTGGTGAGCACAGCTCACCCTAGTTCTACTCATAATAATGGATGAAATGCTTATGATAAAATAATAAAACACATTTAATGATTTAAGGACGTTGATGTTAATACCAAATAAAGAAGAACAATAGATTAATAATAGACTTTGTACCTTAGAGAGCCAATGCAAACTTGAGCAAGAGCAAATGAAATGGACACTTCTACTAGGAAAAAGCCTCCCATAAAATGAACCAGGAACACCAGCAACAAAGACTGATGGATGGCCCCACTCGTCTGTGTTAGCATAATCCTTCAGGCTTTCAACAAATTGAGGTACATTCACAAATACTGTATTGAAATCATTTGTTGGCAAATCATTGAGCATCACAGAGAAGTCTGGTGCCGGAATGGAAAATTTATGACAAAGCCCTCCAATTTTCTTTATTATTTCTCCAGCTACTGTTACTGTGTTGGGGCCACTTGAGCAGCCAAGATCAGCTAATGTAAATTGTTCAGGGCTCTGTGAGATGTACACATCTACTGCTGAGTTTATTATTATATTCTTTAATGTCTCGATGCTGTTTCTCTGTTCAGAAAAACAAAAGTAATTAGAAGAATGCACAATGTACCATGAGTCCTATTTCTTTCTAAATTCAAAATAGAGAAAGAAACAGCGACGAAGGTGTTAGAAAATTTAATAAATTTATAAGATTATATTAAATTTTGTTTGTTTTAAGGTTTTAGTAATACTTTTATTTTAATAGTAATAATATTGACTGCATAGTAAAATTACATTATATAAGCATTAAAAGCCTGGCGACCTCTTAATTCTATTAAAATTCTATTAATTTTAATAATATAGATCAGGTGCATTTATAAAATTTGAGAAGTTTTAACTTTATTTAATTTTGATGGGTTGTGGTTAAATCTTCCAAATCACTGTTTGAAATATTTCATCTCTTATTTACTTTAATTATTTGATAATTATAGGCTTATATTTTTCTAACAGAATGGAGGGTAGTTTTGGCATTTTTTTAAGATTAAGATTGAGCAAAGCAGGGATAGTGAGCTGACATTATAATGTTTAGCTGCGCATACAAAATATTTTCATGTTCTACAGATACCAAAGGAGATTGTTCCTGTTTTATTAGAATTACCTGAAGAGAGGAGTTTTGAGCATAGCTAGTATCTCCAAGGCCTTCTTTCATATGTAAAATGGTCTCCACCTGCATTGGCCTTAGATGCTTGGTAGGGCTTGGAAGTAATGAGGATGCCATTTTCTAGTCACTTCTATTCAAGTTTATTTATCTGGGAGAAAATTAATCTGGCATTAGTTAAAGCTAATTAGAGAAAAAAGTTTGCAGTAGTGTGAAAAGGTATCCTGAGCTTTTCAAGGAAATTGGGTTCTAACTGGTACCAATCAAGCTCTGTGATATATGAACTCAGAGAGTTCACTAATGTTGTATGTCAAACAAGAGGTATGTTCATTTTTAGTAAAATTTTAAACAAAGAAGGAAAGAAAAAGAATTATAAGTTATGACCATTTGTGAATATCATCAGTTTCTTTGTATTGATATAATTCTTGGTGAAATATTAGTTTTTTGATTAAAATAGACGTAATTTAATAGAGCAAGATATTCATTTTTTGAAAGAAAAGAAACTTGCAGATGACGCAATAATATGTGAGGATAAATTGGAGAAAACAAGATAAAGATAATTATGCACATACCTCTAAATGATGAATTCTTCTTGGTCCAGAATCCAATCCGTCAATCAAATCAAATACGAACTGAGATGCTATTAAGAACCTATAATTCACGGAACTGAGATGCTTGTTATTGCTCTTTACCTTTTGTTTTCTTTGAATTGGATACCTTCAGTGGGGAATGCCACTACGATGAATATGGGTTCAAGTATTTATAGTAGGCAACGGAAATGGTACCTCATCAATCATCATTATTATTTGTTTTGCAAAACAAAGGGGATGGCATCTTTGATATAAAAAAAAAACAAAGGCAATGTTATTGCTCTCTGGTGCCCCTTTTACTTTTCCACCACTAAGCACACTTTGTTCTTTTCTCTCTTAGTCTCTTTGGTAGGAATTATAAATTGATATTTTAATAACAGTGCTCATTCTCAATTTTTGTCCTCCATCTAATTAGGATGTGTTTGAGATGAGAGATGTGTTTGTAACATGAGAGATGTGTTTGAGATGGACCGATATCACCTGACTCAAGCAAATTATAAAGACCGATCCAGTTTAATTCTATATGGGTCAAATTCAAATCTGATGCCTATTGTGACTGTAGGGGGCTGTTTTGAGATTCGTGTCATATTAAATGGGTCATCCGATCGTAATTTGCTTGAGTCAGGTAACCTGAGGTGATGTGAATTCGTTTGAGATCGTATAAAGTCCGTAATTAGCTTATTTGATTTTGACTCGGTTTGACTTTAATAATTTTAAGCTTGATCATGTTTAGCTCGTGTTGACTCAGTTTGTTTCTTATGAGCTCGTTACAAGAAGAATATAAATTTATTCCTGACTTTTTTATTATCTCTTTTTGTATCTATCATAAAAGTATATAGCTCGTTACAAAAAAAAAAAAAAAAAATTAATCTGCTAGTGTCAAACTCGACATGACTATGCTCGTTTACACCTCTAGCCTCTAGTTTTCTTTTCGGAGATTTTTTATTTTAGAAATTAGTATTAAAAATACAGAAAAATAGATATTAGAAAAAACCGGGGCCAATGACCAAGATCCAAAGTTTGGACCGTGTGAATAGCTCGGATTCAAATATTTTTCATTTTTTTCTACATTAATATGAAGAAAGTGTCGGTCACTTTAATTAATTTGGGTCTTTGATCCCCGTCTTTCTATATTATTTCAAGGTACTCTATATCAAAATTTCAAGGTTTTTATCTATTTTTTTATATTTTTAATAATAATTTCTAAGAACAAAAAGTTTTGTTTCTCTTCGGCCCACAAATTGGCATAATAAGTTGGTCTTTGAAAAATCTCTACCTGCTCGCAGAGGACAAGAACAAAAGCAAGCAAACAAAATCAAGTACCAATGGCACTGAACTCTAGCCCAATCAGTGATGCCACTTTAAGGAACGCGTATCCTCTGCATTAACTCAAAAAAAAATCTTTTGAGTTAATGAATTTGAACCGTCTGATTTTAAATAGAACCAATCCAACTTCTGACTATTTAGGAGAATTTTCAATATTCGTGCAGATCTAATTAACACGAATCTTAAGACAGATCGGATGGTCGAAATTCATTGACTCAAAAGATTTCCTTTTGAGTTAATGCAGAGGATACGAATTCCAGTTTAAGCAGGAAAAATGTATTTTTCCCGTGGGAATTTGCTTCCGCCTTTGATTTGTTGTAGTCCTTTATTACTCCCTTTTTTCTCTCTCTCTTAACTAAGCAATATGCATATTTGGTTGATTTCTGGTTGTTGATTTTGATAAGTGGGTCATGGACCACTCCAAATGGTTGACCAAAATGATGCATTTTTTTTTTTTTAAATCATTGACAGAGGCGATGCATTTCTGCACCGTTTAATTGCTTGTAGGTAAATACTGGCTTGATACACACAAATGTTGCAACTTTTTTCCAATAAATAAACAAATAATTAAGTGTAAATTGATTCTTAAAAAAGGAAAATTCAACGAATGCTGGATGTATAACCATCGAAAATACGGATTTATTTACAAACCATCTTTAAAAAGAAAATAATAAACCAAACAAACATTATTTTAGAATGAATTTCAAATCACCAGGTTCGCAGCTATTAACTGCGCAACCAACAAGCTGTTTGCGCACAACTAAATTTTTTTCCCTTTCAATTGAGATTGATTCAAATGAGTGAAAGTTTGAATCATTAGGTGGATCCCACAACCATTTTGACGGAATCAAGGTTTAAAAAAAAATGTCTATGAAAGTTGTTGGTTGGAATTTGGTAATTTCGGTTCTTTTCAAAATAATGGTTGTTCAGTTTGTTTATCTTTTAAAGATGATAAGAAAAAAAAAATTCTTCCACTAAAAAAAAGAAAAAAGAAAAAAAATTCGGTCGAAAATACCAATAGTTTGGAATTTTGGATTTATATATGTTAGTTAAACCATTGCAATAGGTGCAATGGCGGAAGGATTGCAGAGGATACGTGGATCTGTGATTTAACTTGTCAATGTTGGTGGAAATTCAAGCATTGCAATTAGGCATGTTGGTATGGTGCAATTATACCTTTGAGCCAGTGCTTTTGCACGTATAAAGAACACCGTTCATTTTGCACTTTTACTTGTTGTCTTTGACAAATGCAAAAGAAAAATGTTGTCTTTGACCCAGCATTTCCTTGGATTCTGTTTCGTATCTCACTTATTTAGTATTGAAATGTTAGATTAAACATGTGTTTAGATTCAGATATGAATGCATAAACAAGTTCAATCAAAATCTTAAAATCACTGAATATGTGCCTCTGGAGGAAATAAATCTGCTGTTGTTCCTTTGGAATAACAAGAATTTGTTATTTCGATCCCAGCCGTTGATTTTCGTTGAAATTCATGCATAAAAAAATTAGAATTGTTGGGATCTGAATAACATGTTATTTCCAAAGAACTAGACATAATCATATCAAAAAATTTATAACGGAGATAGACAAAAAAAAATCATTCTCATTCTTTCATTTTATTTTTTAAAAGAGAAACATATTTGTTAATTAATTGTTAACGTAGTATGTAATATTTAATAAATATGGTTGATAGTTAATTTTGTGCTACTTTAAGAATCACGTTCAAAAAATTAAGTTGATGAATATTACACTTTTTATTGAGAAGGTTACAAGTTAGAAATTACCTCCAACCGAAATTAAGAAAAAGAGAAGTGACTTCTTCCTTCAGTTCAAAAAAGAAAAAAATGTGCTATTTTGAAGATTTTTGTTGTGAGATTCTGTGTTGTAAAAATAAAAAATTAAAAGCTTTGATATAAGCACTTAAATTATTGGTTTAGGATCTGTCATTTCAAGAGCTACAGAGCTAATTGAACAACTCGGAATTTATAGCAATTAATAGTAACATTGAGAAAAAAAAAATTTATAGCCCAGAGGACAAACACCAAAATAATAATATACAATTTGCTCAAATTGAATTATAAATTTTGATACCGAAAACCAGCCGTTGTTTTGGAGCGCTTATGAAGACATCTGCAAAAATTTGAAGCGCTTCTACTAAAATTTTATTTCATGTTCATTTACATTTGACTTCTCCTTTTATTTTCTGTTTTACTTTTCACAAGCTCAACTGTTTTGAGCTATTGTTTTCACATTCAATTTTGTTACAAACCTCTTGTAAACAATATCTTATATCAATTAAATTAAATGAGAATTTGACCTTATTTTTCTTTAAAAAAGTAATCAAAATCAGGTTGGATCTTCTACTATCGAAATTAAAGATCTGAAAAATTGAGAATCCTCTTTTGAAAAAAGATTTCTCCACTGCGCTGTTTTATAAGATGGAAAATGTGCATTTATTTACCTCAGGGCTCATACAAATGACCCGCATTGTAACTTAAACACATGTTCCAAAAACTCTTTTGAGACATAATACAACAAATTAGTGATTCGGAAATAATTCGGGTATAATTTGAGAATTATTTAGAATTATCGGATTAAAGATCTCAGTCCTACAAGGGAGCAAAAAAAAAAAACCAAAAAAAAAATGTTCTGAGAAAGTTTTGGAAAAAAATTGCGATTAATTTGTAAAATTCACAAATTATTTGCGAATAATTTGATCAAATTTTGGTTACCTGAATAATTTGACGTTCGATTCGCTATCACTAAAAAATGAATTATTCGCGAATAATTCATAAATTTTGTAACTATGCTTATGGATATGAGAGAATTAGAAAACACATTGAACTACAGAATTCGGACTCACGGAATCCGAAAATGATGCTTTGCCAAGTTGCTTACCTAAATCACCATGAAAAATAAAATAAGTTATGGATGCTGGAGAATATTCCAGGAATTAAAATAATAAGATAAATAACATTTGTCATTTTATTCTCTTCCCGTGATAGGATCTTTAGCTAATCTAGGGAAACAAATCGATAGTACAAATTATATATATTTATTGTAATTTTACTATGAGAAGTGTTAAATGCATTATGATTTTGTGTTCTAATATATTCTATATTTGTATTTCTATTTTCGAAATCCGAACAGTTGATCCGAAACGCTCAACATGATCTTCATAATAAAATATTCTTTTGGAGATCAAATTTTATATTTTTTAAAATTTTGTTTACTATCTTTTTACATAGGTACAATATCACTTTTATAATAGTTCAGAATCTTCTTAAAACAGTGATTTTGTATCTATTTAAAGAATAGTAAAAAAATTCTAAAAAATATAAAATTTGGTCTCCAAGCATATTTTATTATAAAGAATGAGGGTCACATAATCAATTTTTCAGTACCATAATATTTACTCTGAATTATATAGAAAATCATACATAAATGAAAAAAATTAAAAGAAAAAGTTAGTGTCAATTGACCTCAATTGCTTTTACTTAAATCTGCCTCTGCATACAAGTTTGGAATCAGACAAAAATTTAGAGTGAAATATAATTTATAATTATTTTAAATTGCAAGTATAGTTTTATAATTTTTAAAACAAATATATAGCAATAATAAGTCTATTTTGGCATTTTTTGAATCAGGGACGAATGAAATAATACAATGATGCTGAGGTTTCTCATAATTGTCTCAAGCCTGTCTCTCTCAAAAGCCGTTCTCAAGTTTTTTGAAATGATCATTTTACATCTACTTGAAGTCTTGAAGAGGTAGGCAACCTTCCATTAAGAAATCAATTTTTAAAATTTCAAACTCTTTTTTTGTGTGCCGAAACTAATGCCTACGGATTAAATATGGCCAAAAATCGACTTAATAGACATTTCATGTGTGATGACATTCTAATTGGGTTGTCCGTAGGGGCGAAACCAGAAATTAGTTTAGGGGTAGAGAAAAATCCAGTGTAAGCAAAAATTAAAGACTGGACTGCGCAAAACAAAAAAAAGACTCGAATGAACAAAATTGAATTTTGCAGTAGGCAAAATTAAATTCTAGAATAGACAAAATCGACGTACATATAGATTTAGGAGTAGAACTAGAGTGTTCCTAAGTGCATAAAGTTTCTTTGTAAACTTAACTCAAAAATTTATCGTATTGACTTCAAACGATGAATTCAAACCGTTGAAATCATTCTACCTTACGAGTGATGTGTCTACATTCAAAAAATTTAAAATTTAAAAATTAATTTTGTATAGAGTCAAGTGGTCAAAAGGCGTCCAAAAAATGAATGCATTAAAACTAATTTATAAACCTTTTAATTTTGACCACTTGAGTTTATACTAAATTAATTTGAAAGTTTAAAATTTTCACATGTAGATGCATCACTCGTAATGTAGAAGGATTTCAATGGTTTGGATTTGTCATTTGAAACCAATCCGATAAATTTTAGAGTTGAGTTCACAAAGAGGCTGGATGAACTTAGAAACACCCTAGTTCTACTATAGATGTAGTATTCTTTTTCAATACCGAGAACCTAATTTTCCAAATCCAGGAATACCTCTGCCCCAATGTGACTCTGCCACTAATTGCTCGTGTACTATTTATGCTATATGCTAATATGCTACATATTTTATCTATATTAATGCATCATATATTCTAACATAAAAATACCTAATTCATGAGCAAAATGATTAAAGAATTAAGTTCTCCCAATAATTATATTTTACCCCTTAAAAACAAGACAAAAAATAAAAATAAAAAGTGAAACTCTCCACAAGTTAAATTTTGCCTCCGACAGCCGATCCGAATTAATCCGACGACATACTGATTAAGAAAATTCTATTAGTCTCCTTTGAATTATTAAATATAAAATTAATGGCAAGAAAAAAGTCCAAAATAGAATATGGTCTTACTGACAATCTTTCAGCTGATGTGAATAAGTATTTTCTAAGATTACAATTTTTTTGTTGATATTGACATACTTTTTGACACATTTTGCAGAGGCATAAGTACGTTCCTTTTTAAAAAAAAATAGGAAATAGGTCGGAAAATTAGGGTTTGTTCGTTTGTTAACAAAATAGGTCGGAAAATTAGAATCTGTTCATTTGTTAAGAAAATAGGTCGAAAAAATATTTTGCGTTGGAGAATTTTTTTTCTTGATGGTTTAATAGGAAATCTATATTCTTGGTATTATTAGAGTTTCTAATTTGAGGTGACAGTTTCTAATTCAGTTTCAGAGATGTAGTAGAGTTTTCATTAAATACTATGCAGGAAAGTTTATTATTAAGAAACTGTTTATTTTTCATTTTTAATTTATTGCTGACGTGGTTTAATAGAAACTCTAAAATTAATTTCAGAGTTGTAAGAGTATAGAAACTTTAGAAACTTTAATTTCTAAAAAATAGTTAACAGTTATTTAGATGGGATGTAGATACTCAAGCTGGAAAGGATACCAGATTTTTACGGAAAATAGCCTTTCCGTTTCTGTTCAATTAAAAGAAAAGTATATTATATCGCTTGAGCAAAATCACTCCATACTTGTCACTAAAAAAAAATTAAATCGTGTATAACTATATGAAATATTCAAAAAACTTATCTATCATGCACAATTTTACCTATGTGGCAAAGTTCTCATTGATAGTAAATGCCAGAAAATATTGTTAGCAGATTTTTAATGAAAAATATGGTATAATTACTTAATTGATAAACAAATAAAAAATTTAATAATTCTGTAAGAAAATAAATAAAATATAATCTCTAAACAATTTTGAAAATTCAAAGTTTAATTACCTTCAGTACAAAAATATCTAAAATTATACCAACATAACTAGCGGTGTTCATTGGTTCGATTTGGTTAAAACCGAAATAAGATAGACATATAAATTTTTTATTCAGTTATAAAAATACAGCCGAACCGATCGAAATAAACTTATCAACCAAATTAAAACCTAACTGAACAAACCAAACCAAATTTCTGTCTGTTCGGTTGAACCAAAATAAAAAATATCATAAAAATAAATATTTTTGTTAATTTTTTGAATTTTTTAAGATGGATTTAAAATTTTTATTTGGTTCGATTTAATCGGTTTTAAATCAAATCAAGCAATATACATTATGTCGTAATTTTTAATTTAAAGTATTTGGTTCGGATGGGAGATGAGTTTAAAATTTTTTATCGGTTCGATCTAATTAGTTTTAAAAATTTCTAAACCATACAGAATAATTATACAGGTTTTAAAAAATAAACTGAACCAATCTATTTACAGAACAATTTAATGAGTTCTCTACCTTTCACAAAACTTGAAAAAGATCACAATTTCCTGGCCAGTACATCAATTTGAGATCTTGCCTGTTCATCACCAATCATGGTGTTGGAATTTCTTTTTAATAAAGGAATGAAATTCCGACAACGACAATCATTCCTTGCAATTAGAACCAATCGAATATCATTTGTCAATTGCTATTTTGTCTTTTTGGGATCGGATCTCTCCTGTCCTCTCCGCGCGTGTATTCCAAACTCTCCTTTTCCTTTTTTTTTAATCTTATTATATTTGATCTTCTTTGCGCATCATGCACAATGCTTAAAATAATGCGCACTAGTATTATGTATTTTAAAATTCGGAGTCTATATTTTCAGATTACCGAATACTAATTGATTTAAACGCACCCACAAATACAAATCACTATTCAACATGAGAAAAATCTTTTCTTGATCAATTCATCATTGTTCTTTGAAAATAATATAAAAGTGTGTAGCTTCAGTTACTTATCCTCACTAATGTTGTCAGAGACGGATTTAAAATTTCTGCTAGAGTGGGATAGGAATTAGATTCAAATCCATTTAGAATTTTTGTTAAAGTAAAATAGAAATCGGATTCAAATTCATTAATCGAGTATTAAATAAAAAACAACAAAAATAATATCTTATATAGTAAAATATAATAATAATAAAAGTAGTCTCTTAGATAATTAAAAAAACAAAATAATATCCTTTTACATATTAAAAATAACAAAAACAATACGGAGGGACAAATTGATCCGGATATATTAAATCAAAATTACTTTTTAAAATTCTAAGAGGACAATTGCCCCCTTCTCCTGGTATACACCGGATCCGCTACTGGGTGTTGTTATGTAGAGATGTATTTCAAATAAATAAATAAAATACAAGGTGTTGTTTGCAAAACGAAATGAAAGTTCCTTTGGATGTGTGGAGGTAGGGGTTTGGGATGTGCACGGTTGAGATTTGGAGATTTCTAATAATACCAGTACCGTGTAGGTTACCATCATTGACCTCTTTATAAGTGGGGAAATCTAATACCCATCTCCAGCCACTGAATACAATAATTCAGAATTTAAAATACTACATAGAAGATATTTTCCAGTTCTTACTTATAGTTCTTCCAAATTTCTATGGCATGTCTAAATGAGAATGCTCTAAATACTTCTGAATCATTTTAGAGCGACTTGGTGAGCAGTTCTTTGAATTGCAACTGAAACAAAAAAGAAAACTTTCATTGTGTATACAAACCAGTGTTGTAAAAAACGGCCGTTTAGACCGATTAATCGACCGAACTAATCGGTTGATTATTTCTAATTATGGCCGATTATTTTCAATTATTCCTGATTAATCACTTGGCAATACCATATCCGTTCGACGACTGCATACCGTTATTTACCACTGATACAAACATCAAACATCAAACATCAATCATATTCATTGTACGTGCAACACAGCAATAAAGCTTTATATAAATACAATTGTGCGCATATAAATTCTGAATTATCTTCGGTGATTTTAAGTATATTTAGTATTTAAGTACATTTTTATATGAAGATCGCGTTTAACATTTTGGATCGACTATTGAAACTTTGAAAATAAATATATAGATTCTTAGTACGGGTCAATTCATAACATGAAAATTACCATAGCCTCACTCATACAATTGTTATTTAGCATGTTAAAAATTAGTGTTTTCTGCAAACTGCCAAACAATTTACTGGAAAACATCTTATGCCCAATATATAACACGAGCTGGAAATGAATAGAAATTTTGGTGATTATTAGTCAATTGAAAGGGGAGATCAAAATCATTCCAATTCGTTAGTGTGCAATGTACCACCTGTGCAACACTAGTAGTGTTCCCCACTTTTATTTTTCTCTTGCGCTCTTTGACCCACCTATAGGCTATAGCGGTGCGTCAGCCAGGGCTTTCAGGGGCTATTCAGGTCTCAAAGGATCGGACACTTGTATGCACCAATTATTTCGTTTGGTGGAGAATTCCTCTGCCAGGCAACTAGGGGTTCACTTTCTTTCATTTCTTGTTGTGCGCTGTGGAATTAAAGAGAAAATTCCATGATGATTCCATTGAAGTAGGTAGACGAGAGACAATTATGATGTCTAGTTTAGTGAATTTATGATGGAAAATAACCAAACAAGGTTTGCGTGTCGCTGCCAATGACACTCTTAGTAACGAGACAATTCAAATGATTGATTAATAGATAGTTAGATAAAAGTGTTTAAGTATGTTATTTTGCATTCTATCAAAAACTAAGGCAATTCCCTGCTGTTTCCTAATTATTGAAAAGCCTATTATTAGGCTCCGATGCTAAAAGCTTTTTGTTGGTAAATTGAACATTGACTAAATATACAAACTAACGGTCTGGGACAAAGAGACATAACTTTATTATTAGAGGTGCCAATAAATGTATTGATACAAATAAGAATAATTATTTTAGTACCCGCGCTACAGTACCCGCACTATACCCGCACTTTCATAACTGTAAGGTTGCGGTCCCCACAACTACCGATCTAACTAACAATGTTATCGGACCTTCCATTTTGAATTTCAAATGTTCATTTCTCTCCGTTTTTTTCTTTTTCGAAGGCTTCGGCGATTTGGAGGCGATTTGGAGGCGATTTTTGAGACGATTTCAAAACTGGAAGCGATTTTGTGTGGTTCTCACAAGTTTAATCGGTGATTTTGAAATGTGATTAGCTAGATTAATATTGTTTCTTTTCGATTTTGTTTTTGTTCTGGTGAATTAATAATGATATATCGTTTCGTTTCTATTTCATATATACAATCGTGTTTCAGTGTTGCTGAATTTTGAGATGTTTGTAACAATTTGATTTGCGAAGATGATGTAATTGTCTATTATGTGTTCAGATATAAATACTTGGTAGTTCAAATATAAATACTTGATGTGTTCAGATATAATACTTGGTAGTTTAGATATAAATACTTGATGTGTTTAGAAATAAATACTTGATGTGTTCAGATATAAATACTTGGTAGTTCAGATATGAATATTTGATGTGTTCAGATATAAATACTTGATATGTTCATATATAAATACTTGTTTTCAGATATAAATACTTGATGTGTTCAGATACAAAATTCATTTTAATAAAGTGGCAGTTATAATTTTAAGTTAAAAAAAATTAATACCAACCAATTATTAAAAATAATGTTATATGGTTTAAATTATATTTGAAAAATATATAATAAACTTCCGTTGGACCGATTATTATATATGAATTCATATAAAACCATAGATAATACTAATAGATTACAATTAGTGCAACATATATACATATTGCCTTTTGTATACATGCAATCCCATGTGATACATATAACATATACTCCTCAAGATCCAATACAATGTTTATATAAAAGTTATATCATTACCATTTAGTAATCATGCGATCAAGGTTTGGCCCAATTTTTGTAAAGTTGGACTCATGTTGCCAAAACTCTTGGTTATGATCTAGTTTGGACCAAAATTTCATACAAACTAGTTGTATTAGATCCAACATATAAAAAAGAGAGTGCCCATGTGATCCATGATATGATGCCTCTTGGTTAAAGATCTCCAACATTTCAACTCCAATACTTTTTTAAGATTCTTATTCATCCAACGTAATATAGATATAAATATTTTAGTTCGTAAGTATAAATATCACACCCTTATAGTTATAAATACTTTGTTTCGTAAGTATAAATATCACAAGAATAGAGATATAAATATTACCCGCACATAAGCTAAGTCAACATTTTTTGTTGACAATTTTAGTGGTCCCCACATGTCGTTTATTACCCACACATAAGCTAAGTCAACGTTTTTTTTTGATAATTTTAGTAGTCCCCACATGCCGTTTGAGTGGTCCCCAAATGCAGGTACGAAGTAAGGATTTTTGAAGTAAATGTGCGGGTACGGTTATTTTAGAAAATCATATATCATATATGTAGCTCATTGTATAGATATAAATACTTGTCTTGTATAGATATAAATACTTCACAATGTTACTATTAATACTTGTAAAACAAAATTACAGTTTTGGAAACAGTTGCGGTCCCCACAAGCAATTATGGCAGTTTAGGTGCGGATACAGTGCGGGTACTCAACTGCGGGTACTCATATCAGCTTCCTACAAATAATTGTTTTAATTAAGACAAATGGTTAAAAACATATAAGTTTCTTGATAATTTTAATCAAAATAAAAGGTGTTTTGATTAAAGACATGCCGTAGGTTTTTGGGTTAATTTCTCATATACTCTTGGAGAATTCTTCAATTTCTTATTTACCCCTATACTCTTCATTATATCTAATATATCTCTTAACTTTTTCTTTTCTTTCTTATTTGCCAATGAATAATTATCCATATTTAATGAGTCATTTAAATATATTATCGCCAATAATACCCTCATGTTCATCTCTCTGCTTCAATTATTTTTTCGCTCCATTGAAGCGCCTAATTATAACACCTCTGGAACTAGGCTTCGCAACATTCTTAAAAATACGAAATGCAGCTGCTTTCGCCTCCCATTCACTGTTAATCTGCTTATCATTTTGTTCCTCTACATTTTCAAAATTCTCAATTTTATCATACAACATCGATAAATGAGAACTCCTGATCACATTTATCAACGCCTTCATGGTCCAAGTGAAAACCTTCTCTTGAGAAGCAACCAATAGGATTCTCTTGAGAAGCAACCAATGGTGTAAAAGGACGAACATCACAGGCAAAACTTTGTAGTATTAAGTCAAAAGGGGCTTTCAAGATATGTCATCATTAGTTGGTATTGTATCATAGTACCTATTGTTTGCTGATACTATTTTTGAGAGAAAATTTCAATTTTTTTTGAGAGAATTATTGTTTGTCGTTGAACAAGTGAATTTCAGCATACACTAACTTGGTGGAAGCACTCAATTGGTTATTAAAAAATACAAAGAATGACTAGCAAAATAAATTATCCGTATGTGTTAGGCGCTTCAATGGAACGAAAAAATAATTGAAGGAGACTTGTGAAAATAAGGATATTATTGGCAACAAAAATTTAAATGACTCATTAAATTTGGATAATTAATTTCATAGGCAAATAAGAAAGAAAGAAAAGGTTGAGAGATATATTAGATATAATGAAAAGTACAGGAGTAAATAAGAAATTGAAAAACTCTTAAAGGGTACATGAGAAATTAACCCTAGTTTTTTTTTGACAAAAGTGGAGAGTGCCTGTATGTTTCATTACAAAAATAAGAACCAGTTCATACAAAAGTGAACAATGTCACGATACTAATGATTTAAATTCCACAAGGTGTGAAGCACCAAGGGAATATCTAAGAAACAAAAGAAAGCATAACAGCATAGAGATCAACATAGTAGCTAAAACAATATTACAAAACACAGTCTTGAAACTTGAAGAAACAACTCTGACAGTAAAATTATAGCTAAAGAAGATCCAGTCAGCAGTCATTGGATCATTAGCAAGATAGACAGCATCTAAAGCATCAATATCAGCACAATCCCTAAGATATTCAGAAATATCAGACCCCTCTAGACCAAGACATGGGTCTGCCTCTGAGTCCCACTGGCTGCTTGCCCTTTCCTGAGTATCTGAATTCACATAATGATAATGTTGCCTGCCCGAGTTAAATAAGTAACATCCATAGGCAAGATCAAAGTTAATTTAAAAAATAAATCATCCAAAATAGATTTACACCAAAATGAAGTAAGAGCAATAATCTGTGAACCTAAAACTTTACTGGTTAGAATAGGTGCATTATTAAAGTAAACATTATTTCTTGCTAACCAAACTACCCAAATGGTAGTTGTCCATAAGTTCAATTAACTTACAATCCTTAAGAGGAATCCAAGCATCTAAACCATAGTTTCACAATTAAAGTAAAAATTATTATACTGTGCAATCCAGGACCAAATAGAACTAACTAAGAGACAAGTAACAAATAAATTATCAGTAGTCTCAACTGAATTGCACAAAGTACAAATAAGAGAATCTTGCCAACCTCTGTTAGCAAGATTTGCTTTTGTGAGAATTTTATTTCTTTAACCAGCCACATAAAGATTTTAATATTGAGCTGAATTTTAGTTTTCCAAAGGGTGGTGTACACTGTATTATACTCCCATATTCTAACCACAACTATAAAGAATGTACTGTGAATGAACCTGACTGAGTCCATCTCCAGAAAATTTGGTTAGGGTTAGACAAGTCAGTAAAAGTAGAAGAAAAAGTAATATCAGATTGAAGCTGGTGCCATTCAGAGAGTATAATGCCGTAGTTAAAAGTACAATTTTAATAAATGCATGATGTTATTCAAATATAGTTTAATAATAATAGTCCAAAAGAAAATACATATTACCCCAAATAATATTTAAAAAGTTGTATTAATGGAAGGGTCTATTTTTCATCTGAAAACAAAATTATTACATCATTCCGTTTGATCTTTTCCGCAATTTCTTTCTTAATATCAACGGTCAGATAATTCTTAGGAAGTCATACTTTAATCTGTTATATATTTTAATCTTGATAATCTCCATCACTAAACAAGCATGCTATGTAATTAATGATGAAAGTTAAAACAAGACGGATCAATGATCAATCTATGAAATAATTATTTTGAAAAAAATATATATAAAGATAGGAGTAATGAAATCTGATGAGTGAGTCTATGGTACTATGCATACATGGATTGGTCCGTACTGCAGATTAATATTTTCGTTTTCAAAATCATAACGGTCGATCCGAACCGTTCAACATGATTCCATATGAGAATATACTTGTGGGCTAAATTTTTTATTTTTTAGAATTTTTATACTATTTTTTTATAGATAGGTAGAAAATTACTGTTTTTGAAAGGTCTAGAATTTTCAGATCAAGTGATTTTCTATCTATCTTAAAATATAGTAAAAAAATTCGAAAAAAATATAAAATTTAGTCTGCAAGTACATATTCATGCGGAGATCACATTGAATGGTTCGGATTGACCATTAAAATTTTCAAAATGAAAATATGACTCCGTAGTACAGACTAATCCGTGCTATGCATAGTACCATAGACTCACTCAAATCTGATTTTTAATATTAGAAAACATGATATCCCTTAATTAAAAATTGTCAAATAATCGTTAATTTTATTTTAGTTTCCAATGTAGTATATTTTTATTTTTTAATATGACCATAGTTTAATTTCTTACATCTTGAATTTGATAAACAAATACCGCCATTATTAGAAAATTATTTGCTTGACAATATGAATCACCAATTCGTATTTGCTGGACAACAAATACAATTACCTCTACTCTAAGTTTCTTTGATGTCACAAAAAATTAGTGAGCCAATGAAAATTTTTTAGAATATATGAAAATGCCCGGTAAGCTATGAGGGAGGCCATAAAAAAACATAGATTCTATGTATATTCTATATCAATATATCATCACATTCAACTGTACGAAAGTTCAGATGTGTTTTGATCAATGTTTTAAATAGCGTTTATAGCGTCATAGTGAGAAGGCTACAAAAAAAAACTATAGTGAATAGCGTAGCTATAGCGGAAGCTATTCCAAATAGCATTTTTTGTTTTTACAAAAATTATATTATATATTTGTACTATATATTAACATTATCTAAAGTTTCATAAAACAATAAATAACACCAAATTAATTAAGAAATTATAATATTCATATTGAACTAGTACAAAAGTCCATGGTTCAAAATATCCATAATAATAACATAAATTATCGATCTTTTTCTATACAAAATATCTTAAGCATCATAATTCATTCTTCTTCTTTTTTTCTATACAAAATAAACTTTATAGATCTTTATTTAAGCCCATATAAATTGTCTAAAAAAGCCCAATATGCATAGCACGCAAATAGAACGCTACACGCTATGCGCTATAGCGGACCGCTATTACCGCTATAGCGGCCGTAGCGCAATTAGCGTATTTTCATGCCATAGCTTAGCGTTTAGGGTCCAAAAACGCTATAGCAGCGCTATAGCGCCGCTATAGCACGCTATTTAGAACACTGGTTTTGATCATATTCACAGCATTTTGATTTCAATCAAATGGCTGAATTTAGAAGTAAAAACAAAGATGAATTTGTAATAAATACGCAAGGAATTCAAGAAAGTTTCAAATATCCAGAAAAGTGACCTGACTAACATTTGATCTAAGAAAAGAAAAGGTGAATTGACTTCAAAGAGAACATCAAACTTCTTTTTACCAATGAGAAGTAGTTGTATGATATTTTCCCCTCTTTTTGTTGGTTATTTTATCAACAGGCATGTAGAATATTATTTTAGGAAGAAGCATGCTTGTACAACTGTAGATCTTTTGCTACCTCGCAAAAATCAATAAATGATGCTCTTTACAACCCACAGATTATATTAACTAGGCACACATCTGCTTCGAAACAGAAACATGCAAAGAAAAAAAGAATGGAAGAGACCGCGGGGGGGGGGGGGGGGGGGGGGGGGACACCAAATACATTAACTCGTAATGTACACCTCACGTGAAGCTTATGTTACATAATACACAATGAAAATTTGCAGAGCATGTCGAAGACGCAAAAAAATCTTCTTTCAAGTGCATATCCAATCACTTGAAGCAAAGGAATCTCCTCTTCTACCAAAAGAGAACAAAAACTTGAAGTTTAGATACCTACTCAATTACCCTATTGCAAACTAGAAGGTGATGATTGAAATGGGCTCTCCTAAACATAAAACCATACAAGGGGTTACTTTGACCAAGTGTTATCATACGAGTGCTCAACCTGGATGACCCATGACCAGTATGTTAAGGTACATAGTACCTCAACTCTGGCTTGGACATGTTGTGAAGAAAATAGAAAATGCAATAGGATAACCTCTCCTGTTCTATAGGAGTCTAACAATCATCTCTCACTTGAACACTAGCTAAAAAAAATACTGCTCAACATACCCGGAACTTAGCATCTTGTTGCCTGTCAATATATGCAAGCAACTCCTCTTGCGTCATAAGAGCATCATGGAGAGCCTATGCGAAATAAAATTTCAAAGTCAAAACTTCAAATTAGTTCCAAATGATATTCATAACAAGAAAAGGACATTATTAATGGAAGCATAAGGCAACATTTTCACAGTTGAAAAGCTAGATTCTTTTATAAAATAATTAATTGATTGCATCGCAGTATTGGTATGGATCGAACAATAGCTGGTATCAATCGGTACGAATTGACTGAACATACCTTTTAGTAGAGATGAGCTCAGCTTCCAATGCATCAACTCTGCGTACCGCTGCCTCGAGCATTTCCTGCTTATCAGTTGGCATCTGTGACTGCTTCTTTTGTAAAATATCAAGTTTCTCCTCCAATTCTCCCATCCTCCGCACTAAATTTTCAAGCAAGTCGGATTGTGCGTAATTTGGTGATGGAGAAGGCGGGCGCAAATGGTATGCATTTACTTCATTCATGCTGGAGCTGGTATCAAGCGGGAGGCGGGGATAGTAGTTGTCATACTGGTACTGGTTCTTTGGCACGGTTTTGGCAAGCCTGTGTGTAACTGTACGGACAACTGAGACGAGGCTCATGACAAAAACTGTGGCCCATGTTATGGTCTGAGATCTGATGGTCGATGGTACTTTTGTCAATGCATGTCCTATATCAGAAAAGTATATTAGGATATTGATTCAACCTTGTTTAGAGATCAGTGAAAATAAGCACCTCATTTTTTTCTTCTGATGATATGACAAAATAACTTTAAAAATTTAAATGTGGCTAAAGATCAAATACCACTGTTTTATAGTGGTCCTTTAAACCAACTAGCATAATGTCAGACGTTCTTAGTTTCTTTAATAATTTTTTTTTTCTTTCCTTCTTTTCTTTTTTTGAAATCTTGCCCATGGCTGACAAGGACTTGCATTATGTTCCTCTCTCTCTCTCTCTCTCTCGTGTATGAGGTGAGTAAGGGGGTGGAGACATACTGCGTGAGTTGGTGCGTTTGGTAGAGGAGGAAGCACTATAGTATCCCGTATCCACGACTTTGTCAACGACTTGCTCTTCTATATCAGAGTGGGCAGCTCCAGAGGTATTTGCGTTTCTTGTCGACTTTGAATTTATCTTCACAAAAAGGGAGAAAAGTAAGGAGGTATGGTATACATAAGAAATAGACAATATAAGTATGAAATTGAAACAGAAGTAGATAAAAAACAATTCTGAACCTTCCAACTTAGCCAAAATAAGCTCGATTAAACATAAAATGTGCAATTAAAGCATATGAAGAGAATCTCTCCATTGAAACAAAATTTCTACCCTCGACTGTGTGGCTGAACATACAAAATGCCCATAAAATTGTCATAGAAAAGTATTACCTCTTCATCAACAGGATCCAGAATAGGGTTAGGAAGGCTTGCTGATCGCCGAGGAGTAGTTGTTTCTTCAGCCTCTGATCCTGACTCAGCTGCAGATGTGTCACTGTTCCCTTTGGCCTGATCAACCACAGAACTAATTTTATTTCAATTTTATTTTACTTCACTTTTGCTAAAAGTTGGCTTAATTTTATGATAGAACCAGAAAGTGGACTCAATTAAAGGGGTTTGGTATGTAACTTAATAGTATGATGCCAAGTTATTTTAATCATACAATTTATCGGGTATTCTATAATATAGCCAAATATTAGGGAAAAATTAGTAATATAATCTGATCTTACTCGACGAGTAGGTTTAGAGTACGCTATGATCTTCCCGCCTGAAACGGTGACAATTTGCCGAGCAAAATTCGCTTCACCGCTGAGCACCCTCTGGCCAAAAAGAAAAGAACAAAAAAAAATTAGACAAAATAAACGAAAGAAAAATGTACCAATTAGGATATGGCACATGCCTTGACATTCCATTCACCTTGTTTTGATTTGACTTTGTGTAATGGTAACTAAAGGACACAAACTGAGCTTAAGTCCCCAAGATTTGTTATAAACTTGTTATTTGGTAGTTTGTTGACTAACCTTAAAAAAAAAAAAGTTACAACACTCAAAGCCACATTAAATGTTTTAGTGGATCATGCAACAACCTCATTTTTCAAACCTACATTGACAAGAATTCTCTTTTAGGTTACTTGCAACCTTTATAAGTGAGCAACCAAAAGAATTGATAACCATCACTTTTGATGTCAAAACAACATGGTATTGATAAATAAGAGCACACAAAATTGGAGAGAGAGAGAGAGAGGGAGAGAGACCTTCATGATTTCAGGGTCTTTCCATGGGCCTCGATCAGATCTCATGCAACCTCCATACTCAGCACATGTACATGTGCCGCCAAGAAATTGCGGCAATTCACTAAATATTCAAAGTTGAAAGGAAAAAAGTAAGAGTGAATTTCATACATCACCTGAAAAGATTAACCAAAAAGTATTCTAAAAGATACCTTGCATCAATTATTTCAAGCAACTTGTTTTGATATTTTGTTCCCAGAACCTGTAAATAGTAAAATTGCTTCAGGGTAAGGACAAACAACAAATAAAAAGTACAAAGAAAGATAATTCTAAAGAATTCAGATCTCTTGGCAATGTTTCAGTTTCGCAATAGTGACAATCCCCATTAATATTATTCTCATTGAATTTTAAAACTTTGGATGTGATATATCTCATACAAAATTCATGTACATAGAAAATGTTGAGATTTAACAAACATTTTATGGTTCATCAAACGAATTGAATTTTTCAGTGTTCAGTAGTTAATTGCTTTTTATAAATTATGTGATATTTATTAGGTGAGCTCTCTAGTGGTCCAATAACAGGTCCATAAGCCATTATTTCTAGTTTTGATAATACTTTGATTAGATTTTAATAATATTGTCAAGATTTTCAAGTTATGAGATTGTCAAGGGATCCTATTTCAATTATAAAACCACAAAGTTCCAATGGAATTACTTGAATCTTAGAGGCAGTTTTTGGATCAAGGAAGGACTTCACAGTGCCCCATATAATCTTGAAACCACTCCCCGCATTTATAATATACATCCTGCACAGTGTCTGTAAAAGAAATGAGGATACATAAGGACCATGGACTGTAACCTATAAGGCAGAATGACAGCCTTATCAGTTGGGTAGTAACCAGATTCTCATATTAACTGGGTTGGCTGTTTATTTTACTTTTACAATTTGTTTTTTCAGTATCAGTGTGCTTGGAAAAATACAATGTCGTACAAGTACCAGGGGAGAAAATACCATACCTCCGGATAGTTGTCATTGTCAATCTTCTGAAGCCGCGTAATAAGTTCCCTCGCATGCTTTGTGAAGTTTTTTAAGCCCTGATTTAAAAATAGAAAATATGACTTGCTAACTCAATGTTGTAATAACACCGTTTCCAAATGTCCTTAAAAATATTACCAGTTTTCTGTATTTCCTAATATCTAACAGAAACCATTTTGGGGTGGCATCAAATTATTAAAGAACAAAAGAGAAAGACAATACCAGACACCAGTCAGACTGGTTCTTACTTTCACATACAGTAGCAGTAGTAGTAACATCAAGTCAGAATAATACGATGGTACAAATGCAGCAGTCCCATAGTGCTAAAAACATTATAAAATAAAAATCGGTACGTACCACTCCTTCCACATCAAATATGGTGGTACATGATTCAATATGTCTTTTGGCAACAATAGAACAAGCAGGGAATTTCTCTTTGAAGCACCGTTCAAACTCTCTGACATGATATTTCACATATCTGTCTATGGTTGTGACTTCTATCAGCTTGACTGGGTCTATTTTTCCAATCAGCTCAATGTACACTGGCCTGCCCTCTTTGTCAATGCCATGGTAAAATTGTGGGTAGTATTCTAATACCGTGCTTTCTTCTTCATATTTGAATTCCTAATATTATAAACAACATATATTTCAATCCAAAAATTTCAAAAATCAACAACTATAACCTCCCCCCGCAACACATCCCTCCCCCCCCCCCCCCCCCCCCCCCCCCGCCCCACCACCCCCAAAGCTAAAATAAGCACAAGTACCCTCTTTCTCATATAGACAGATGGAAATAATGAGGGAAGAGGGACAAGTTCGGTATCTTATGAACAGGAACATGACAAATTTTCCTTTTATGACGCGTCTTGATCATGCATTCCAGAGGTGGACATGATATTGTTTCAGGAAAAAAAAGTTGAAGAAGAAACTGGAGTCAATTAAACGAAAACAGCTAAAATATTTAAATAGAAGAGCTATTAAGGAGGTACATCAATTGTGTCGGTACCAAATTCTTTCCTCCACTGGAGCATATCTGACCACATTTGCTTTGCCTTCTCTAAATCGAACTTCCGAGCTTTCAAAAACCTGAGATAGTAAAAAACACACAGCTTGCTTATAGCCAAGTATAATTCCCCCTTGCCTTGCAACAGACGGGCTCTACTTCCAATGGCCTAGTGGCTAAAACATTGACTATTTCCCTACAAAAAGAGGCACATGAGACTGCCAAGAGGTCACGAGTTCAAGTCCTCCTAAGCACTAAATATAAATCTGGTATTTCTGAGCCTTCTCCGCTTAATAATAAGAGATGATTGCCCTTTTTCACAAAGTGAGCCACATTGTTAAATTGAAAAGGTTACTAAAATATATATGCAGCTCTCACAGTTATTTTTAACTTCTGATCAGGGGGTTTTTGCAAATGATAAAAACAAGGCTTTTCTACATTTTTTTTATAAGATAATGACTGTTAGCAAAAACTTTTGACAACTACGATGTATATTAAAAAAAATACCATTTACTAACTTTCGTGCTTGAAAATTCTTGAAAAGCCAGGAAGGAAATGCCAGCAAAGATAGATACATGTCTAGGGGCTTTCAATCAATCAACAATACAAGTAAAACAAACAGAATGTACCTCAAAAGCATGTGATAACTGTCGTGCTTAGGTGGCAGCAAGTCTTCCTGTTGCAGAATTTGACGAAAGGCCTCAACAGCCTGCAACTCCTCCACACTTCTAACATCCTCGATCGATCCAGGCCAGTTTTTATCCTTCTTCTTTCCTTTCTTCTTGAAAGAGTGCTTGAATTTGTTTGAAGCGCTGAGTGCCTTCTTCTTGAAGGCACTCAGTTTCTTTTCTTTCCTCTCGTCATCTGTGTATGTGTTCTCTACATCTGACGTTTTTGGAGTCTTTATATCCCATTCAAGGCCTAGCCAGAAAAAAATAAATGGATTCATTTTAGGGCAATTTCAGGCTTACCTTCACATCTGCCTTCTTTAAGAATATATTTTTTTATAATAAAATCACCCCCTCCTTTCACTCAGTTTGTGCTACATGAGTGAGGAAGACGGTTAATTTCCAAATATCACTTCAAGTAGATTAGGGGAGAAACCCATGAAATATTTATGATAATATACCCGGGAATATGATATATTTCTCATTGTTCAGGCATATGTATGATTCTTTTCATATTTTGTAAGAGAAAGAAATAAAATTATTCCTCCAGTTTCCCCAGGAAATACAGAATTTATTTACACTTTGAGAAAGATCAGCAGAAGTTCCATTTATGAGTAAATACCCAATTAACAAAAATCATAGAAAATTAAATAATTTGCCTTTTTCTGATATCCTAGATGAAGTTAAGGACAAACCAAATGATTGATGTTACTGGTGCCCACTGATATTAGCTTTTGGTCTGATTGGTACCAAAAGTAGAGCCTTTGGTCATTGCAAATAACGATGGGATATTAGAAAAAGGCGTGTCCTTTTAAGTACTAACTACTAAACCTGCAAGAGCAATCAATATCGCGTGCCAAAATGAAAACTAATATACTCAACTACACCAATAATTAAGTGCAATTTGAGTATAGCAACTGTAAAAGTACCAAAAAGAACCTAAATTCTTGAATGAATACAATGAACAAAGTTTTTATAAGAAATAGAAGCCAAATTTCCAGGCTGAACGGAGAATAACTGAAAGACCCAAAAAGGACGAAAAGTAATTAGAGAAACTTACGGGGCCTCGCCGTTCGATCAAGAGGCCTGACATCTTTATTCCTTTTTTCTACAGCTGATAACTGAATCAACAAATTCCACCACAGAAATTGTTGAATTCAACAAATTAATCTGATACACAAAAGAAAACAAATTATTTATCAGGAGCTAGGTTTATTTATTTATTTTCATTTTCAAAGAAAATGAAGGGTTCAAAGCCCCATCAGGACCTCAATTTTGATAAGAAAATTTCAAATCAAAAGCGTACAAGGAATTGAGGGATAGATGGCACATCGCGATGCGCCTCCTCTCTTTAATTTACCATTTCTGTTTTACTTTTGTACCCCCGCGAAGAGGTTTTTCTGGATGGAAAGGGAGAGGAAGAAGTTCGCGGGAGGCTTTGACAAAAGAGAAGAGAAAGTAGAAAAACTGGTCCAAGGGGGTTACCTGCGCCTGGACCATTACGTACAGTTAGCGATACCTTCTCCCTTATGCGTATCGACAAACATAACAGATAACATAACAAGTTTTCCTCAAAAAAAAAAACATAACAAGTACAAATATTTTAAGAATTTTAATTAGTTGTATATTCGAAATTTTCTTTGCAACTTTTCTTACATATTTTTTCAATTTATGCACATTCTTAGGTACTTTTTTTTATTTTTATTATTATACATTTTGCTTTTACTATTTTCTCATCTTATTATGTATGACTATTATTTTTCTATAAACTTTATTTTTTTTCTCTTAAATCCTAATGTGACAGCAGAGGTAAAGAAAAATATTTGCATATTTTTATTGTTAGTTGTATATTCAAAATTTGTATTTGCAATATTTTTTATATATTGTTTTAAATAAAGTGACTAAAACAAGGTCACCAACTTCCATTACTTTTTTTTTAATGTAAGAATACATCAGTATAATTAGCTATAGAGGCTAGTAACAAACAATAGAATACAGTAAAAAATTTTAAATATTTTCTAAGTTTTCTATGCTCATTTCTAAATGTATACAGATTTTTTTTTTTCTAAACCTCTATTATCATTTCTGAATGATTCTACCCGGGTACACCGAGTGCAGCAGATTTAACTATAAGGAAGGGAGGGGGAAGCGTGAAAGTGTGAAACGGCAAGATCATGAATTTGCATCCTCTGAGATATCTCAAACTTTGAGTGTTTTTCTGGAAACTTTCAACCGTTAAAATACATTCTGCACGAACCTCAAGCACAAATAATACTGCCCCTGCGCTATCCCCGAATAGGCACCGTACACGCCGGTCACGCAAAAGTTGAGATATCTCAGAGGATACGTACTCCAAATCATGGGGCCCACGAAATGTTGTCAGCACCGCGCTCTTTCAAAGATTCTCTGCGGCGAATATAGAGATTACTATATGGTCCATGGCCATGTAGTTCCTATTAACATAGTCACACAAATTATTCGGTTCGGTTTGGCGAGGTCAAAAATTCGTGATTCGGAAATAATTCAGATATAATTTGAGAATATTTCAGAATTATCTGGGTCAGAGATCTCAGTCCTACAAAGAAGCAAAAAAAAAATATATATATATATTCTGGAAAAATTCGGGAAAAATTCGGAAATAATTCGGAAAATTCGGAAAAAGTTCGTAAAATTCACGAATTATTCGAGAATAATTCAGTCAAAGTTCAGTCAACCGAATAATTCTACGTTCGGTTCGTCATTACAAAAAAAAACAAATTATTTCGCGAATAATTCACGAATCTTGTGACTATGAAACTTCCTAACCGCATTTCTCAAGAAAAAAATTGAAAAATTTGAGCTTGAAGTGTTCCTATTTTGTAATGGTTTTTTTACTTTTTTATCATCATTACTTCAACTATTCATCACTTCTTCGTATCACGAGAAGAAAAATAAAATTTATAATGAGAATGAAAATAATGTAAACATTACTTTTTTTCTTTCTTTCTTTATTTTATTTTATTTTTTAAAGTAGTGATATGTGATGATAACTGATTAACTGTAAACACCAGTAAAGTAATTTTATTATTACTACTATTATTGTCATTGCTGGTGGTGTTGATATATATTTTATAAATTATTAGCATGTCAAGGTCATAGGAGATAACAATATTGATTTAAATTATTTTGAGTTAGGATCTGTGGACATGAATTAAATTTGCTAACTTTAACAAAGTTTTCTCAAATTAAGTAAATAAGATTTTTTTTTAAAAAGAAAATATAGTCAGGTTTTTTGAAATTTAATTTATTTTTTTCTCAAATTAAGTATATCAATTTTCACACAATTCACATATCATTTTGTGTTCCATCAGTTACAATTATACGTGGATCATTTTAAATTTCAAGGCATTATGTGAACAGTGAAATTGGTATTAAATTTCATCATTTTCATGCATTTAATGTGTTTAAAGTATAAATAATATTTCAATTACTTGATTGCAAATTTATAAATTATTTTTGACAGTATCCAAAATAATCAAGTTAACTCATTGTAAATAAATTCCTACCATATTTGAATGCAGAGTTTCATACCTCTCTTTCCGTTGGTAATATTTTATCTGTGTTAAGATACTGTCAGGGGTGGAACACAGTGATGAGTAAAGATGGATAAGCACCCCATAAATTAAATTTTTATAATTTGGTTCATTAAATTTTATAAATTTTATATGCATTAATATCTTTTAGTTCCTGTTATAAAATAAAATTACACTGTATTTGATTTTTCAGCTACACAAACACGTCAACGGCGAATATACACGTAGCCGACCTATCTGTGATGTTGTCTAGATTGATCAGCCATTTGGTTCCATATGTAGATAGAAATTATCTCCGTTTCAAAATAAATGGAGAGATCCTTCCTTTTTCTAGGTCGCTATTTTGAACTGTTATCGAGTAACGTTACTTGCGTACTAGCTTAGCTGTAATAATTACACAAAATGAGTAATTATTACAAATTTTTTCTTTGAAATATTCTTTCATGTCACTGAATATTATAAAGAATAGCTATTATTGTTATAATTAGATATATTTATGGTCATATTAATAATGATGTATTCTTACATGCTTTTTAAAAAAAAAAAATATGAACTCTTTTTATTTTTTTTTAGTAAAGTTTGAAGGTAAAACCACTCAATTATTTGAAAGCCGAGCTACTTTTTTATGCATCTAACTTGTTTTGAAGACTTAATATCAAGCTAGTACGGACCATGTGTGTATTATTACAGTGTGCTCCAGATGGGAGGGGGGCGGGGGGAAGGAGGGAAGGGAAAAAAAAAAACAGGCTCCTGACCGGAGCCGTTTACTTGCTTCAGAATAAAAAAAATGAGAGGAAACAGAGGGAAAGGAAAGAGACTTGTTTCTAGAGCACACCCTTAAAATCGAATTGTACAAGGAGTGAACCGTTTTCTTCTCTTCCCTTCTCTTTCTATTACCGGACTTGTTTCCAGAGCACACCCTTAAAATTCTTAGAAAGAAATGAAATTTGTTGAACACAGTTTACTTTTTAAAAAAGACAGATGCACTTTTACATTAAATATTGAATGTAATAATTGAGCATTACTTTGGACTATCGGTTTTACACTAATGGAGAGCAACAGAAACTTTATTGAAGTGTCAGCATCAAGATATGGAACTTGTTTTTGTATTTTTTGCCAAGTAAAACAGAGTGACACAATAATATTTCAAATGAAGGACTTTTGCAGTTTTACATATGTAATTAATAAATTATTTAAATTTAATAGTTACAAAATGGATCTGCGTCCAGGGCGTCACTTGACTATAAAACGAAGAAAAGTTTTATTTTTCTAGATTACTGCCAAAAAAAAGAAAGTTGACTTATCGAATCAATCCTGATCATCTTTCTACACTAATTGCTGAACTGATGGTGAACGGTTACGTCTTTCATCGAGCGATTCTTTTATCTTGCGCCGACATCGGCAAATGTGTCATCTAATTTATGTTTCTTTCCTTGCTCTCGGTGCTCGAGATAGGTTTATGCTCTATAATCTCTTGCTGTTTAGTGGACCCCGTATTAATCACGGTCCGTGAGATGTATATTTATATATTTTTTTTTTGTTTTGCAACCATGATAACCGAAGCTGGTCTATTTTATTGGTAGGGTTTGATCTTTTTTTATAGATCGAACAGTTCAAGGCTTTCTTAATACTGACAAATTGGTCAGAATAGACAGATAAGAAATATATATACAATTAGAATCAATTTGAAGAATTTTTTTTTATAAACCTTAATTAAAAAAAAATTTTAAAAACCAACATGATTACTTCTGTTTTTACAAAAATTATAAGAACCAAAATGTCATTTTAGTCCATACTGGTTTCACAAGTTTTCAGTAGAACAAGTGTAGTCATTGGGATAATACCCACCAACCGATATGCCATTTTGGTCCAGAGTTTTTTTAACCGGGACTGAAATAACATTTCAGTCCGGCCTTTTTCATTTTTTAGAGAAGAGGAGGGCCAGAGTCTCTGTTGCGGATGAAAAAAAAAAAAATTAAAGCATCGGGACCGAAATAGCATTTCCTAAAATTGTTTTTTTTTTAATTATGGTTTATAAAAAAAATTCCAATTTGGACGAACCTAACTCCTCTGACAAAATCCGTACAATAGAAGAGGAGACCATTCTGAAGATAATATACTTATCAAAAGCACGACGAAATAAATAAAATACTAAATAAGCGGTGTACATTATTTCATCTTGTCGATTTAAGTTCGAACCTTGGAAGAAACTACCCCAAGTTCATCAATCCAGAAACTAAATTTATTTCAAGGCAGCCATCTTCCGAATTTCCATATTAAACGTTTACGAATAGTTACAATATTTCCTTTGCATCTAATTACAGGTTAGGTCCACATTTATTATTTACAACCTTTGAACAACTAAACTATGCTTTTCCTGTTCTCTTCTTTTAATATAGCCATGAAACAACGCTATTTGGTGTTGACAGTGCAGAACAGGAATTATATACAGCAACATTGAAACTCTGATGTTAAACTGAAACTTCAATGCATTAGAAATAAAATGCACATCTTCACTTCTTTCGCTTCAGCCTGAGTTGGTAAAGCCTGTCCCTGTATTGAGCTGAAAATAAAAAACCTTTAGGTTTTAGAAAACTTGAAATCCATTCCAAAATTAGATACAAGAAAATAGTTTGCAATATAATGTATAAATCAGCACAATCTCCACTATTTTCAATTACAACAATATTTTATACAAGATTATACAGACTCACAGTAACTCACAAGTCTGACATGTAAGTTGGTTTTGAAAGACAGTCCAAGTTATCCCTGATAAGTAATAACAGTACTGAATGTGCTAAAACTTGGTGCAAAAGTTGAACCTAGTGATGATAACTGTCATTCAGTCCTATCAAAAATTTAAATTATTTTATGATGATGAATACTAAGTGCCCCGAAGTCATTTTACAAAAATCTGCCCGACCTGTGGTAATGGAAAATTTACCCACAACTGAAATATAAGATAATTACCACTTTTGCCCTTGATGCAGCATATTTTTATTCTTTTGGACCACAATACCAGGCCAATGGAAAATTTTCTCCTCTCTTATTCTGTCTCCAAAATCCTTACCCCAACACTTACTTCATTAAGAAGATGAAAAACACTATGGTTTTGCACAGAGATACGAATGGGGGTTAATGCATCCAAGAAAATACTGATTTTGGATAAGAGAAACAACATTGCATTATATTATTCCATGTTTATTTAGCAAAACCTGTTTTTGCAAACACCAAAGAACATCATTGTTCGGCAAATGGAAATCGGTTTCTTTTGCCATGAAACCTTTTCTAGAAAATGCGATGACCAAGATTCCCAAGTAAAAGGAATATTAATATGGCTGCAAAAATGTAGAAAAATAATTAAGTGGAATATACTGACCAGCATCCTTGTATCTCTCCTGAGAGGCAGCGTCCATCATATTTTTTATCAGGCCAAACTCTTCTTCTTCATAGTTAGACCGAACCCTGCCAAAATAGCAATTCAAGGAAGAAAAGAAATATATCAGAATGAAATCTGCCTAAACTTTAGTAAGAGAGTACTAAGCATACCTATCAAGATATCTAAAAGGTTCACTGAAAAAAGGTATGTATTGCACAGGTGGGTCCACCACTGTCACCCCATCATTATATGCCAGATGCTTGTTGACTTGTATTTGAGCCTGCATACATCATTTGAAACAAAGATAACGCTCTACTTACATTTATTATTATTTTAACGTGTGATATTTGTATTCTTGCATTATATAAAGTGTACAATATTATTTGTTTCTTTTTTATGTTCTGCAGTGCTTAGCTCATGGTAAATTGGGTAGTCAAGGACTGCTCAATACAAGAGTAGAGCTAATGGAATTTTTTTGTATTGGTTCCAATGCCATACTATTAGCTCGGTAAAATACTGAATGGCCATAATTGTAAAACTTGCCCCAAAATAGTTTATTATCATTGATTTCTTTTTCCATGACAATTTTTTTTTTCTGAGCTTCCTTTTGTTTTCTCAAATTAGTTCTTTCAGACAGTCCAAATCATTTTACTTTTTCAACATATAGACATTCATTCTATCTGATTTTATCATTTGAGAATTAAACTAAATGGTAGCTGGTAAAAACTTGATTAGAAAATTCATCTTAGTACTGTTACAATAGCACTTTTATAGTTCTGTCAATGCTGGTCAGGTGTCACTGGTTAAATCCTTCTATGCAAATCTGAAAAAATAGCGACAAAGCATGTAATACAAATATGACAATGACACAAAACGATAAACAATGCAATAAATGCATACCTTGCAACAAACGGCAATGTTAATAGCATCTGAAGGTTTTATGTCAAGTACTTTTCCATGCTGTTCATTCCCAACCTGATCTTTCACCAATAATAATATCTAGTTATTGTGAAACACAAGGAATCCTTAAAAACTATTTTTTGACCTTTGAAAACATAATTAGGTTTGGCAACAATATAACATTATCTGCATTTTAGAGACAAATATTACTATACGTAAAGGATGTTTACCTGAGAAAGATATAACCTGGCCACATATATTTCGCGATTTCTTTGCGTGATGCGAGCTAAACGTACCTGAGATAGAGAAACACCCTTACCTCTCAAAAAGAAGAAACTAAAGTACCTATAGTTAATGTAGGACATGTATATCCTGTTGTAATAATAATAAATAATTTAGATTTAGTACCTCATATCCCATAGTATCAATCATCTCTTTTAAAACTTCATATACCGTAGGCCGTTCCTGAAAGAACAGTATAGTCATGATGTTTAATTATTTATAAGACAGTTTTGTTGTTGAGGACCTTGAGGTTAACTGCAGAGGAAACAATATATTTACACATCTTCAAATTTGGTCAATGGCTTCTAAAACCTGTTTGTTAACTATAATGGATCTTAGCCTATTATATTTGCACTGCATAGTTTCTATGATTTCCAACTTCTAAAAAATTCCTACCACCTCAATTATTTAAATATATCCAAAGGCATTTCCTTCATGAACGAGATTGAAAACCAAAAGGAAATAAACAACAAGGAAGCCCTGAAGTCCCTTACGGTTTTAACATCTCGAACAGCATCCATCAGCATAGCATTTGGTTGCTCCACTACAAAAGAAAATAGGAATTACATGATAAATAATGAGCTATAATAAAGAAAACAATATAAAAGCTCATACAAGTACAAATGATTCGTCTGTTTAAATCAATTTCTCATTTTCATTCAAACTAATGAAAATCACTAAAGGTGAAGTAACTTTTAATAACAAAGAAAAACCTTTAGCTCTCTCAATACCCCAAGTTTTGTAGGGAAAAAAATATGATAGCTATTTTTGTGGTATAAAATTTCTTCATGTAAGGTTCTTTGCAAAGTACCCCCAAAATATTCTTCATATTTGCAATCAACACCCCTCAATTTTGGATACATGCAATTGATACCCAACTACTAGATTACTTCGATTCCCCACAAAAGTTACACTTTGTTCCAACTCACAAGTCACAAGTACCTCTCTTTCCCAAGGCAAAATTGACTTGAAATCAGAAAGTTTTTTAAGGCTAATTTTGTCAACTATTGGTTAACCCAACCATGATTTTTAAAGCTCTCCAAACTTTTGGCAACAGAGAAGAATATAGGAAAAACATTTCATCATGTAATATGGAACAGAAGTCCATAATTTTTTTTTTTATTTTAAAAAGAGCACTCAAGTTTGGGAAGGAGAACTTACCCACAGTAATAGGGAGAAGAAGGCCACTACCATCTTCCATCTTTAGTACAATGACCGGATAAGGGCTTGTATCAGGTAGTGGCACTGTGTCAGGGTTGTTAAATACACACCTCATATTGGTGCCATCTAGCATTTTTATTGACAGGCCATGGGGCCCACTCCTTACCTCGACTGACATAAAAGAAAAGAATAGGCTTCAAAGTTCAAACATTGGTAGAACTGTATCATATTTCCCAAGTTTCATGACTAACTTCATTTTGAAAAACAAGTCCTCACATTCCCTGATTTTCATTGTTTCACATTCTTTTTCCTTAAAACTGAACTGAACTTCAAAATTACTGAGTGCTTTTGACTCTCTTTGCAAGAAACACCCAATGCTTTATCATTTGGAGATAATTCCTGATTGGCACTTTAACTGAAAAGGGCATGAGTTGTTAATAATGACTACTTTGCAATGACACTGAAAAGCTCTTTTTTCTAAAACTGAAATTGAACTAACATAAGGCAGAGCAGACTAAACATTGGGTTTGAAGCTGATATGAACACATTTGCAGGTTATCTGCAATTAACACCCAGCAGATATATTGCAAATAAAACACAAAAAATAAATCCTCAAAAGTAAAAAAAAAAAAAAGGTAAAGATAAAATTACCAGCCTCAATCACAGTACAATCCACGTAATCCTCATCACTTTCTTTGTAATTTCCTGCTATACTACTGGAATCACCGGATGGTGAGTTAAGGCTACTGTAAAGAGGCCAATTATTTCTCAGACAAGACTTGTGCAAAAAACCAGAAGCTCCAATAAGGCTTTTCGATTGGGGTCTGCAAACCCAAAATCCACCTTGCAGATGCCCAGTCCTCTTCTTTAACGGTGTGTGGATCGGTAACGGGCAGATAATCGGTCCTTTTAGCGCAGCCATACTTTTACCTTATAAAAGAAGAGTTACATTTAACATACCTATGTAGCCAGACTGGTTTCTCATACAGCTTTCTGTTTATTCTTTTTTTATTTTTATTTTTCATTTTTTTTTCTTTGTGTGTGTGTGTGTGTGTGGGGATTCAGTTGGGAGGTGGACTTTATCTTCTTGTTGTTTACTGAGACCAGAAATAAACATAATTGGAGAATTGCATTAGTTACTAAGATTAACGTGGTTCAGGGTAGATGTCCCACACTAGATTCTGGAATGTACCGGTACCTGCAGGAAGTAATCTTTGATTTGATTTAATTTGTTCTGCTTCATTTATATAACTATAATTTTAATCAAGCTATTTACTGTTGAAGACGGTGATAGGAAATTTGTTCCTATTGAGAAATATCTTCCAATAAAGAAAGGCCTTTGAGAAAGATTATAGTATCTACTACCGAGTAGGCGAGTACATCACTTTAGCTTCATCAAAGAAAAGGGAATATCTAAATTGCTTTATGAGATTCAATCACATGAATGAAATTGAAACTAAAAAATACGTGGCCTAACCTACGAATTGTGGGCCTATCAAGCCATAGAATTCTGAAAGTTCTTTATGAAATCTACGATAGATATAATCAATTGATCAGGTTAAGAGAGGTATAGCCTTACCTCGCGCAACGATCAGTCCAGAGCACAACGAAAAATAACGCTAACAAAGGGAGAAATAAGATATATAAGAGAGATATTTTCGAAGAGCTATAAATATCTTTCCCCGGGCAATTAAGAATGACGGGGCATTGACTATTCAAACATTGCCGGACGCTAAATTGATGCTTTGTTGCTTGTTCGGTGAGGCTTGTGCTCCGATGAGGGTAGGGCAGGAGATTATTGAATCGGATTTCGAATTGAATTTAAATGGATAGTATTTTATATAATTTATTAAATTTAATATATAATGGGTCAGTTATTTTAACTGGACTGTAGGGTAGGACAATATAATTTTCAGGGTAGGACAAAGGTCCAAAATTCAGTCTTTGTAAATCAGTTTTGGATTTTCAGGGTAGACCAGTTGCCCTACCCTGTGCTACAGTAGATCCGCCGCTGCTTGTGCTGGAAAGCTTTGGACTTGTTCGGCGATGAGGAGGACTATTATAAAAATAAAAAATAAAAGGGGCATGTATACCCCCTCAACAAATTTCAAATTACGCATTGTTCCTCTAAGCTCATAATATCATGGATACCCTTTAAGAAAAAACACAAATTTACCGTTGTCTTTTACATTAAGCTCATTTAAATTAAGAAAGTTATCATTTTATTCTTTATTAGAAAATAAAAATATACCATCTGAGTAAGAAAATGAGGCAAGTACTTCATTTCTCTACTTATGATACATACACAATTGTATTTTGAAATATGCTTGTGTGTGTTACAAGTAAAAAAATAAATCATTTGCTCCCAAAGTTGGCCAATTAGAAAACAGAGTATTTCACTGAGCAAGTTACATATTTTTTAATTTTTTAATAAAGAGTTAATGGGTACTTATAAATTTAAAATGAATTTTAATATTGTCACACCCCCGATCCGGAGGTGCGACAACCTACTGTGTCTATTTACCATTCAATATACGTAACATAAAACATGAATCTTTTTATGCATTGCCAATAGCATCAATTATTTTTACCACATCCCAATATATATACAAGAATATCTAATCATTTATAGCGGATGATGCTAGAGAAATACTCTTTGCATCATGTTAGATAAAATAATCTCAAATCCCACACGTTTAGGTGTCTAACAAACCTGTGAATCCCACAAGGAGAAACGGGTAAGAAATAATAAATTATTTCTCAGTGTTGATTGCCACTCAGATTATTAGATTCGAAGGAAATCCATATTCAGAATAAAATCTCCGCACGAGAAACTAGCAATTCATTTCATAATGACGAATACAAATGCTCAAACAGTATTCAATTGAACGACAAAAATTACATAAATAGAACAGAACTCTAAGAATCTTATCAGAATAAATGGTTTGGGTCAAAATCTTTTAAACTATAAAGTTCGGTAACGTTGGAACCTAATATTTACAACCACTAAGTCTGGTAACGTTTGGTTTCTTAACTTTACAATTTCTAATCTGGTAACACTGACAGATATCATAACATGTATATGTCGAGTCAAAGCTTATATTGTTCTAACTATCATGACAATTTGTTAATGGAAACTATACGAAACCAATATGACAATACTGTCATATAGTGGAGAAAACGGATTAGTATATTGTAAAGTCTAGCTAGCTACTAGACTTACCGGTAATTTCATTATTCAAATTATACAATATTATGAGAAATACTTATGAGACAAAATGATCAGGAAGAACATACATGTTAGCGACCTCATCCTGTTGCTCTAGATATCAGGTTCGGGGTTATTGGATTAGTCTGAGATTCATGACTAGGAATTAAATCGTAACTCGCTGTGCATTTTGAATATTTGATTGACTGCATTGATTGAACTGTTGTCATATGCATAGCCCAATACAATTAAAACTGAATTACAGGTAAGTCTGTTATATTGGTTTCGTATGGTTCAAGGATTATATTATACAATATTCAATCAATTCAATTCCTGTGGCATTATACAATATTCATAATTAATCCTAATTTCATTATTCATTCTCGGTTTGGATGAAGTATCCAACAGTTCAATTATTTAAATTCAAATAGTCCAACTTCAAGTTCATATTCGGTTCCAATCTAGTTAGTTCGAGTCCATTAATTTTCGAGCAAAGTACAAATCCAAACTCAACTCATTTGAGTTCTCCCTTTTTAATTTCTCATAAACCACATTCAATTTCCATTTTCACTTAAAATTCCCAACCGAATTTGTACGCTCCATATTTTGCAATTTAACCCTTCTAAAAAGAGGATTTACTAAAGCATTAACAATTAGAGTAGATTTGACATTTTTTTTCTTTCTATTCTTATAATCAATCCTTATAGATCATAACATGAGGGTTAGAGCTGCTGGTACCGATCGGAACCAGAGTCAAAACAATATCTCAATATCACAAAACAGTAAACAATGGTACAATGTTATTTAGGGTCGGTACTAGATTTGAATTCAAACCTGTAACCACACCTTCACTCAATTGTGATATCAATCGGTACAAGTAAAACAATGAAGAGTGTTTAGCTGTTCTACATCCTCTACAATTTCACTTTCATTGCTCTAAGAAATAAGCTTAATTAGCCATTAATGGCATATTTGAGCAAACCTGTTAACCACGTGGCCATAGTGCCACGTTGGTCATTCTTTTTTTTTTAGTTTGAACTTTTATAAAGTAACCTTTAAAGTTTCAAATTTCACAATTCAGTCCCTAGTAATTTAAAGAAGTTCATATAATTAAATTATCAGTTATTAATCTGATTTCTGTGTCAAACGTTCAGACATTCACTTCTTAATATTTTAGAAATTTCGAATTAATCTCAGAAAATAGAATAACAAATAATCATTTTGACAGTTTCAATGTAACTTGATCATCTTGGCTAATTAATTTAGTAAAATGATATCTGTTCTTTAAATGATACTCACTAAAGAACACCTTCAATCAAATCGTACTTTATTTCCAATTATGAATTTTATATACATATTTGCGTAATGTTACAAATATTGATTGGATTTTGTGAGTTTTTAAAATTTAGAAGGAACATGATATTATAATATGAGTGAGGCTACGGTACTATGCATAGCACAGTTTGGTCCGTGCTACGGCTCAATATTTGAGTTTTCAAAATTCTAATGGTTGATTCAAACCGTTCAACATGATTATAAAATGAATATGTACTTGCAAACCAAATTTTACATTTTTTCAAATTTTTTTACTATTTATTTAGATAGGTAGAAAATCACTTGATCTGAAAATTTGGACCATCCAAAAACAGTGATTTTCTACCTATCTAAATAAATAGTAAAAAAATTTGAAAAAATGTAAAATTTGGTTTGCAAGTACATATTCATTTTATAATCATGTTGAACGGTTTGAATCGACTGTTAGAATTATGAAAATTCAAATATTGAGCCGTAGCACGGACCAATCCGTGCTATGCATAGCACCGTAGCCTCACTCTTATAATATTTAGAGAGAAAATATGTAATTTAAATTTTTTTTTAAGAGTATGCATGAAATTTCCCAAAATTATAACTAAAAAGCTAGATCCGAAGCCTTTACTTCGGCATATTTATTTTGTTAATTTATAGACGAAAGATGAAAATTAAATATTTTTTACATATTTTAAGAAAGATCTTATTAAAGATATATAAATTAATATTTTTTGTATAAAATTTATTAATTTGTTAACAATCACTTTTTAACGGTTGAAGGTTGAAAATAAGTGTTTAAATATTTTAAAATTTGTATATATTCTGTAGTTTCTTTACATCTGATCAACATTACAAAGTAGTAATGCTGGGCAATGTCAGGGGAGAATTATGTTGGATAAAGCAGTAATGTTGATAATGTCTTTGCATTACATGCAAGCTTTTAAGGTCCCGAACTCCCAGTGGGGAATCAAGCACATAGACAAAATGAGGAGAAACTTCCTCTGGAAAGGAAACAGCACGTGTAGGAGAATCAATTGTTTGGTGAACCGAGAAAGAGTCTATGCTTTGAAAGTAAATGGAGGTTTAGGCATAATCGATCTGAGTCGTCAGAACGATGCATTGTTGGTTAAGTGGTTATGGTCAATTCGAGATAAATAAGAGGGTCTATAGGCAACCACGATTATGTTAGTGTTGTGATCTAGAAGCCAATCATAGGATGATTGTTTTCTAAGTTTCGTTCATGTAATTGAATGATATATTTATCATTTTGTTCCTTGAGTATTTTATTACTTATAGATCATTCGGGTTGAGAACCTGGAATTGTGAAACTCTATACAGGAGTTAATAAATATTCTAAAGTGTCCTTAGTCTTGGTAATTAACAAGGAACATTAATTACCAGCATAAGATTAGCATTTGGATTAGATGATGATCATGTTCTGCAGATCATGTGACAAGGGATTGTCAATCTAATCAAATGGATACCTGATGGAGATCAGGGGATTGCACATGACCAAAATAAAATATTTAATATGGATTGTGTTTGTGTCATTAATGTTTTATTTGTATCTTGAATTCTAAGGTATGAGATGATTGTTTCTCTCACATGAGAATACATATTCGTGGGTATTATCCAACGCTGTCAGTAACTGGCAGTTATACAGATTCTATCTCAGTATGTATCTCTCATGTGGAGGGATAGTAATTATCAAGAATACCAATGTCCCTCATGTAAATGAGTGATGATATCACTGGGTCCCTTGATGAAATAATACAAGTATGTGCACATATGATTAAGGAGTTAATCATAATTACTTAATTATTTCGGAATCAAGAAACGAATAGATTTGCAAGGATGACACATTCCTACCTTGGATCTATTCATGATATCATGAGACATGGAATTGACACGAGGCAATTGTTGCTTAGGGATCGTGATACAGTAAGGTACTTATCATCTGCGTTATTTGGGTAACTACAATGCATATTGCTAGGTGCTGCTTGTAGTTTACGGAATCGAAAGGAGTTTCAGATTCCATTGCTATTTGACATAGATCCCACAGGATCACATCAATAAGAAGTTAATTAGAAATGCTCCTTAATTTATTTGACATGTATGACATGATAAATAAATTGGTTTCTCGACTAGAACATGAGAAATATAATTATTTGAAATAATTATATGATACTACAATTAATTAGATTAATTGTATTAATTCAAATAAGAAAAAATAGAACTTTGCCCAATAAACAAAGTCCAATGGCTGTTGTTAATTGTGGTCCATGTTTGTGAATTGTTTTCTTAATAACTACCACGTTTTCTGAAAACTGTTGCGCAGTGTTTCTTATATTGACCATATCTCCCTCATATAAAGTCGGTTTTGAGTGTTTTATATCTTTCTAGAAAGGTAAGAGAAAGATCTAGAACTTTGCCTCTCTGGAGGAAAGCCAAAATCGAATTAAATCGTGGTAGAACGTGGTGGTTATTTTGGACCGCCATGTTCTGAAAATTGCCGCACACGTTTCTTATTTTGATCATATCTCCCTCATCCGAAGTCGGTTTTGAGAGTTCTATATCTTTCTAGAAAGGTAAGAGAAAGATCTAGAACTTTGTCTTCTGGAGAGAAGCCAAATTCGAATTAGATCATGGTAAAAAACGTGGGAGAACGTGAGATTAGTTTTGAAAACTGAATTCACATTCCTTATTTACTATATATACTTTCCCTCTCATTCCTTTTGAGGGTGATTTCGTTTTTAGAGAAAAGGTTCTGCCAAGAACTCTCTTTCTCTTTTGGTTCATATCTCATGTGTTGAGAAATCCATAAATCCTAAAAGATCAAGATCTAGTTCTCTTGAAGGATAGGGATTAAGGAACAACCAAGTTAGTACTCGCTAGCAAGAGGAATATTTGGTTTCTAATTAATTTCTTGGTGGATATCGTGGATGACTTCTACTTTGGAGTCTCATCTTGGTGCAAGGCATTTTAGGTCATGCACACATCAACCACCAAGGCGCGGCAAGGCATCAACCATCATTAGCATCAATAAGGAGGTGGAGGCTACAACCCTACATCTCAAGGACCTTCCTTTCTTGTTTGGAGACAAGAAACTAAATGTATGATGTTTAATGATTTGAAAATTGATTTTGGTTTGATTTCAATCGCACATGATAATCTCCTTTGGTACTTTTCTTATCAAAAATTTTGAAATTCCGCTGCCTTAAGTATCATAAAACCTAACATATTAGATTGTTGTATGGCCTAGCCTCGACAAATTAAATGGAGCAGCGAAGGCCTCTGCCTCCTTTTTAAAAGATTTAGCTCGCCTCTTACCCTTCTTCACCTCTTCGGTGCAAATGGAGGGAGGGGTCCAAAAGTGGAGATGGACACAGTCAGGGGATTTATCATGCGCTTCAGCTTATAAAACAATGCATCACGGGGGTATTGTATCGACAATTCAGGGGTCCTTTTGAAAAATAAAGGCCCCAACGAAAGTTAAGATTTTCATATGGTTGATGCTGGACAACAAAATTCTAACTCAATAGGTCTTAATATACAGGGGCTGTGTGATCAAAACAGGATGTCATCTGTGTTCAAAGAATATAATAGTCTAGAAACCATATCATGTAGGACTGCATATATGCAGGAAGGTTTTGGAGAGGTCTCATGGCACACGACATCATCTATGGCAATGGAGGAGGGGGAGGCATACAAAGGATATGGATCTAGGCGGGCAGTAACCTCTCATTGTACCGTAGGAAGCAATGGAGTGTGATATGGGTGGCAGGGTTTTGGGCCTTGTGGAGGGAGAGAAACAGGAGGCTGTTCTCTAATAGGCATAAGCTAGTGTATTGTCTCATAATAGATACGACACTAGAAATTGAGAATTAGTTGGCATACTGTTAGGGAGTATTGGTGGTCTTTAAACATCTACCCGAGAGCAGATAGAGGTAGGGACAAAATGTGTTCTCCGATGTATAACTAGTGAAGGAGGACATTTATATATTTTAAGATGGTATAATCATTTTTATTAATATATTTGTTGACGGTAATTGCCTCCCAGCATAAAAAAAAACATTACAAAGTATGGATATATAATATTTTTTTCAGATATCTGAAGTTCTGAACACAGTTGAGAGATTGGACAAATATAAATATTATTAGATAAGTTATTCTATTAGTGTTTTATATTGTACAATCTATGGAATGATGATGTTGATAAATCTTGTAAATCTTGCTGTCTGCAAATTATAAAAAATAATGTACTACCTAAATGATTCAACCATATGATTTCAAGAGGCCAAAAGCTTTAAGAATACAGAATAAAATATTTATCCCTTTAATAAGATCAATAAATTAACATTTTGTTAAAATAAAATATGCAAATTTTAAGAAATAATTATGTATGCATAATTTTTCAAGGGATTCAGATTTACAAACAAAACGAACTCTGTAATTAGGAAAATAATAAAATTAAGTAAATTATGCATAAATTATTTCCCTGAATCATTTCAAGTAATGTCAGATAAGGAGTAGAATTTTATTCTTTCCAGGAATTATAGATTTTGAACAAAAACGAGAACTGTACTTATAAATAAACCATTTGTAATATACAAATTCTTTAAATTGCGTGGATCCGAAACAAAACAAAATGGAAAATTGCAATGATAATCATAGAATGTATCCAATATTAGACTCAATTTGTTTGTAAAACCGAAACAGATATGTAAAATAATTAACCCAATTTGGAATTTTGTACAAAAAGATGAGCACATTTGAATAGTTAGCATCATATTTATACATAATTATATAAAGAAGATAATAATCCCCCAATTGGGTCAGTCCACGTCATTGTGGAAACGGTAGAATGTTGGTGCGGTTTATATGAATTAAATGAGAAGTAGTCCATGGAAATATTGAAAGCATTATTTTTAAACTATCCATAAAAAAAATAAACTGTTGAATTGTACAAATCACTACAAAAAATAAGATCATATGAATAAAAACATATGTAATAGTCGAGTAGATGGAAAATTTTAACCTTCTTTATAAATTTACAATATTATTATAATTTGGCTGCATAAAATACACAGCTAGGCTGGAGAGTTTGTTTGGGATTAGATGTATCTTTTCTTGAAAAAGATGTAGTAGTCAAACAAAGAACATTTTCTACTGGAGTACCTGTGCTTACACGATTACACTTTTGTGCAGCATCAGCATACGTCAGTGCATCAGGCAATATAAAATGGGAACTGAGAACTACAACTTATGACTTATGAGAGATGCAACTAAGAGAGCCACTATGAGAGATGCACATCAGCGAAAAAGAGCAGCCAATTTTAAGAGAATTGGTCGCATCAAACTTGCATCTCAATACAAAAAAATGAAATGACATGGAAATGGAGCAACGCACAGAAATACAAATTCTTGTTGCATGTCATTTATAAGAAAATACCGAAATTTGCCTGTCTAATTTTACATAATAAGCTCCCCACTGGATACAATCTTAAAAAAAAAGAATGGATTATATTAAATATGTGCTATCTCTACAAAAGGATTCACACGTGCTGTATATATAGAATGGATTAACTTATAATGTGATATAAGTATAATTATATCTATCACTAACAAATTAACAATAGTATAATTATATCACTAACAAAAAGAGAGTCAAATCTGGCCCACTCGTAATCATAACAAATTAACAATATCTGATATGGGCCTTGTCCTTGACCATAGTATAATTCATTATTAATCTGTATGATCCATAAAAGGATACAATTTAGCCTACAATTCTTGTATTCCGTAAAAGCAGATCTTTATCCAAAAAGATCGGTAAATCAAGATTCGTTATTTCGTTCACAGGTCGAGCTTACCAAAGAAAGGAAAGAAAACCAGCCTAAAGGGCGTGGGTTCGGTTTGTGGCGCTAATAACTGTACAGTAAGATAAGATCTGAACCGCTCTTTGCAGATCAAACGAACAGAAATGTCTAATCAGTGTACCGATCAAGTCAATCCCGGTTTTGATCTGAAACGGGTGGAAATTGTATCCTAAAAATGGAGGCGAACCGGACGAAGCTAAAGGTGAGATCACTCCTTTTTGTTTTGCCCCCTGGAACAATGGAAGTAGCGGTGGCAATGAAATGAGATGAGATTGAGAAGATGGTGAGGCCGCAGATCGTATTGTTTGGAGACTCCATTGTTGAGAGTTCTTTCGGCCCTGGCGGTTGGGGTGCCTCTCTTTCCCACTCCTTCTCGCGCAAGGTTTTTCCTTTGAATTTTCCCTTTCTCTTTATTTCTTTATCCAAATGAACTATAATGGTTGGAGAGATGAAGGGAGAGGTTTGAATCAGATCTGAAGAGATATCTTGAAATATGATATTATATGTTGCGTTTGAGCTTGGATGTATCACGTGCATTCCGTTTTTGGTGTTCTTGTCATGTGTTTCGAGTTTATTTATGAATTGATTCACTGTTTGAGAGTAGTTAGCATATGAAATAATGTTTATATTTGGGATTCTGAGATTTTTATATTATTACCCTTGATTGCAGCTTATTTATATCTGCTCTAATTTCTTTTGTGACAGGCTGATGTTATTGTCAGAGGTTATGATGGATACAACACAACATGGGCATCATTTTTGCTTAATCAATTATTTCCTCTGGTAAGAAACAATAAATTGGAATATTTGCTCACTACCAAACTGGTAGAGAGGTTTTATATGACTGTGATCCTTGTTTGTAAGACATTCTTTCTGCCCTACTGAGCCTTCATCTCCTACTAAATATATTTCAAGAGAAAAAGAACATTGGGATTTGGTTGACCACCGTATTGGATAACATGGGTAACCTTGTAAAGCTTTTATCTTTGCAGAATGGTCCTACAGCCCCTTGTGCGACATTAATTTTCTTTGGTGCGAATGATTCGGCCCTTTTGGGAAGTTCTAGTCAAAGGCAACATGTCCCTCAAGATCAGTACAAGGATAATCTCAAGAAAATTGTCACTCATTTAAAGGTTCTTTTACAAATTGCTAAGGGTTCATGGGCGTAAATTATGTTTCTTAGTCATTGGTTGAATGCCACAAAGACTTAATCTCCACTAGAATATTGATTAGACAAGAGAAAAAGAAAATTCGAAAAAGGTAAGACAAAAATGGTTTGTACTGGGAATAGTTTCCAGATTTGCTACTCTGCTACAAATTATGTTCCTAGATGGCATAAACAAGACGTGATTTGCGGTATACTACATCTAAAAACATTAATTGTAGCTTTACCTGTGTGTTTACAAAGAAGCAAGGAAGAAAAGTAATATAATTAATAAATAATAAAGAGAAAGCAGGTAGCAGCTTAAAATAGAGCGTAATTTCACCTTTGGAATGAAAGTTAGCATGCTGGCTTCTAAAAAGGTATCTGGCAGCCATTGCTAGGTTTTCTTCTGGTTCATAAGAAGGGAGGAATTAAGGAAGAGAGAAATGGAGAACGGTAGGGTTTCTTCATGTGGGCCAAATAGTGGGCCTGGTTTTTATTTTGCCTATTTGCACTTATTCGAGTCCACGGAATCTAATTTGGATCCAATTTTTGTGATCAAATTTTGGGTTTATATTTTGAGACTAGTGTATGGATGAGTATGGCCTGAAACCAAAGAAAATTAAGGAATAGTGCATTGAATGAGAATTGTAATTATGCTTGTTTTAGGAAAATTTGCAAATTCTTATATTATTTTTCCATAGAAGAATGAATATACTAACAGCTATTACAGAAGTTACCAAATTAGAACAAAATGAAATCCATGAAAACATACCCGCACACAAATGACACTAGCCAATGTACTGTGTGCCAAAGCCTGTAGTGAACCAAGTATATGTACTGTGTGGTTCTGGTAGCTATAATACTGAGCTATTTGCATGTTTGGTTATGGAGTAAGTGGAGTAAATCTTTTACTCCTTTTAAGCAACCAAACGAGGAGTAAATTAGAAGGAGAAAGATGGAGTAACATCTGTGTTAATCCGGAGTAAGTTACTTAACCTATTTTCTCTCTCTTCATTAGCTAATTCCACCAAGCTCCAACCAAACATGATTAACTTAATCCACCTTAGCTTGGAATAAGAAATTTAATCCGGATTAACTTTACTCTACAACCAAACATACACTATATGACCAGGACTACCTGTTCAGCATGGTATCAAAATATGAAATCTTGGTCGGACAAGAAATTGATGATACTAAAGAGTCTGATATGAGTCTACATGTAGGAACTATCTCCATCAATGGTAGTTGTCTTGGTAACACCTCTCCCAGTTGATGAAATCGGAAGTGAACGGCTTGCAAGGTCCAGCCTATCTCTTTCTCTGCCTAGACTTTACTTGAATTTTATTTTTATTTTATTATTTTTTTTTTAGGAAAGCCACTTTATTGATTCTTTGTTGCAGCTTCTTAGATAATCAACATTTTATTTTCTAGGTCTCTGTATGGAGATAAGAAAAAGAAGCTCCCTGATAGGACGAACGAGATGACTGGTTCATATGCGAGACAGTCTCTGGAGGTTGCCCACGAGATGCACTTACCATGGATCGATCTCTGGTTTGCAATGCAGCAAACAAGTGATTGGCAAAAAAATTTTTTGTAAGTACAATGCAAGCCAAAATAAAATAATAGAATTGTTGTGAACAGGTAGAATTTTTTTTTTTTATTTCAAGATGAAATAATAAAATACTGTGTTTTCACATGCAGTGCTGGATCACAATTGACAGAAGAAGGTAATGCATTGGTTCATAGAGAAGTGGTACAAGTATTGTTTGAGGCAGGAATCAATGCACAGGATATGCAACTCGACTTCCCGTATCACTTTGAAATTGAAGAAGCTCATCCTGAACATGCTTTCCAGCAAGGCAACAAAAAACTTCCATATTTCATATGCACCATTTTGTGTTTATGAGTTTTATTCATGTACTCAATTGTGTTACTTAAAATGTTAGATGGGGTCTACTTGTAAAATTAAGAGCAACATTTGGAAGCTTCAAATTATGCAATGTGGTCTCGCTTGATAAATATGAAATACTATCCATACAGTACCACTAGATTGTGATCCTCTATTGTTTAAGAGTTGTTATTTTGCTAGGTTGATAAGCTGCTTTATATTAATTTAGAGTTATAATGCAGACATCTATTCAAATCACCTCGGGATTTGGACTATGAAGAAGATTTTGTGGCGGAAATGGTGATCCCGTCCAGCATTGAAGACAGCAAACTCATGTCGACACCACTGCACATGAGTCCCGCTTGGTTGAATCCCCTCTTGGTTCCTCTCCCTGATGATGCTTTCTTTCCTTCGTCATCTTGCACCAACTCATCCTGTGAACCCTCTTCTTCTTACATGGCTGATCGTATTCCTGGTTTCACAGACAGAGAAGATAAGAAGGTAACCCCTACCGTCAAAAGATGTAGAAACAAATGTTCACATTCTGCTTTACTTTTGAGTTCTTTGTTATTGGTATTTGTTGATATATGCTAGCCAGTAAATGCATTCTGGGTCATATTTTGTTGTCATATTTTGTTCTGTTAATTTGAGTTTGGTAACATAACAATCTGAGTCGGGTGCTGCTCAACTCAAAGAAGGCAATGATATCAACAAATTACTATCCTTGGTACTTAAGAATTGCAACTTTATTTAATGCAGTGTCAGAAAAGCCCCACCATCCAAATCAAAGAAGAACCACTCTCCTTTATGGCCACTAGCAGTTCGATTTTACTTCCTAAACACATCAAAGAAGAGCATCCAGGCCCCACTACCCCACTCAAGGAAGAGGTGAGTGTGGGCCCTGGATTGGCCCCAAAAAATTAGGCAAAGAAAGCAAGAAGATGAGGTCTCGTAGAAAGGCTGCGAGACGGCCTCCATCTTGGCCATGTAACAAAAGCAAAACAACTGGGGATAAAACGTGCACGCACTGCCAGACAAAAAAGACACCACAGTGGAGAGCGGGCCAACAGGTGCCAAGACGCTTTGCAATGCATGCGGGGTCCGCTTCAGGCTGGGACGGTTATATCCAGAGTATCGCCCGATTGATAGCCCGACTTTCGTCCCTCATCTACATTCAAATTCTCACAATGAGGTTGTGAAGATGCGTCGCATTACGGGATGGGCAAGTTGACTGGGTAGAATCTTGATGGTTTGTTGCGCTGTAGAATATGTTTATTTTACTTGGTGTCAGTTCTTAGCTATGAAGTAGAATCCTTGAATAATGAGCATTGAGTCTAATAAAGTGCAGTTTTTAGTTATTTCTGGCTTTATAGCTTCTATATATGCTTTGGCTCATGTGCAAGCTTTAGAAAATGGTGATTGAGCAACAATTAACAGTCTTTTAGCAGCTTTTAGATACCTAGTGGAAAAAAGTAAAAAAATATTCCGCAGTTATTGGTGATTTAGTGGAATAATCATTAATTATTGATTTAGTGGATTGATCATCATTTATTTTTCTTTTGTTTATAGTGTTGAATTGTTCAGTTTGCTAATTTGCTATGAGATATTATAGTATTGAAATTTATGTAGTAGTTAGTTTTGAGAATTAAGATCTTATAGTATATAAAATATTAGTTTATTAAATACATAGATGCTCTATTCATAATTTGGACTTTGTAAAACTTCAAAGATCGATGTTATGAAAGGAATACCGGTATCATGATAGTCGGTCACTTTACCTTGCTCAATAGTTACCCCAGATAACTTTCTTGTTCTTAATTGTTAAACGGTTTTTAAAAGTTTGAATTATCATGTTTTTGTTTATCAATAAAATAAGGCAGCGAAGGCCATCATCGTGGTGGGTTGTTATGAATTGCATGTTATAGCAACATAATGTACCTTGGGCATCATCAAATTTTCTTCTACGAGGAAAGTAATAATACCAACGAACACATCCATCCAATGGCAAATGCATGTTTAAACGTCTGAGAACTGGCTTGTACAATTATAAACACAACAAACATATTTGAAACATGAAATTTGATACGAGTTGTGATTAGGGAGCTGCAAGTCTGACTTTTTTAGTTTGTGAAGTATAAACAAATACAACATTCAGTCTTAAGACATGGAACATGATTCATAATAAGTAGTTCAAAAGAAATGCAAGTTTTAACACAGAAACATGTTAGAAAGCTGCAAGTAGAAAGAACACCTTGTACCCGTATACAAGTAAAAAACATATCCAATCGTAACACCTGAAGATAAAAATTGTAATCACATATGCAGTGAAAAATTAAGACCAACAATTATAAATTATAATACTAAAAAGGTGTGGTTACCGTACTATTCTTATATGGGGTCAATTGATTTTCATTTTTTTAAAACTTTTAATATTTGTATATAATTTTCTATATAATAAAGAGTAAAATATCATAGTACTATGTAATTGATATTCATTTTTGAACAAAAATTTTATATTTGACTCCCATTCACTGAAAGAAATTTTATATGATTGAATATGTATTTGATCTTCAGAGTTCGAAAGTCGGCTCCGCCCCTACTATAGAGTAATATCTATATACACTTTTAAAGTCTATTATATACTTTTAAAGTCTAAACAATCGATCTAAACCATTCAACATGATATCCATATGAAAATGTGCTTGTAGAAAAATTTTATATTAAAAATGTACATATATATATATAGAGAGAGAGAGAGAGAGAGTGGCTAATATCAAAACGTTGCACGAAGGACCTTGTGCAACCAAGTCGTTTTCGGATTTTCAAAGTCCAAACAATGGATCCAAACGTTAGGTTCAATCTATATTAAAATCTGCTTGGAGACCATTACATTTTTTAGAATTTTTACTATTTATTAAGCTACTTTGAAAATTCTGATCACATGGTCCAGAATTTGGTGCACTGTTTTACTGTTCACCCGGATCAACAATTCTCAAAGTGGCTTAATAAATAGTAAAAAAATTCCAAAAATGTAAAATTGGTCTCCAAGCAGATTTTAATAGATTGAACATCTAACGGTTTGGATCAACTGTTTGGACTTTGAAAATCCGAAAACGACTTGGTTGCACGGGCCTTAGTGCAAACGTTTGATATTAGCCTCTCTCTAATATATTATTTATCAATACAATCGATAGTGGAGACAAGCCAACTAACTTCAAACAAGTACTTATATATCAATTTTATATTATAAATTTTTTTTTATTTTTTCAGATAGGTAAGAAATTACTTGATCTTAAAATTCTAGATCATTCTATCTATCATAAAAGTAGTACAAAAATAAATAAAAAATATAAAATTTAGTCAGCTAATAAGTACAATTTTATATAAAATCATGTTAAATAGTTCGGATTAACTATTTGAACTCTAATAACGAAAAAATAATTCGCGTTGTGCAAACAATTATTGCAGACACATTTAGTCTGCTAATAAGTACAATTTATATAAAATTCATGTGAACAAATCGAATTAACTATTTGAACAATTGATCCGTCCATATTATCAACAATTAAATGCTAGGACACATAGATACAAATACTGTAAGGACGCAAGATGTAAACCAAGTAGCGAGACGC
>JAJGRW010000278.1:302261-377045 GCA_025461045.1 Carex parvula | reverse complement strand
GTTAGATCCAAACATTCGGTAAAAAGTTAACCGATGGCAAAGGAAGGACTCAACAATGCCATTGGTTGGTTAGACACAGACAGCTGGAAAAAGTTTCAAATAATTACAACGCTGCCTCTAGTTTCAAAAACCATCGGTGCCTTAGGCCAACCGATGATAAAGGAGGACAGTAAATGTGTTTTTCTTAGTAGTAATTAATAACATATTGTTCTGTTCTGTGCTGTACAATATCGATAATGGAGACTTCATGAGTACCGACACAACACAGCTTGGTGAGGCGTGTCGTGCAGGTTTTAGACATATTGTGTCTTTTTTTGTTTTCTAAAATCTTGTTGAGAAATAGTCAATAAATATGTAATAATGTATACAAAAATATGAAAAATGTCAAGAAAATCTGTAATTAATTTAAAAATTTTAATCTTTTTTCAAAAAAATTTACCCTCCTAGAAAGTTCTTTTTGTGTTTGTATAATTTGAGGAAATATATGTAAGCGGTACATAAGTATGGAAATGTATCTTAAAAATAGGGAATAACATCAGTTATATCTATTTATAAATATCAATTATTTTCACAATAATTTCCCGGCATGGAAATTGGAGAAAATATATGTAAGTAGTAAATAAATAGAACATAATTCTGAAAAATGATCTAGAAAAATGGGAATAAATACAAGTTTCAATTTCGGTAATCTTAAATGATAACAGAGTCATAAATTAATGACTTTTAGAAAAAGAAATTTACATCAAGTGAATTTTAGATGGTATTAATTTACCATAGACGGTACATATAACTGATAATGATAAGTCCTATATTAATGATTCGCTAGGCCATTGCTAAGTTCCAGTTAATTCGTATAGGCACATCGATCAAACCGCTATATTTCAGTGAATGCATATTTGTTGGATTATTTTCAGAATCCTTTTTGCTTTGTTTCTTTATGCCAAGAAGTCAATTCTAAGTTAACGTGTTAATTATATATTAGTACCCATATCAAATTTTGGCATCTTTAACAGAACCGCAAAACAAGATCCGGGTCTTCATGATCCCTTACTTCGCAACCGGCCACATGATCCCTATGACAGATTTGGCCCGCCTACTGGCCGAAAACCCAAATGTGGAGCCCACAATTGTGACCACCCCTGCCAATGCCGACATATTACGCCCTTCTCTTTCCACTGACGGTGCCACCAACCCAGTAAGAATCTTGACTTACCCTTTCCCTCAAGTTGGTCTCCCTGCTGGTGTAGAAAATCTTGCAACTGCTCCGATTGAAGAATCCTGGCGTATCGATCAAACTGCCTGCCAACTCTCGCAACACGCACATGAGTCACTCCTGCGAGCCCACAAGCCCGATGCTATTATCTCTGACATTAATTTCTGGTGGACAACCAAAATTGCAAATGACCTCTCGATCCCTCGTCTGACGTTTTGTCCTATTGGCCTATTTTCTTTTGTCGCCATGCATAACCTCTTTAAGGCCATACCTGATGTTCTCTCTCGCAAGGATGAGGATCCATATCAATCCTATATTACAGTTCCAGACCTTCCTGGCCAACAAATCAGTTTACCAGTATCTGAGTTACCATGTTATCTCCGGGGCATAGTCTCTATTTCTGACATAGCCGAGAATATCGTGTCCTCTCGAGTCTCGACTCAATGGGTCTGGTACAGTGTTAAATACATTCAATGACCTTGAAAAGGATTACTGTGAGACGTTTATGAAAATAAATTGACACCAATCTGTATTTAGTGGGTCCTCTAGGATTAAATACATTGAACGACAAAATTCAGGCTACAAAACGAGGTGGCCAGGGAAATGAAGATTGCCTCAGCTGGCTAGATAAGATGCCGACTGCCGAGCCAATCGGTGGTATACCTATGTTTCGGAAGTTGGTGTCACTTTTCAGTGGAACAACTACATGAGCTAGCAATGGGTTTGGATGAATCAGGGAAAACTTTCTATGGGTTGTGAGAAACGGCAAGGATGCAACGGAGGAGTGGATGCCCGAAGGATGGGAGGAAAGGGTGAAGTCGAGAGGACTTGTAATTAAGGGGTGGGCCCCACAAACCCATTGCGGGGGAACTCGATACTTGAGGCTGTGTCAGCCGGTGTGCCAATGCTGACATGAGTCCATAGGGGCCTTCATGACTCACTGCGGGGGGAACTCGATACTTGAGGCTGTGTCAGCCGGTGTGCCAATGCTGACATGGCCACTAGCGTTCGAACAATTCATAAATGAGAAATTTGTTGTTGAGGTGAAGGGGTACGGAGCACGTGTGTGGGAAGGGGGTAAACGAAGCACGATAGAGCATGAGAAACAGGTGGTGCCTCGAGAAGTGATTTCACAGGCAGTGTCTCAATTTTTAGAACCTGGCGGGGTGGGCGAGACGGCCCGTGCCAAGGTAAAGAAAATGGCCAAAATGTCGAAAGATGCGATTGCTGAAGACGGTAGCTCGCAGAAGGATTTGTATCGTTTGTTTGATGTTCTGTTTAATGCAAAGAAAAACTAAATTTGGCAATCATCCAGGAAATTGGAATAGTTTAATATTATGTATCTGAAAAATTTCCTGTAGGAGAAACAAAACTTTATTTGGTGCTTAGGTATTTCTTGTGTTCAATAATTGGAATTTTGAAATAAAGCAGGCGGTCAATAGCCGTTGCTCGAATTTTGAAGTTTTAAGTTTCGCCTTCTGTGAATTCTATTGTCTTGCATGTGATGTGAAGTTTCAGATTTTAAGGACACTAATTTTTTTTAATGAATTGTGAAATTTTCAAATGTCTTAATTAATTTCCTAGATTAGTAGTCTTAAGTTTTTACTTGCATATTATCAGATAATTAACAATACTTTTCTATAAGACAAAAGTTATAAAATATTTTCAGATACGTACTCGTGTGCAATAATGTTTTTTTTCTAAAAACAATAATTAGCAAAATGTGTCCAAACAAATACAAGCCAATATAACAAGTATTATAAATCCTGATCCGAAGATAGAAGAAGTTTTCGTTAATTTGCAGTACTCAAATCTGTCCTAATTATGTGTAACGAGTCATTTTTAAGGTTTATATGGTATATAAAGTCAGCAAAAAAAATTCTCGCAAGGAAACCTCTCACTCCATTGGTTAATTGTTTTTTTCTAAAAACAGTTTAAATTAATCATATTAGTAATTTTTCATCTGATCCGAATAAGTCGATTGACAAAACTTTTTACCAAAATCATTCATGAATTATCATATTTTTATAGACGTAGTTTGTTGCAGTGTAAATCGTAAAAAAAATATATATATACAGAACACAATAATATGTGTTGTTCGTATGTTCCGCAATAGAAAAACAAAGACTCCCAAAAATTTGAAATCCCATGGTAAATTTTGCAGCCATAAAATATTATTTCTTGATGCTAGATGGAAAAAAGTTACCGTTGAATTTAAATTATTGTTCACATGACACAAATATTGCTATCGTTTATTTTTATTTCTTTGTTTCGAGGCACCAAAATAGCAGAGAAAAAGTTATTACATTCCCTCCAAAATAGATGGTATCGTTCCAAAATTATATGCTAATGCGATGTCGCAAAGACAGCATTCATTAATTAATAGTTTTAGAAAACGGAGAATATTGAATTGATCTTGTATTTTGATTACAGTTGGAATTGGAGCCTATTTAAGTATTTGGACTTATTTTAATATATCTTTTTTTTAAATGAGAAAAGGGTGTTTGTTACTACACAAATCATGTTTTAATGGGAGATGTTAAATGATTATTAAAATTAATTGGCGAGAGCTTGTGCCGCTGCACTAAGTCTACGATTCAAGACGCTGTTAGTTTTTATCCATGCTTCTCAATGCGCTAAACAAATGCTGATCTTAGTTTTAATCTATATAAGAACATAGTTAATTTAATCAAATTCGTACATTTTACTTTCCTGTCCACAAAACACTAACTATTCGTACATTTTATAGTATTTATTATACAAAATTAAAATACATAATGAGACAGAAGTAATACGAGGCTTCGGGCCTATTATTTAAATAAAAACATATAAATGTTACTATTCAATTGATATACATAATATATTTTCATGGAATCACTAACCCAAAATTTGGAGCCTGTTAGAAAGTTTGAGGACTAAGTGATGCTAATTTCAGAGTAGACCAAATTTGGTTATATATACCTCAAAATATTCAGCTTCAATCACACTTCATAGGTCTTTTCGGCCAAGCAAAGAGTAGTAGGAAAAGAAAGATGAACCTCTCAATCACACTCCAATCACTGTTCCCAGGTCTTCTAGTCTTGTTTCTCCTCTACCTTTACTCCAAAAATAAGCTATCCACCAAGAAACCCACCATCCATGGCCTCAAATCCTACCCAGTTATCGGCCACCTCCCACACATTATCCGAAATAGGCATCGAATACTCAACCCGAAATAGGCACCGAATACTCGACTGGACGACGGAGATCCTATTAAAAAGCCCAACTCATACCATGGGATTCTCCACCATTGGTTCTACCAGTGGCATCTTTACTGCTAACCCGAAAAATGTGGAGCACATGCTTAAGCTAAACTCAATAAACTACCCAAAAGGTGAGAAAGCGATCTCGATGATGGAGGATTTTCTCGGTCATGGCATCTTCAACTCAGATGACGAGGTCTGGAAGTGGCAGCGAAAGACTGCCAGCTTCGAGTTCAATAAAAAGTCGATGCGCAACTTTGTGGTTGAGACGGTTCAATCTGAGATTTCAAACCGTCTCCTGCCGATTTTGAACCAGGCTGCAGAGAAAGGGGTTAAGATCGACTGGCAAGATGTGGTCGAGAGATTTACATTTAACAACATTTGTAGGGTGATCATTGGGGAGGACCCGGCATGCCTCACAGAAGAAGGTTTCAGTGGTACCAGTTCCGTAAAGGATTTAATGGCTGCTTTTTCTGATGCACAGGTATATACAGTTATATCCCATGTGTACTGCAAACTAAATTGAGAAACACTGTTACTATTAAGGATTAGGAATTGGATAGGCAACAACAAAGTGCATCAGTAACTTGATTGAAAGACAACAATTATATATAATATATATATATATATATGCAGGGTACCTTGAATTTTGAATCACTTATACATTGTACTCATACCAATATTAAGCCCTTGGATTGTTGATTTCCTCTGGGGTAAACACCTACAAATTTCATACAGGACTTGTCAGCAGCCCGTATGTTAGTACCATTTGAACACATATGGAGGATCAAGAAGTTCCTCAACATTGGCACGGAGAAACGTCTGAAAAAAGCATTATCTGTTGTCCATGGGTACACGATGAACATCGTCCGTTCACGTGTGTTAAAGGGAATGGAATTGAATGGTAGACAAGGTATGCTCTCCCGGTTCGCATCCAATAAGGATCATAATGAGGTTGTGCTTCGAGATGTTGTAACCAACTTTATTATTGCCGGACGTGAGACTACTTCTGCGGCTCTTACATGGGCCCTTTGGCAGGTACTTTTTAATTGGTCTTTCTAGATGGACAAGCATTGTAGCAGGAGAATTACTTTGCTGTTACTAAAATGTTTTTCTCATTTTGTACATAAATTTAAGGTATCAACAAGGCCAGATATAGAGAGGAAAATTTTAGATGAGATAAATTTTGTACGCACCTCAAACCAAAGCACATCCGAGACATTCAATTTTGACGACCTAAGAGACATGAACTACCTACATGCAGCCATCACAGAGTCAATGAGGCTCTATCCGCCTGTGGCATTGGAAAAAGTATCATGCAAAGAGGATGATGTGATGCCAGATGGAACTTTTGTCGGGAAAGGATGGTTTGTTATATATAGTGCATATGCCATGGGTAGGTTGGAGGACATTTGGGGCAAGGACTGCATGGAGTTCAAGCCGGAAAGGTGGCTCGATGAAAATGGGGTTTTCAAACCTGAGAGTCCATTCAGGTAATGTATTAACCTAATAAATATATAAAAATTAATAAGAATATCTTGTGGACTAATTAAGTGCTATGTTCAATAAATATAGTTATAAATATGAAACTGGAAAATGCTAGAATCAAATTGTTAACCTGAATTGAAACCCGGATGAAAGTTCTCATGTGAATTTGAAATAGTTGGATTGCTTAACGTCCAACATTTACTTCAAAATAAACTAAATATGGGCATTGATTGTAGGTATACGGTTTTTCATGCTGGACCGAGGATGTGCCTGGGGAAGGAAATGGCCTACATACAAATGAAGACAATTGTGGCATGCGTGCTCGAAAGGTTTCAGATAAGAGTTTTGGGGGAGGGAATACCTGAGCATTTGCTCTCTTTTACTCTTAAGATGAAGGGTGGTTTACCTGTTCAACTCTCAAAGAGAGAAAATTAGTAAATGCTAAAGTGTACCGGGCCATTTAATAAAAAAGATAACATACTAACACTTAGAATAGCAATATCTTCCAACTTCCAATGATTTCTTATTTCAATTATGCTAGTAAGTTACTTTTCCTTATTAAAGGGCCTCAGTACACCCCACTATCTTTTAGATGTTATTTTCAAGAATTAAATGTGTCTATGTGTAAATACACAAGGGCTCATACCACTGCCCTAAGCCTGGGATTGAAGTATTAGTATGCTAAAATTTATATCTAATGATGATATCTCAAAAGAACTATGCCATGTTGAAAGTACATAATAAATATATAATGGGATATCGACCTATGTGAAATTCCCAGATTTCATCTATTGCTCTTTCTCAAGCTGTATTTTCCCTTTTTTTGAGAAAAACTGACAGTGGCTATTAATTCAGGAACTAATCACTCTACACTCTACTAACAAAATTTCATCCACAGTATAGCATCTTGCATCGTCAACTCCCCCGACACCCTCACTGCTGGTATCTGTTTTCCTTCAAAAAATTTGCAGTTTTGTTCCATAAATTCCTGCATGTTGCAGCGAAAAAGCTGCTCCATTGTTTTTTTCTCATGCCCCTGCTATTTGCCCTTCTCAATGAAGTCATCCATGTTTCTTGAACCATACTTTCTATATGCATCAGCTCTACACCCAACATTGCAGCCATTTTATTCCACAACCGTATTGTTTTCGTGCATTCGAAGAACAAATGCATGGCTGACTCCACCTCCCCTGCTCCACATGTCTCACACGTTGCTTGGGAATTGAAACATCTTTTTAACATCAACTCACGAGTTAGCAATCTGTTCTGAAGTAGAAAGTATAGAAATAAAACTCAAAAGCTCTAAATTCTTTGCTTAGTAATATTTGTTGCGGCTCTCATGCCATTTAGGGATTATATAAGTACTGTAATTTGTTCAAGCAATTCATAAAAACTATTTTATAAAGCACTATAATTTGTATGTTATCTTATTTTCTTTTATTTGAGATCTCATGATTAATTATGAACAATTCAATTAATAGCTCAAAGATCACCAATACCGAATATTTCACAAACAAAACTTAATATGATCTATTGTTTAAGATGACATACATTGATTAACAGCGGAAGATGTAATGGCTGCCATCTTCTTTCTTCTGACTCCTGACGGTTACTCTTCTTCTCAGAATTCGGTTTCTCTCTCTAACCCTATTTCTTTATGCGTTTCTTGATGGAGAAGAATGCAACTCTTGGCAGGGAGAGATAGGACCCAATCCTTTTATATAACATTTAACTATAAATCTGATACGTCCATCATATACCAATTCAACGCTTAAGATTAATCACAGATCTAATGCTCTAATTATAGAACGATCTATTTATGACTTAATTAATCGGGTCACATTAAGATTAGAAACTGCATAACGTTAAAAGTAAATGAGCCAATTGCAGTTTCTAATAGCAGATTTCTAACATTCTCCCACTTGACCCGATTATTCATAATATCAAGTGTTGAACATCATACTATGATAAATCGCTGAGAGTTATGGCGGTTGTGCATTATTAATTCAATGCATTCCCTTCCATATACTACAATACCAGCAATTCATCAATTCATACTCATAATTTATATAAAACAGCATAATGGTCCACATATTGTCTTATATCATAATGATTAAACATAATATCTTTATAAGACTCTTTCTTGTTTAAAATTACATAAAATACGTACTATTATAATAAAACAAGAGACACATAATTGTATATCAGAAACACATAAAAGAGCTCAGAATGTCACACATCAATTATTATTAATACAACCAAGACCCATTCTTTGAACATGTTCCTTAAATTGTCTTGGCTGTAACCCTTTCGTCAAAGGGTCTGCAATCATAAGTTCTGTCCTGATGTGCATGATTGACACTCTTTGTTTCTAAACCTCATCTTTCACAACAAGATACTTCAGTTCCATATGCTTGGCACCTTTAGAGTACTTGTCGTTCTTTGAGAAAAACACTGCTGCAGAGTTATCACAATAAATTTTCAGCGGCTTGCTAATGGTGTCGACAACCGCAAGTCCTGAAATAAAGTTCCGCAACCATAATGCATGAATTGTGGCTTCAAAACATGCCACAAATTCTGCCTCCATAGTAGATGAAGCAACGATAGTCTGTTTCGCACTTTTTCATGATATGGCACCTTGAGCAAACAAAAACAGGTAACCAAAAGTCGATTTTCTAGTATCGATGCATCCAGCAAAATCTGAATCGCTATATCCAATCACCTCCAATTCATTGGATCTTTTATACATGAGCATGTAATCTTTCGTGCCTTGTAAGTACCTCAAAACTTTCTTTGCAGCTTGCCAATGTTCCCTTCCTGGATTACTTTGATACCTCCCTAACATACCAACCGCAAAACTGATATCCGGTCTAGTACAGGTTTGAGCATACATTGGGCTACCAACAACAGATGCATATGGAATTGATTCCATTTCCTTTCGTTCAACATCATTCTTAGGACATTGCATGAGATTGAATTTATCACCTTTCTGTACAGGAACTGTCCCAGGTGAACACTTACTCATTCCAAATCTCTCTAGAATCCTTTCGATATATCCTTTCTGAGACAATCCCAATATTCCTTGTGATCGATCACGGAATATTTCTATTCCAATAACATAGGATGCTTCTCCCATATCTTTCATTTCAAAGTTCGTTGAGAGAAATTCTTTAGTCTCATGCAATATGCTTAAATTATTTTCAGCAAGCAAGATGTCATCAACATAAAGGACCAGATAAATAAACTTGCTCCCACTGATCTTTTGGTATATACAGTGATCAACTGTATTTTCCTTAAAACCAAAAGATGTAATAATGGTATTGAACTTAATATACCATTGCCGGGATGCTTGTTTAAGCCCATATATTGACTTCTTAAGTTTACACACCAATTGTTCTTTACCTTCTACAGAAAAACCTTCAGGTTGATCCATATAAACATCCTCATCAAGATCTCCATTCAGAAAGGCTGTTTTCACATCCATTTGATGCAATTCCAAATCATAATGAGCTACTAATGCTATTATTATTCTTAGTGAATCCTTTTTCGAAACAGGAGAAAATGTCTCCTTGTAATCAACACCATCTTTCTGAGTGTAACCCTTAGCAACAAGTCTAGCTTTATACCGTTCGATATTACCACTAGAGTCGTGTTTGGTTTTAAAAACCCATTTGCATCCGACTCTTTACAGCCATGTGGTAACTCAACGAGATCCCAAACTTCATTATGTTGCATGGATTTCAGTTCTTCTTTCATGGCATTAATCCATTCCTTTGACTCTTTACTTTCTACAGCATGTGAAAACGAAACTGGATCCTTATTGATTCCTATATCATAATCTGATTCTTGCATATAAACCACATAATCATTAGAAATAGCTGACCTACGATCTCTTTGAGACCTTCTTAATGCTACTTGTTGTGGTTCATGCATATCAGCATTATGTAAGTCATTTCCTTCAGGAAGTACTTCTTCATTTATATAGTGTTCATTATCATCATGCTGTTCTACAACAGCTGGAACAACATTTGGAGTAATAGTAGATGGAAGAACTATTCTAGGCAATGTAACATTTACCCTTGTTTCCTTTATTTCTACTATTTCTCTTCTAGTACTCCCACTGACTTCACCAATCTCAATGAATCTAGCATTACCAGTTTCTACAATTCTTGGACTATGATTAGGACAGTAAAACACATACCCTTTAGATTTCTCAGGGTAACCTAAAAAGTACCCACTGATCGTTCGAGAATATAATTTCTTTTCATGTGGATTATAAATTCTCGCTTCCGCTGGACAACCCCAAACATGCAGGTGTCTTAAGCTAGGTTTCCTGTTAGTCCATAACTCAAAAGGAGTCTTTTGAACAGCTTTACTAGGAACCCTATTCAACAAATAATTAGCGGTTTTGAGAGCATACAACCACAAATTCTTAGGTAGTGTAGAATCTGACATCATACTCCTAATCATATCTATTAACGTCCTATTGCGCCTTTCTACTACACCATTTTGCTGTGGTGTTCCTGGCATTGTGTATTGCGCACATATGCCATGACTTTCGAGGAATTTTGTAAATGGACCTGGACACTGGCCTGACTCATTATATTTGCCGTAATATTCACCACCTCTATCAGACCTTATGATTTTCACCTTTTTATCTAACTGCCTCTCAACTTCCTTTACAAACGTCTCAAGGACATTCACAGATTGAGATTTTTCATGAAGCAAATAGACATAACCATAACGGGAAAGATCGTCAATAAAAGTGATGAAATACTTTTCTCCATTAAAGGCTGGAGTGTCCATAGGTCCGCAAATATCAGTGTGTATTATTTCAAGAAGCTGGCTGCTTCTAGTGGCTCCTTTCTTATTATGTTTGGTTTGTTTACCTTTAATACAATCCACACATAATTCTAGATCACTAAAGTCCAAATTTGACAAAATTTCATTACTTACTAATCTCATCATTCTTTCTTTGGATATATGACCTAGTCTTTTATGCCACAAGAAAGCAGAATTTTCATTCAACATGCTACGTTTGCATCCAACATTATTTACTACATTCAGCAAGGAATTCTCATAAGTGTCATTCAGTTTCAATTTATATAAACCATCAATTAGAATACCAGAACCAACATTATCAGTATTCTTATATAAATCAAAACAACCAGATCCAAACATACATCTAAAACCAGAAATATCCAACTTACTTACGGAAATAAGGTTTCTAGATAATGAAGGTACATAAAGGGTACTGTATAAGTCTAATACATATCCACTTTCTAGAATTAGACGATAAGTCCCAATGCCTTCAATTGAGGATTTCATTCCGTTTCCCATAAAGAGAAAACGATCTTCATTTGGATTTATAGTTCGGATCATAAGAAATCCCTGCATATTATTGGAAACATGAGTTGTAGCACCAGTATCAAGCCACCATGTATTAATAGGAACTTCAACTAAATTTGATTCAAAACATACGAAAGATAGATAATTACCTTTCTTTTCGAACCAAGCTATCCTTTTCGGACAGTCACTTTGATAATGTCCTTTCTTTTTACAGAAATGACATTGAACATCCTTTAGTTCCTTCTTTTCCACTTGATTTTCCTTTCTTTTCTTTACCAGCTTTATTACTCACAAAACTTACTGAGTGATTCACTTGATTTTTCAAACGTCCTTCTTCCTGAACAAGTCTACTGGCCAATTCATTAACATTCCACTTATCATTTATAGTGTTATAGTTAATCTGAAAAGGTCCATATTCAGAAGGTAGCGAGTTCAGGATAAACTGGACAAGAAAAGAATCCTCTACTGTAAGTCCGAGGGAGTTTAACCTTGCTGCAAGATTAGTCATCTCTATAATGTGCTCTTGCATAGTTCGCGACCCATCAAACTTCATGGTCGTGAGTTCTGCCATAAGAGTACCAGCGAGTGACTTATCAGCTGAACGAAAACGCTCTTCCACAAACTGCATATATTCCTTAGCACTTTCTGTTTGTGGAATTGTTGACTTGATGTTGTTAGCAACAGTCATCTTAATAAACATAAGGCTCAATCTGTTACTGTGTTCCCATGCTTTATGGTGTGATTTTTCTGCCTCAGTACTAGCTGTTGTAGCAACAGGTTTATCTTCAAGGAGTGCCAAGTCAAGATCCTGAACACCTAAATGGAAATTGACTTGTTCTCTCCATTCAGAAAAATTAACACCAGTGAACAATGTAACAGATGAAGCATGTGTATTCATGGGAACTACTTGATTAAAAATTGAAATAACTATAAGCTCATAACCAACGCGATTCAGATATATACATAATAGTATAATATAGCACTCCTTTGGGTAGATACTATCTTATACTTAACATAATTAAATACCAAAACATAAGTAAGTAATAAATATATTCAATTAAATAGAACTGACATCTTTGGATGATCAATATTTATTTAATCAAAATATCTATTAAACCTCATCATGTCAACTAGTTATAGAACAAGACTTTCCTTTGGGTAAGTTCTCAGGTTCTATCATTAGTGACGCCAGTTTTAATTGGTATTATTATAACTGGCAATTTCTATCAATAATCATTATGTCACTTATGCACTAAATGATTATTCTGATTTTGACCACTTTGGTGATTAACAAAATCATAAATCTCATGTGCATAAATGACTTATAACACATACTTTATGCAAAACAATCAGTCACAGAACAATTACTTTTATGCCCAAATTTCAAACAATTATTTTGTACCAGTAAACTTTAATCGTGCAAAGTCAAAACAGTAAATGATGCACGAAAAGACCCTAAAAACTCTGAGATTGTAAAGAAAGTTTGAAAACTCTATATCCGACGGTCGGATCAGGCTGAAAAGTAAGTTATGCCCTTGTCAAAATTTCAAAATTTCAGCCCGATCCGACGGACGGATCAAAAGTTATGCCCTTTTTTGTGAAGCATGCGCAGGACTTGGTTAAACATCATGAGTAAAGCATAGAACAGATCAATTGCAATCATAGGAAATATTCAGTTATTGATTGGTGGCTCTGATACCAAATGTTATCCTTTTTCCTTTTTCTTTGAGATCTCATGATTAATTATGAACAATTCAATTAATAGCCCAAAGATCACCAATACCGAATATTTCACAAACAAAACTTAATATGATCTATTGTTTAAGATGACATACCTTGATTAACAGCGGAAGATGTAATGGCTGCCATCTTCTTTCTTCTGACTCCTAACGGTTACTCTTCTTCTCAGAATTCGGTTTCTCTCTCTAACCCTATTTCTTTATGTGTTTCTTGATGGAGAAGAATGCGACTCTTAGCAGGGAGAGAGAGGACCCAATCCTTTTATATAACATTTAACTCTAAATCTGATACGTCCATCATATACCAATTCAACGCTTAAGATTAATCACAGATCTAATGCTCTAATTATAGAACGATCTATTTATGACTTAATTAATCGGGTCACATTAAGATTAGAAACTGCATAACGTTAAAAGTAAATGAGCCAATTGCAGTTTCTAATAGCAGATTTCTAACATTGTATTCATAAAAAATATTCAATAAATCAATTGTTCAAGCAATTCATAAAAATTTTTTGGTAGCAGAGCGGGAATAGAAATTAATATTTTAGATGTTTCCCTTCATAGATTCTATTTAGATGTTCATCTAAAAATGTGATGCCACCAAATGGCAATTTTTCACAATAGTCTACGGTCCAGGTGATAGACAACTCAAGGAAGGGTTTTGGGATGAATTACATATATTAGAAATACTTAAATATTCATAGATTTTATGTGGAGACTTTAATGCCATAAGACATAGGAGGGACAGATCTGGACCATCTTTGATGTTAGACTTAGTACAAAAATTGAATGATTTTATAAAAAATACACAATCTATGAGAATATAAACTTCCTACAAGAAAGTATACATATAAACTAATGGTAAGCAATATGCTATGTTAGATAGGATCTTCTCTTCAATTGAATGGGATGCATGATAGATGTCCTTTTATTTTACAAAAGTGGAGGATACCAACCAGTTTCATTACAAAACTTAAAAGAGTTTTTACAAAAACAGTGTTGCTGTAACAATACCACTGACGACATTCCTAACATCTATATTTCCTCAAAGTATCATTAAGGATTTTAGTAGATATGGGTCTTGACCATTGCCCAATTCTACTTCAAATTAAGAAAGATAATGCATACCATCAACATAATTTCAGGTTTGATCCTAGTTGGACCACTCAGGAGAAGGTTGTTAGACTTATTCATCAATGGTGGAATGAGTTCCCAATAGACCCTAATAATATAACTATCAGTTGGCAGAGAAAGATGAGATTCTTAATAAGAAAAATATGAGATTAATGAAATGTAATTAGTTTTCTTGGTTTGACAATACCACTGTAAATAGATAGGAATGTCAACATACTTTCTTGGTTTGGGAAATCTCATCTTTCTTAATTTCTTGTTTTTCCTGTAAATTCCTCCTCTGTTTGTTACGGAGGTTAATGAAATGTAATTAGTTATCTATTTTTTTCTTTTAAAAAAAATATTTACTTATCCATGAAGTCACATGGGTCAAAATTATCCCATACGCGCATTAAATATGAAAAAAAAATATCTTTGTTTTGTCTTGAGTCACATGGGCGAAATTATCAAATACATGCATGAAGTCCACTTGTGTAAAATTTTGGACAGAGGTTGGGATTTCCACAATCTGTCATGCCTATATATATATGAGAATAACAAATAATTAATTTTTGTGATATGGAAATACTTAGAAACTTCAGCGGTGCATTAAAAAAAATTTAATTAAAATAAGCGGTGAGCAGAGAGAAATTAACGTTTGAAAACAAGAGAGAAAGGAACGGGTAGGAATCACCGTGCGGAAGAGATTTCAATGGATTTGTACAATATGGAAATAAAATATTAAAGTGGAAATATTTTTAGCTACATATTTTGGTTGCAATGGCAATTAATTTACGTAGCAATAATTTTTTTTTCTGACATCCAATTAATTTCAAAGCAAAATCATTAATCTAATGCATCCATCCATTTCAATATTTTTTGTGAAATGCTCATTTTGGCATAGTGTAGACTGTTATGAAATAATAAGCAATAAGTATTGTTATATATGTTATCGTTAAATCCACTATATTCAATTAAATTAATAAATAAAATAAGAATAATTGTATTGGTATTAATTTTTAAGAAAGAAAAAAAGAATTTCTCAGAATAATGAATAATTATTTACTCCCCACACTCATGTCCCCCTGTCACCCCTTTGTCCCCACATTAACATTAGAGAAAAATTATACTATGGTCCCCACTAATTATATGGTCCCCTTTTTCAGTCTCCACACTCGTCCTGCGTCAACCTTCATAGGTATAAATATTTGGAAGATACGAAATTAATACTTGTAAACTAAGATATTAATACTTCCATGCGTAACTTGATATGACTACCTCCTTTTTCAGTTTCTCATTAGTCCCCGCATCAACCTTCATCTAATGTAGTGGGGACCCCGCATCCCCGCATCAACCTTTCCCAATTGTCCATGCGTCAACCTTTCTCTAACAAAAATAATTGACCACATAGATATAAATACTTCAGTGCATAGGTATAAATACTTGTAATACTTGATATTAATACTTTCATATGTTAGCCAGTGTCATATTTAAAAAATACTTGCAAATATAGGTATAAATACTTGCACGACGAAGTATAAATATTTGTATGACGACGAGCCCGAAAGTATGTCATCATGGATCTCATTTGAAAAATAAAATTGCGTAGAAGACGTTCGTGGTTTTAGATTTGCAAAATTTCTCATAGATCATCAAAAATGTGGACGAGATTGAATGAAGAAAAAAACTCACCTCTAAAAATGTGTATGATCCCCTATGTAGTTTGAGTGGTCCCCCCATATAGTTGAAGAGAATTATTTATGTAAAAATTGTTCGGTATAACTGAATATTTATTTCGTTCATGGGTATAAATACTTCCGTGCATAAATATTAATATTTTAGAAGAAAAAAAATCAGTGCTAGAGTTTTTGTGGTCCCCATGATAGTTATGGAGAGTTAAATGGGGGAAAATTAGAGGATGAGAGTGCGGAGACAATTATCAGGATCCCAGAATAATTTGTTCGGTATAACTGAATATTTATTTCTGCACAATTTCATAAGAAATTCTAGTACATACTTATGGGCGTGAGTTTCCGGAACCCGTAATTCTAATCTCTCATAATTCTGTGACTGTCAAACAGGTCTTGAGCGAATATGAAATTCATCTAAACATGACATAGTGTTACAGCATAAACTACTAAGCCATTTTCTAAACTAAAAGTCAATCTACGATGAATAAAAGGATTTATATTATATAAAGCCCTGAATTTAGTAATTAAAGACTAGCAAGTGCAAACTATTTTGAAAAAAAAAAGGTCACAGACAAGATCGACAAACGGGGCAATTACCGTTTCTCAACAACCAATAATCAATACAAGTTTTGTGAAAACAATGCCCACAATTTGGCAAAATCTTGAATTTGTCCCCATCCTTGAAATTTTCCAAGCACACAACACAATCTTTGGCCATTCCACCTTTCTCTTTTTGAAAATGATAACTTGGTATTTTCTCCAGCTCGTCTGTGGACAAACCATGGCTACAGTAACAGTTGAGCCTCCCCAATCTTGAAACAGATCTGGACCTTCCATTGAACACTCTGACAATAACAATGGTTTGGAGAGATATTAAGTAGAAGAATAAAAGGAGAAATGTTGAAATGGATATAAAAAGGGAACCGAAGAGTATTTGCTTCGTTAGTGCTAAAATGGTTGTGTTCATTTCTGTGCGTGAGGAGAGCGGTAGAGAGAGATATCACTTCACAGCCTGTACCATACATCGAGAGAGAGAAAGATATATATATGATTCATGTGCGAGAGATTATTTGTAATTATACATATGTTGGATGGAGTGGGAAACGCGGAAAACACAAGCAAGCTAATATATACTAATTTATAGTGTCACACACACACACATATATATACATATATATAGAGATAGGCTATGGTGAGTTGTGAAGTAAAACGTTGTTTTACTTCATGCCATATTTTCATTTTGAAAATCCAAACAACCGATCCGAACCGCTCAACATTTTCTAAATATTGAAATGTGCTTGGAGACTAAATTTTACATTTTTTGGAATTTTTTACTATTTATTAAGCCACTTTGAATAGTAAAAAACAGTAAAAATTTCTGGACCACCGGATCAGCGATTTTCAAAGTGGCTTAATAAATAGTAAAAAAATTCCAAAAAATGTAAAATTTCGTCTCCAAGCACATTTCAATATAGAGAACATGTTGAGCGGTTTGGATCGGTTGTTTGGATTTTCAAAATGAAAATATGAGCGTGAAGTAAAAATAACCTCTTATTTCACAACTCACGATAGCCAAGCTCTATGTGTGTGTGTGTGTGTGTGTGTGTGTATAGATATATGTATATATGTATATATGTATATATATATATATATATATATATATATATATATATATATGTGGAATTGAGCTATGCTACTACATGGAGTAAAACGCGTTGGTGCTCCACGCCGCTATATTTTTATTTTGAAAGTCCAAACGACCGATCCGAACCGTTCAACATGATCTCCATATTGAAATGTGCTTGGAGACCAAATTTTACATTTTTTAGAATTTTTTTACTATTTATTAAGCCACTTTGAAAATCACTGATCCGGCAGTCCAGAATTTTTTACTGTTTTCACTGTTCACCCGGATTTTCAGATTTTCAAAGTGGCTTAATAAATAGTAAAAAAATTCTAAAAAATGTAAAATTTGGTCTCCAAGCACATTTCAATATGGAGATCATGTTGAGCGGTTCGGATCGGTCGTTTGGACTTTCAAAATAAAAATACGGCATGAAGTACAAACGCGTTTTACTCCACGTAGTAGCATAGCTCATCTCTATATATGTGTATATATATATATATATATATAGGATTTTGCTAATATGCTACGCGTATATAAGGGCCCTCCGTGCTACGGCTCACTTATTGAGTTTTCAAAATCCTAACGGTCGATCCGAACCGTTCAACATGATCTTCATATTAATATGTACTTGCAAACCAAATTTTACATTTTTTTTGAATTTTTTTACTATTTATTAAGCCACTTTGAAAAAACACAAATTTGTACACAACAGTAAACTTATCTGGACCATTGGATCAGCGATTTTCAAAGTGGCTTAATAAATAGTAAAAAAGTTCTAAAAAATGTAAAATTTGGTTTGCAAGTACATATTAATATGGAGATCATGTTGAACGGTTCGGATTGACCGTTAGGATTTTGAAAACTAAAAAAATGAGCCGTAGCACGGAGGGGCTCTATGCTACGCGTAGCACGCACTAGTGGAAAAACACACATCAGGAACGGTTAAAAACACGCATCAGGAACGGACCTAGAGGCGACACTGACCCTGCTGTTACAGATAGTACCCATAATCAGGAACGGTTAAATAACCGACACTAAATCCCATAATCAGGAACGGTTGTTTGATATAGCCGATACTGATATGGACAATCAGGAACGGTTGTTTGTTATTAGCCGATACTGAAATTGATAATCAGGAACGGTCTTTAATAAAAACTGATACTGATTTTAACAATCAGGAACGGCCTTTTAATAAACAACCGTTACTGTTCATATTTTTTTTTTTTTTTTTTTTTTTTTGCAAAATGTGGGTATTCGCATGAGCTAATTCAAATATCACATTTAGATCAATAATTAATATGCCACAATCACAAACAAAAGATCAGAATTATGTACTAAAAGAATCCTGTAGTTCTATACAATATTGCAAGTATACACATCATAAATATTTGGTAAACTTCTCACTTCCAACAGGAGAGTGGATTATTCTGTTAATTCTCATAATGCACCTAATATTAGTCACTATAACATCAATTTCTAGAAAATTAATTTACACATTATCAATTACTGAAAATGAATTGCACGTTGTATACAGAACCTTCCCTTCTGGGTCAAGCATGAAGCCAGCTGGCGGCTTAGACAAAGATGCAGCAGATTTTAAGCAAGTTTTCTGCTGGAATCAGGAGAGGACACCTGATCAGATTTTAAGCAAGTTGTTAGTATCAGATCAGAGAAAGAACTTTACATAAATTAAAAGCAGAAATGAAATTAACTCATACCCTTATCCAAATATTTTTTTTTTGAGAAATTGGCAGCAGCTGCCAATTGAGAATTTATAGATAGAATAACGTCATTACATCAGACCAGTAACCTCTGTACCAGTCGTTACAAACAACCATAAAACAAATAGCTATAAATAGTTAGTTAGATTAGTTAGTTAGATTAGTTAGTTTGTTATAGAGTTGTTATACTTGTAAACCATAGCTATAAATATATGATGTATATGTACTAAAAGATTTACACAAGATCAATACAATCATTTCATTACTTTCTCTCTCTTAAATCTATCAGAAACATAATTTCAATTCAGTTCCGTACCAGTACAAGAGTGGAACCCTTGCACTGGAAAACTGAGATAAGTACCAGAAACAAAGAACAAACGAGAAGGCACAAAAACAAATAAGCAAAATGTATGATGCAGAATACACATTTTTTATTTCTGTTCAAGGTATGCCGGAAAATTGGGGTTCCGCATTTTTTCCAGAAAGCACTACACAATTTACCAATAGCGGGTCAAGCTTGATTTTGGTTTAGCCTGTGTTCAAGCTTGGTTGCTTTGGCATGGGAATTCAATTGTTGAAAACTTCAAAAACTCATCAGGTTTTGGGTACAAGCGGAATTGAGCAAGTTTTTGGGGAAGGTTCAGATTTTGCCAGTCCTACTTGCAAACAAATATGATAAAATATGAAAGTACTATTGTGATAAATTTTGCAAAGATTTAACAATAGGTACCATTCCATATCTCAACATCTTCTGGGAGCTTTTGATAAACCGGAGTAGCAGACCAGACAAAGTGACCCCCAGGCCGCAAAAGCCAGTTCAATTCCAACAATAGCATACCACCTGCAAAATTTCATAGTTTTAAAATAGCTCTTGAGCAAATTTTAAGGGATGATCCAGGACTAATTTTTCATTTCTTTCAGTGCATGCTGCCAAGCAAGATTTCTGAACTCAATTATTGTAACAAGGAAAAATAATAAATATTAAATGAAATAAACACTCAGCTGATAACTAACCACAATAGCGAGGATCAGCAAGAAGGCCAACAAAAGATATATAGTCATCAGTCACCCGCTTCTTCCCTTCTTGCTCCTCTATTATGCTATATGCAATCTGTCTTATCATAGAAAAAGAGGAAAAAGAATGTAGGCAATATAATTGGTGACAAGTTAAGTCTAGATCCTAGTATATCGAGTGTACCTGAGTATCCATAACGTTGTTTAGCTTGATGCCAAACTGAAAATATAAAGCCTGCATAATGCATAAGATATGTACTGTTAAGAACTTATATTGAAGTCGTGTAAGCATAGATTTAACTCTTTAACTGACTAAATGGTAGAAGTTCAGTGTATAGCTTGCCTCACTGTCTCTTTTGCAATCATGAATGACTTTCGTGACGTAGTTTGATTCCAGTGCTGGTTTGCATGCTTCCATGACTATTACGCCTCCTTCAATCACATCAACCAAGTATATGGCATCCGTAAATGCTAGCTGCAAGTAAGAAAAGGTAATAATAATAATAACAACAGGAGCAGTATTGGTGGTGAAAGGCATTCATGTGCATAAGAAACTAATCTGTTCTTTTCTTCCATTCCAATAATAGCCCTTCCAGGATTGTTATTCACCTGCATTATGCAAAGTCTGCCATTACGGCATAGATCAACACCTTCACAGTCAAATCCTACAACAAGCTGTTTCTCAGGTGAAGGTTCTAGAAACTCAAAGAGCTTATATAAGTTGTATGTGAATGTATAATGATTCTTATCCTTACAGAATTTTATTTGCATAAAGCAGAATCAGGATTAATCTTACTATTTAAAACAATTTATCCAGCTATTCAAATTTGGTCAAGCTAACTCAATTCACAGATCCTAATTCTCCCCGTCACGTTTTAGCAATTAAATTCTAGCAAAAAGAAAAACATGAACAAGAAGAAGATTACAAGAATCTATGTCAATTGGCACTGTATATTCCTCCATTTTAAAAAGATTTTCACTGAATTACATAATCTTCTTCATTGGTCTTAATTACGTAATAAAGACAAATGTACAAGTACGAGAAACAAAATTCATTCAGGCAAACACAATGAAAGAGGCGATCGCATAACCTGAGGTGGTGGATGGAAGAGGGATCTGAGCTTGTCGAAGCTGAGCTGGAGGCGGATCGGTTTCGATGGACTCCATCTTGAGATCAAAGTACCAGGTGCACTAGAGTGAGGTGCGGCGGAGAGAAGCGACGACTAGTTACAGCGAGGTGGCCTCCAGGTGCGGCAGAGCGAGGTGCGGCGGAGCCGCCCGCGAGAGAGAGATCGCCCGAGTGAAAAGCTCGCGACTTGAGCCCGCGAGAGAGAGAGAGACCCCGGGATTGAGCGCGAGAGAGAGTGTCTGAGTCCGAGAGATTTCAAAATGAGCCTCAACCCTAGCTTGGCGCAGAATGAACTACTAAGTAGCGCGAAATTAAAAACTTAGCAGCGCCAAATGAAAATGGCGAAATGAAAATGACTCTGTGAAACAGAAGAGAGTTATTAGGATCGGCTATTGAAATAACAGTTCCTAATACCTATCAGGAACGCACTTAAAACAACTGATACAAAATACTACTAATCAGGAACGCACCTAAAACAACCGATACAAAATACTACTAATCAGTAACGCCTGTTAAAAACAACCGATACAAATACTACTAATCAGGAACGCACATAAACAACCGATACAAATACTACTAATCAGTAACGCCTGTTAAAAACAACCGATACAAATACTACTAATCAGGAACGCACCTAAACAACCGATACAAATACTACTAATCAGTAACGCCTGTTAAAAACAACCGATACAAATACTACTAATCAGGAACGCACCTAAACAACCGATACAAATACTACTAATCAGTAACGCCTGTTAAAAACAACCGATACAAATACTACTAATCAGGAACGCACCTAAACAACCGATACAAATACTACTAATCAGTAACGCCTGTTAAAAACAACCGATACAAATACTACTAATCAAGGTCGGGTCCGTATTGTGCCCGTTGCTGATCTATATCCGTATCGGTTAGGACATAAATCCGACACTGATGGGGCGACACTAATTGTACTTTTTCCACTAGTGACGGTAGCACTGTCCTATATATATAGGACAGTGCTACCGTGCTACGCCACTAGTGGAAAAAGTACAATTAGTGTCGCCCCATCAGTGTCGCATTTAAGCACTAACCGATAGCGATAACTATCAGCAACGGGCATATTATACAGCCGACCTTGATTTCACTTATCAGGAACGGTTGTATTTAAAAATCCGTTCTTGATAGTGCTGGCCAAATCAGGAATGGTCCTTTGTAAAGAGCCGTTCCTGATTATATAGTATTTGTATCGGTTGTTCTAGAACCGTTCCTGATTTAGTAGTATTTGTATCGGTTGTTCTAGAACCGTTCCTGATTTAGTAGTATTTGTATCGGTTGTTTTAGAACCGTTCCTGATTATATAGTATTTGTATCGGTTGTTCTAAAACCGTTCCTGATTTAGTAGTATTTGTATCGGTTGTTTTAGAACCGTTCCTGATTATATAGTATTTGTATCGGTTGTTCTAAAACCGTTCCTGATTTAGTAGTATTTGTATCGGTTGTTTTAGAACCGTTCCTGATAGGTATTATTTTAGTTTCGCGCTGCTAAGTGGTTCATTCTGCGCCAAGCTAGGGTTCAAAACAGATTTTGAAATCTCTCTCGGACTCAGACCCTCTCCCTCGCGCTCAAGTTCCATCCCGGGGTCTCTCTCTCTCTCTCTCGCGGGCTCTCTCTCTCTGCGGCGCCTAGAGCTTTTCACTCGGGCTCTCTCTCTCGCGGGCGGCTCCGCCGCACCTCGCTCCGAATTGATCCGCGCAGCAGCCATCTCACCGGATGAATTGAACCGCGCGCCGCTTCCATCTCCAGGTTTTCTCCATCTCGCACCTGGTACGGTTTTGATTTTTGTACGTATGTGAAATGCTAAATGCCACTCAATCCCATCTGTACAATTATGTGAAGGATCTCCAGGTGTTTACAGTAGTTCGAGTCATATTTCAATTGTGTGAGGAGATGCCTTGCATCTCAGCTGTTGTTGTAGCTCTTCTGGCTGATGTATGTACATCCCTCTTTTGTCCTTCAGGAGTAAGTAATAAAAAAAAGTAGGCACATAATTTTGTATGGACAATAATTTTCTTCCTTTTATGGTGTATAGCCAAAGCCGAGAATTGATTACACACTAAAGGCTGTTGGAGGAAGCCTTACTGCTGTGCCAGGATTATCTGATATGATTGATGTAGGCTAACTTTTAGTTCTTTTATTTGCTTACCTTACTTTTTATTTTTCAAGTATCATTTTCAAACAAATTGTGATTGCCATTTGTAATTTATGTTAGGACACTGTAAATTCGATTATCTCGGATATGCTATTGTGGCCCCACAGAATAGTTGTTCCACTTGGCGGTGTTAATGTTGACATAAGGCATGTTATCACATTCTCTCTTTTGGTTAATTTTTCTTTCTTGTTTACTATCCTTAGTATATGTTTAATGTGATGCCACTTATAAAGGATATCATCTTACTGACTCTCAATTAACCGGCATGTTCAGTATAAAGTAGCTGGTGGGGATACAGTAATGACAGTATAATATTAGATGCTTACAATTTTCTTTCATTTTTATTTCTGTTTTGCTAACCTTTTTTATTTTTGAAGTGACTTGGAGCTTAAACCTGAAGGGAAGCTAATGGTGACAGTGGTCAGAGCAAAGGCACTGAAAAACAAGGAGGTGATTGGTAAATCCGATCCATATGTTATAGTCTACATTAGGCCAATCTTGAAGGTTAAAACTAGGGTTATTGATGATAATCTCAACCCAGAATGGAACGAAACGTTTAACCTGCTTGCTGAAGACAGAGAGACTCAATCCCTATACTTAGAGGTACAAGTACTTCTTGTCATTCTTTAAACCATATTTGCAAATTTTTTAGTAGCGCGAGTTGGTCTCTCAATTAGCATGGGTTCTGGTCATTGCATTTGACAGCTTCAGGTCACTAGTACAGAAAAATACATTAGTCACGGTGAAAAATACAAATTAGCCACGGATGTGCTACCGTGACTCATGCTGCCGTTTGTGAAAGTCCGACGTTTACATCCACGGTTCGGAAACCGTGACTAGATGTAAATATTACCCACGGCTCCGATCTGATTGCCGCTACCCTCTCCCCAGCTCTACCCTTCTACCCACACCCTATCACCCACTGTTTGGTTTTAGCATTAACCGTGGGTGATGCTAAAAACACACCCAGAGCTACCTTTTACCCACACCCTATCACCCACTGTTTGGTTTTAGCATTAACCGTGGGTGATGCTAAAAACACACCCAGCGCTACCCTTTTACCCACACCCTAACACCCACTGTTTGGTTTTAGTATTAACCGTAGGTGATGCTAAATGTTTTTATTTTTTTAATAGTGTTTCTAATTGTCTAGCAATATCCATATATTTAGTATTAATTGCAAATACCAAAAATCACGCAATTTCCAAATCCCCACTGCAACACATACACTAAAATCACTAAAGTAATTTGAACAAAATATCACTACATATATTAATTTCAACTAGAGATAGAGTACAATTCCCAGCACAACACATACCATATTTGCATTTCCATAAACGTTGTCTTACACATTATAACCCACATACACATTCAAAAGTAGACAGTAATTAGAACTAGAATTACAAAGTATTTTGGAACTATAACTAGAATTACATACTATTTAGAACTGATCACTTTAAGTGCTCATCCATGAACACTCTAGCCCACATGCCCCTGATTTCATGGAGCTGATCCATTGGGAGAGGCGCAACGCCTGGTGAGGGAAACTGCATGCAAGATTATAAAATGTTAAATAAACTCAAGTAAATTTAGAAAAAACCCATGATTTTCTTGGAAAACCTAGGTATGAACTAAAGAGGGATATTGTGCAACAGCAAGGCAACTGCATGCGCTTAGATAAGCAATGGATCAGCCATTTAGGTTGGTAGGATGTAAGATAGGGTTAGTAATTATTTGGTTGCATTTATTTATGTTAGAACTTAAAAGAAGTTAGGATACCTATAGTTTCACACTAGAACTTAAAAGAAGTTAGGATACCTATAGTTTCACACTAGAACTTAAAAGATGTTCGGATACCTATAGTTTCACACTAGGATACCTCTACCAGTGTTCAATAGCACAAATATAATAACATAGAACACATGGCATTTCTGTCAAAATAAAATAAAATAATGTATAATAAAATTAACATACATATTTTGGAAAGGTTTTTTGATGCCTTGTGGCAAATGAGTGCATGAATTTCATCACATAATATCCGCACTCCCAACCCAAGTACTGCTGCTGACACTGAATTGCAAAATTGAAAAGAATTTTTTTTGGTAGTTGTACAAAGGAAATAAACAAACCAATTCTGATTAAAACTAACTAAATATGACAACTATATTAGATTTAAGTTAGTGTGTTTACCTTGAGCAATCTCCAATGCATTTTCAAATTAAGCTCTTTAGTATGCGGTCCTCCTTTTTTAGTGTAATTTAGAAAAGCCCTTAAGAAAGGACAGTAATAATTAGTGTTAATCAGAGATTAGAAGAATAACTATTTAAAAGAATGGAAATAAAAGATAGTTTAATTGATTGCTTACTGATTGTAATACTTCATGATCTTATAATCTTTTTTATCAGTTGGCTGGTCTGGATCCATCACAAACACACTATTTTTACGAGGCCAAAAGAAGAAGAAGATCCAGTGTTTTCTGCAGTTTCAAAAAAAAATTAATATTTAATTAACAAATAAGATTAATTAAATATAAGTTGTACTAATAGATATCAGGTAATCAAGTGACCTCTGAAAAACTGGTGCGAGGACAAATGGCTTATCTTGGGCCTGGGACTGAAGGAGGGCATCGCACATGTAATCTATTGCTTGTTTGGGCGCCATATCAAGAGAGGCCTCATTAATGCGTCCGGGATCCAAAAAAGCACAAAAGTTTTGTTCCATTGTCGAACACAACTTGCTTAAGTGCCTGCAAATTATTAGATAATTAATTAAAATAGAGAAAAATGCTTGATAGAATTGAATAACTTAACAAACATACAACGTGAAAACAGTCAGAATCGAGATATCGAGCCATCCACATGTTAGCAAAAGCTTGATGTCATTGTAATGAACCAAAATTGGCCCACCGTCATGGTAGAACTCTCCTTGTGGAACTTCAATAACAAAGGACCTCTGCTCTTCAGGTAACTCCATCAAACAAGTATGAAGTGTTTTCAAGTCAGACGGCAGCAATCTCCATTTATCTTCCTCGACCAGAGGTCGATCATGTGAGGGTGGCCTCTCGTCATTGCTGACTCTTTTTCCTCTGCCTACTTTGATGGCCTTAGTGTTGCCTTGATCATTCCTCTTTGACTCGATGGACTTAGTTGTGCCTTGATCATTCGTCCCCAACTGCTTTAATAAATGTACAAATTTTAAAAATGGGAAATATAATATAAAAGTAGATAGTAAGAATTGTACATATTTTACCTTGTCCAAAATAACTCCAATCTTGGGCCATTGAGTAAAACTGTTTAATGCATTCTTAAGATAGCGCATTTCATCATTCGGGACGGGGAGAGGTATATCACCAAATCCTTCCAAGACCAAATCCACTTGTACCTTCACATTGTGGGATTGTAGCTTGTCATGGTGGATAGTATTGTCGCCTTTGGGCGGTGGATAAACCATCCCCTTAGCAACGGTGACAGCAACATTATTTTCAAAAATGACAAGGTCACAGGGGGTAGGTATCTGCAAGTACAAATATATATTTTTTTAATTCCTGTACAACCTAAAAGAGACCCAAACAGAATTTCATAATGCCCCAATACCGGTATTGGGGCATTTTCTTCATGGATGATCCAGTTGCTTGTCTGGTTGAGTGGGTGATGGTTTTAGTCAGTTCAGATTTGAGTTACAGTTTATTTGGTTTACTTGGGTCTGATATTTACAATTTATGCACTAGCAATCTTTTTAATTAGGAATTTGGAATTAACAGGTATATGACGAAGACAAACTGAAACAAGACAAGAAGCTGGGGGTAGTGGCTTTACCTTTAAAAAGTTTTCAACCTGAAGCACTTACTGAATTCAATCTCAATCTTTTATCTTCTCTTGATACCTTGAAAGTCAAAGATAAGAAGGACAGAGGCACACTTACAATCAAGGTCTCATTCTTTTCCTTTCTTACTTTATTTTCTTAGTGAAAGTCTCATTTTTTACCCATGTCATAAGTAAAATGGTCACAAAATAGTAAGATTGACATAATATCTTGCAGAGAAGCCAAAAATGCAAATTGGGTGAAGTGGCAATGTGAGGTTGATTACGTTGAATAGGTCTCGTCAATTGAATGTCATTTCTTCTCGGGTGGTACTATCCTTCATATTAGTTATAGGTTGTAAGAAAGAGAAGCATTTTTAATTTAAGTAAATAGATTTTTTATGACAATTAATTTGGATAATTTTGTGTCTTTTGTGTGTTTTGTGGATATATGGAATTAAATTTGGATATTTTTTATGGCAATTAGCTTGTCTTTTGTTTGTGATTGTGGCATATTAATTATTGATCTAAATGTGATATTTGAATTAGCTCATGCGAATACCCACATTTTGCAAAAAAAAAAAAAAATATATATATATATATATAGAGGAGGGATCCACTTACAACAAATTTGAGTTACAACATTCATTTTTTTCATTTTCAAAGTCCAAATCGTCGATCCAAACCGTTCAACATGATTATCTAAATAAAATGTACTTGCAGATCAAATTTTATATTTTTTTGAATTTTTTTACTATTTATTAAGATGGGTACAAAATTCAATGGTCTAAGTATGGCTATTTTTTGTAAAATATTTAATAAATAGTAAAAAAATTCAAAAAAATGTAAAATATGATCTGAAAGTACATTTTATTGTGGAGATCATGTTGAACGGTTTGGATCGACGATTTGGACTTTAAAAATGAAAAAAATGAATGTTGTAACTTTGTTGTAACTCAAATTTGTTGTAAGTGGATCCCTCCTCATATATATATATATATATATATATATGAACAGTAACGGTTGTTTATTAAAAGGCCGTTCCTGATTGTTAAAATCAGTATCGGTTGTTCTTAAAGGCCGTTCCTGATTATCAAAATCAGTATCGGCTAATAACAAACAACCGTTCCTGATTGTCCATATCAGTATCGGCTATATCAAACAACCGTTCCTGATTATGGGATTTAGTGTCGGTTATTTAACCGTTCCTGATTAGTTCTACTATCTGTAACAGCTGGGTCAGTGTCGCCTCTAGGTCCGTTCCTGATGCGTGTTTTTAACCGTTCCTGATGTGTGTTTTTCCACTAGTGCGCGTAGCATAGAGCACTCCGTGCTACGGCTCACTTTTTGATTTTTCAAAATCCTAACGGTCGATCCGAACCGTTCAACATGATCTCCATATTAATATGTACATGCAAACCAAATTTTACATTTTTAGAATTTTTTTTACTATTTATTAAGCCACTTTGAAAAAACACTAATTTGTACACAACAGTAAAATCTGCTGGACCATTGGATCAGCGATTTTCAAAGTGGCTTAATAAATAGTAAAAAAATTCTAAAAAATGTAAAATTTGGTTTGCAAGTACATATTAATATGGAGATCATGTTGAACGGTTCGGATTGACCGTTAGGATTTTGAAAACTCAAAAAATGAGTCGTAGCACGGAGAGGCTCTATGCTACGCGTAGCATATTAGCAAAATCCTATATATATGTAATTAATTTGTTGGTATCTTAAAAAATTGGGAGAATTTCATGTCTACATGCACCTCTAAAACTTTGAAATAATTACTTTTTCTCTCTAAAATTCATAATATCTTATTTGCCTTCTAGATGATCAAAATCAAAACTCATATTTAATATTAAATATGAGTTTTAATTTTGATATTCTAAAAGAATATGTCACTAATTGCGAGGGAAAAAGTATTATTTACTGTTGGTATTGTCGAGGATACTCTTGTCAGTTATAACGATACCCTCGGAATAGCAATTTCTATTGGTGTACCCTCAATAATAATCACTTTTTAATTATCAAGAGAATAGTGGTAGATTCTTGTTGTCAATTTTCCCAATTAATCAATAGCTGAAATTAATTATGCTTAATATTCTCTAAAATATAATTAATCACATGATCTCTCCCTTACTGCTGAATCACAACTGTGGCAATGGCCTATGAAGTGGGCCTCTTCTCTCTCTCTTGTTCTCATCTCATCGCGGCGCATCTCGGCCCACTTGGCTGCTTGTGCGAAAATGATAAGGTTCTGCATCCCTCCCTCTCGACTGCCTGGAACTAATATGGGCATGGCTCCTTCTAAAACTTGGAATGAATATTTACGTTTTTAGGTAGAATCAGGTTACTTTTGCTATGAATTTATGATTTTGTATTGTGGTTGCAACTACCCTCTTCTCTTGCCATCATGTGACCCTACTATAATAATGCAAAGAACTTCAATTAGAATATTGCATTCGGGTTGCAACTACCCTCTTCTCTTGCCATCTAATGACACAACTAGAGAGTGCTACAAATACCTTCAATTATAATGTTGTTGTATGGTTGCAACTACCATCTTCTCATTCCATCTTATGACACAACTAGAGTGCTCCAAAGACCTTTAAAGAAAGTATTGTCTTAGGGTTAAAACTACCCTCTTCTCTTGTCATCTGGAAAAACTACAAGAGTGCTGCAAAGACCTTCAATTAGAATGTTGTATTAGGGTGGTACTCTTCTAATATGAATTTATGATTTTGTATTGTAGTTGCAACTATCTTCTTCTCTTGCCATCATGTGACCCTACTATAATATTGCAAAGAACTTCAATTAGAATATTTCATTCGGGTTGCAACTACCCTCTTCTCTTGCCATCTAATGACACAACTAGAGAGTGCTACAAATACCTTCAATTATAATGTTGTTGTACGGTTGCAACTACCATCTTCTCATTCCATCTTATGACACAACTAGAGTGCTCCAAAGACCTTTAAAGAAAGTATTGTCTTAGGGTTGAAACTATCCTCTTCTCTTGTCATCTGGGGAAACTACAAGTGTGCTGCAAAGACCTTCAATAAGAATGTTGTATTGGAGTTGCAACTACCCTCTTCTTTTGCCATCTAATGACAAAACTAGAGAGTGCTGCAAAGAACTTCAATTACAGTATTGTAGTAGGGTTGCAACTACCTGTTTCTCATTCGATCTTATGACTAAACTAGAGTGCTGCTAAAGATTTTCAAACAGAGTGTTGTCTTATGGTAGCAAAGACTGCAGCAAAGACTTTCAATTAGAGTGTTGTATTGTGGTTGCAAAGACTCTTCTCTTGCCATCATGTGACCCTACTATAATGATACAAAGACCTTCAATTAGAATGTTGTATTAGGATTGCAACTACCCTCTTCTCTTGCAATCAAATGACACAATTAGACAGTGCTACAAAGAACTTCAATTAGAGTGTTCTAGTAGGGTTGCAACTGCCCTCTTCTGTTGCCATCCAACAACAATATTAGAGTCCTGCAAAGACCTTGTACGAGAGTGTTGCATTAGGATTGCAACTACCAGTTTCTCTTGCCATCATGTCACCCTTCTATAATGATGCAAAGACCTTCAATTAGAATGTTGTATTAGAGTTTAACTACCATTTTCTCTTGCCATCTAATGACACAACTAGAGAGTGCTATAAATACCTTCAATTAGAGTGTTGTAGAAGGGTTGCAACTACCCTTTTCTCATTCCATCTTATAACACAACTAGAGTGCTGCAAAGACCTTTAAACAGAGTATTGTCTTAGGATTGCAAAGACTGCAGCAAAGACCTTCAATTAGAGTGTTGTATTATGGTTGCAACTACCATCTTCTATTGCTATCATGTGACCCTACTATAGTGCTACAAAGACCTTCAATTAGAATGTTGTATTGGGGTTGCAACTACCCTCTTCTCTTTCCATCTATTGACACAACTAGATAGTGCTACAAAGAACTTCAATTGGAGTGTTCTGGTAGGGTTGCAACTACCATCTACTATTTCCATCTAACAACAATACTAGAGTCCTGAAAAGACCTTCGACTAGAGTGTTGCATTAAGGTTGCAACAACCATCTTCCCATGCCATCATGTGACCCTACTATGATGATGCAAAGACCTTCAATTAGAATGCTGTATTAGAGTTACAACTACCCACTTCTTTTGCCATCTAATGACACAACTAGAGTGCTACAAAGACCATCAATTAGAGTGTTGTAGAAGTGTTGCAACCACCCTCTACTCATCCCATCTTATGACACAACAAGAGTGCTGCAAAAACCTTTAACAGAGTGTTGTCTTAGGTTTGCATCTACCCTCTTCTCTTTCCTTTTGGCGACACTACACTGCTGTAAAGACCTTCAATTTGAGTGTTGTATTGTGGTTGCAACTTCCCTCATCTCTTGTCATCATGTGACCCAACTTTAATGATGCAATGACCTTCTATTAGAATATTGTATTGGGATTGCAACTACCCTCTTCTCTTGCCATCAAATGATACAACTAGAGAGTGCTACAAATACCTTCAATTTGAGTGTTGTTGTATAGTTGCAACTACCCTCTTCTCTTTCCATCTTATGACCAAACTAGAGTGCTGGAAAGACTTTTAAGCACAGTGTTGTCTTAGGGATGCAACAACCCTCTTCTATTTTCTTTTAGAGACAGTACTAGACTACTGCAAAGACTTTCAATTAGAGTGTTGCAACTACCCTCTTCTATTTTCTTTTAGAGACAGTACTAGACTACTGCAAAGACTTTCAATTAGAGTGTTGCAACTACCCTCTTCTCTTGCCATTATGTAACACTACTATATTGCTGCAAAGAACTTCAATTAGAATATTGTATTGGGGTTGCAACTACCCTCTTCTCTTGTCATCAAATGACACAACTAGAGAGTGCTACAAATACCTTCAATTGTAGTGTTGTTGTATGGTTGCAACTACCCTCTTCTCATTCCATCTTATGACACAACTAGAGTGCTGCAAAAACCTTTATATAAAGTGTTGTCTTAGGGTTGCAACTACCTGCTTCTCATTCGATCTTAAGACTAAACTTGAGTGCTGCAAAGATTTTCAAAAAGAGTGTTGTCTTCGGGTTGCAAAGACAGCAGCAAAGACCTTAAATTAGAGTGTTGTATTGTGGTTGCAACTACCCTCTTCTCTTTCCATCATGTGACCCTATTATAGTGCTGCAAAGACCTTCAATTATAATGTTGTATTGGAGTTGCAACTACCCTCTTCTTTTGCCATATAATGACACAACTAGACAGTGCTACAAAAAACATCAATTAGAGTGTTCTAATAGGGTTGCAACTACCCTCTTCTGTTGCCATCTAACAACAATACTAGAGTCCTGCAAAGACCTTCAATTATAATGTTGTATTGGAGTTGCAACTACCCTCCTCTCTTGCCATCTAATGGCATATCCTGACAGTGCTACAAAGAACAACAATTGGAGTGTTCTAGTAGGGTTGCAACTACCCTCTTCTGTTTCCATCTAACAACAATACAAGAGTCCTGCAAAGACCGTCGACTAAAGTGCTGCATTAGGGTTTCAACAACCATCTTCTCTTGCCATCATGTGACCCTACTATAATGATGCAAAGACCTTCAATTAGAATGTTGTATTAGAGTTGCAACTACTTTCTTCTCTTGCCATCTAATGACACAACTAAAGTGCTACGAAGACATTCAATTAGAGTGTTGTAGAAGTGTTGCAACCACCCTCTTCTTATTCCATCTTTTGACACAACAAGAGTACTGCAAAAACCTTTAAACAGAGTGTTGTCTTAGGGTTACAACTACCCTCTTCTCTTTCCTTTTGGCGACTGTACTAGACTGCTGCAAAGACTTTCAATTAGAGTGTTGCAACCACCCTCCACTTTTGCCATTATGTGACACTACTATATTGTTGCAAAGACCTTCAATTAGAATATTGTATTGGAGTTGCAACTACCCTCTTCTCTTGCCATCTAATGACACAACTAGACAGTGATACAAAGAACTTCAATTCGAGTGTTCTAGTAGGATTGCAACTACCCTCTTCTGTTGCTATCTAACAACAATACTAGAGACCTACAAAGACCTTAGAATAAAGTGTTGTCTTAGGGTTGCAACTACCCTCCTCTCATGCCATCATGTGACCCTACTAGAGTGCTGCAAAGACCTTCAATTAGAATGTTGTATTAGAGTTTCAACACCCGTCTTCTCATTCCAACTTATGACACAACTAGAGTGCTGCAAAGACCTTTAAACAGAGTGTTGTCTTAGGGTTGCAACTACCCTCTTTTCTTTCATTTTGTGCGACAGTACTAGACTGCTGCAAAGATCTTTAATTAGAGTGTTGTATTGTGGTTGCAACTACCCTCTTCTCCTGCCATTATGTGACACTACTATATTGCTGCAAAGACCTTCAATTAGAACTTTGTATTGGGGTTTGCAACTACCCTCTACTTTTGCCATCTAAGGACACAACTAGAGAGTACTACAAACACCTTCAATTATAATGTTGTTGTATAGTTCCAACTACCCTCTTCTCATTTCATCTTATCATACAACTAGACTGCTGCAAATACCTTTAAACAGAGTATTTTCCTTGGGTTGCAAAGACTGTAGCAAAGACCTTAAATTAGAGTATTGTATTATGGTTGCAACTACGCTCTTCTCTTGCCACCATGTGACCCTATTATAGTGCTGCAAAGACATTCAATTAGAATATTGTATGGGGTTGCAACTACCCCCTTCTCTTGCCATCTAATGACACAACTAGACAGTGCTACAAAGAACTTCAATTGGAGTGTTCTAGTAGGGTTGCAGCTACCCTCTCCTGTTGCCATCTAACAACAATACTAGAGTCCTGCAAAGACCTTCGACTAAAGTGTTGCATTAGGGTTTCAACAACCATCTTCTCTTGCCGTGATGTGACCCTACTATAATGATGCAAAGACCTTCAATTAGAATGTTGTATTAGAGTTGCAACTACCATGTTCTTTTGTCATCTAATGACACAACTACAGTGCTACAAAGACATTCAATTAGAGGGTTGTAGAAGTGTTGCAACTACCCTCTTCTCATTCCATCTTATGAGATTACTAGAGTGCTGCAAAGATCTTTAAATAAACTTTTGTCTTAGGGTTGAAACTACCATATTCTCTTGCCATCTGGAGACATTACTAGAGTGATGCAAAGAACTGCAATTTGAATATTGTTTTGGGGTTGCAACTACCCTCTTCTATTGCCATCTGATTACAAAACTAGAGAGTGCTGCAAAGAACTTCAATTAGAATGTTGTAGTAGGGTTGCAACTACCTGCTTCTCACTCGATCTAATGACTAAACTAGAGTGCCGTAGAGATTTTCAAATAGAGTTTCGTCTTAGAGTTGTAAAGACTGTAGCAAAGACCTTAAATTAGAGTGTTGTATAGTAGTTGCAACTATCCTCTTCTCTTGCCACCATGTGACCCTATTATATTGCTGGAAAGACATTCATTTAGAATGTTGTATTGGGGTTACAACTACCCTCTTCTCTTGCCATTTAATGACACAACTAGACAGTGCTACAAAGAACTTCAATTAGAGTGTCCTTATAGTGTTCCAACTACCCTCTTCTGTTGCCATCTAAAATCAATACAAGTCCCCTACAAAGACCTTCCACTAGAGTGCTGCATTAAGGTTGCAACTACCAGGTTCTCTTGACATCATGTGACCCCTACTATAATGAGGCAAAGACCTTCGATTAGAATGTTGTGCTAGAGTTGCAACCACCCTCTTCTCTTGCCATCTAATGACACAACTAGAGAGTGCGACAAATACCTTCAATTAGAGTGTTGTAGCAGGGTTGTAACTACCCTCTTCTCATTCCATCTTATGACAAAACTAGAGTGCTGCAAAGACCTTTAAACAGAGTCCTGTCTTAGAGTTGCAAAGACTGCAGCAAAGACCTTCAATTAGAGTGTTGTATTGTGGTTGCAACTACCATCTTCTCTTGCCATCCAATGACATATCTAGACAGTGATACAAAGAACTACATTTGGAGTGTTCTATTAGGGTTGCAACTACCCTCTTCTATTTCCACCTAACAACAATACTAGAGTCCTACAAAGACCTTCGACTAAAGTGTTGCATTAGGGTTTCAACAACCATCTTCTCTTGCCATCGTGTAACCCTACTACAACGATGCAAAGACATTCAATTAGAATGTTGTATTAGAGTTGCAACTACCCTCTTCTCTTGCCATCTAATGACACAACTACAGTGCTACAAAGACCTTCAATTAGAGTGTTGTAGAAGTGTTGCAACTACCCACTTCTCATTCCATCTTATGAGACTACTAGAGTGCTGCAAAGACCATGAAATAAAGTTTTAACTTAGGGTTGAAACTACCCTGTTCTCTTGCCATCTGGAGACATTACTAGAGTGATGCAAAGAACTTCAATTAGAATATTTTATTGGGGTTGCAACTACCCGCTTCTATTGCCATCTAATTACAAAACTAGAGAGTGCAAAGAACTTCAATTAGAATGTTGTAGTAGGGTTTGCAACTACCTGCTTCTCACTCGATCTTATGAGTAAACTAGAGTGCTACAAAGCCCTTTAAACAGAGTGTTTTCTTAGGGTTGCAAAGACTACCACAAAGACCTTCAATTAGAGTGTTGTATTGTGGTTGCAACTACCCTCCTCTCTTGCCATCATGTGACTCTACTATAGTGTTACAAAGACCTTGAATTAAAATATAGTATTGGAGTTGCAAGTACCCTCTTCTCTTACCAGCTAATGACACACCTAGGCAGTGCTACAAAGAACTTCAATTGGAATGTTCTAGTACGGTTACAACTACCCTTTTCTGTTTCCATCTAACAACAATACTAGAGTCTTGCAAAGACATTCGACTAAAGTGCTGCATTAGGGTTTCAACAACCATCTTCTCTTTCCATCATGAGACCACACTATAATGATGCAAAGACCTTCAATTAGAATGTTGTATTAGAGTTGCAACTACCTTCTTCTCTTGCCATCTAATGACACAACTGGAGAGCTACAATGACCTTCAATTAGAGTGTTGTAGATATGTTGCAACCACCCTCTTCTCACTCCATCTTATCACACAACTAGAGTGTTGCAAAGACCTTTAAACAGAGTGTTGTCTTAGGATTGCAAAGCAAACAGCAATGACCTTAAATTAGAGTGTTGTATTGTTGTTGCAACTACCCTCTTCTCTTGCCATCATGTGACCCTACTATAGTGCTACAAAGACCATCAATTAGAATATTGTATTGGAGTTGCAACTACCATCTTCTCTTGTCATTTAATGACATATCTAGACAGTGTTACAAAGAACTTCAATTGGAGTGGTCTAGTAGGGTTGCAACTACCCTCTTCGATTGCCATCTAACAACAATACTAGAGTTCTGCAAAGACCTTCGACTAAAGTGTTGCATTAGGGTTTCAACAACCATATTCTCTAGCCATCATGTGACCCTACTATAATGATGCAAAGACCTTCGATTAGGATGTTGTATTAGAGTTGTAACAACCATCTTCTCTTGTCATCTAATGACACAACTAAAGAGTGCTACAAATACCTTCAATTAGAGTATTGTAGAAGGGTTGCGTCTACCCTCTTCTCATTCCATCTTATGACACAACAAGAGTGCTACAAAGACCTTTAAATAGAGTGTTGTCTTAGGGTTGCAAAGACTGCAGCAGAGACCTTCAATTAGAGTGTTGTATTGTGGTTACAACTACCTTCTTATCTTGCCATCATGTGGCCCAACTATAGTGCTACAAAGATCTTCAATTAGAATGTTGTATTGGGGTTGCAACTACCCTCTTCTCTAGCCATCTAATGACATCTAGATAGTGCTACAAAGAACTACAATTGGAGTGTTCTAGTAGGGTTGCAACTACCCTCTTCTGTTTCCATCTAACAACAATACTAGAGACTGCAAAGACCTTCGACTAAGGTGTTGCATTAGGGTTTCAGCAACCATCTTCTATTGCCATCATGTGAACCTACTATAATGATGCAAAGACCTTCAATTATAATGTTGTATTAGAGTTGCAACTACCCTCTTCTCTTGTCATCTAATATCACAACTAGAGTGCGAGAAAGACCTACAATTATAGTGTTGTAGAAGTGTTGCAACCCTCTCCTCATTTCATCTCATGACACAACAAGAGTGTTGCAAAAACCTTTAAACAGAGTGTTGTCTTAGGGTTGCAACTACCCTCTTCTTTATCCTTTTTGCAACAGTACTATATTGCTGCAAAGACCTTCAATTTGAGTGTTGTATTGTGGTTTCAACTACCCTCTTCTCTTGCCACCATGTGACCCAATTATAGTGCTGTAAAGACCTTCAATTAGTATGTTTGTATTGGTCTTACAACTACCCTCTTCTCTAGCCATCTAATGAAACAACTAGAGAGTGCTACAAAGAACTTCAATTGGAGTGTTCTAGTAGGGTTGCAACTACCATCTTCTGTTGCCATCTAAAATCAATACTACTCCCCTGCAAAGACCTTCCACTATTGTTCTGCATTAGGGTTGCAACTACCAGCTCCTCTTGCCATCATGTGACGCTACAATAATGAGGCAAAGACCTTCAATTAGAATTTTGTGCTACAGTTGCAACTACCCCTTCTCTTCCCATCTAATGACACAACTAGAGAGTGCTACAAATACCTTCAATGAGAGTATTGTAGAAGGGTTGCAACTATCACATTCTCATACCATCTTATGACACAACTAGAGTGCTGCAAAGACCTTTAAATAGAGTGTTGTCTTTGGGTTGCAAAGACTGCGGTAAAGACCTTCATTAGATGTTTGTATTGTTGTTGCAACTACCCTCTTCTCTTGCCATCATGTGACCCTACTATAGTGCTACAAAGACCATCAATTAGAATATTGTATTGGAGTTGCAACTACCATCTTCTCTTGTCATTTAATGACATATCTAGACAGTGCTACAAAGAACTACAATTGGAGTGTTATAGTAGGGTTGCAACTACCCTCTTCTATTTCCACCTAACAACAATACTAGAGTCCTGCAAAGACCTTCGACTAAAGTGTTGCATTAGGGTTTCAACAACCATCTTCTCTTGCCATCGTGTGACCCTACTATAATGATGCAAAGACATTCAATTAGAATATTGTATTGGAGTTGTAACTACCATATTCTCTTGTCATCTAATGACATATCTAGACAGTGGGACAAAGAAGTACAATTGGAGTGATTTAGTAGGGTTGCAACTACCCTCTTCTGTTTCCATCTAACAACAATACTAAAGTCTTGCAAAGATCTTCGACTAGAGTGCTGCATTAGGGTTCCAACAACCATCTTCTCTTGCCATCATGAGACCCTACTATAATGATGCAAAGACTTTCAATTAAAATGTTGCATTAGAGTTGCAACTACCTTCTTCTCTTGCCATCTAATGTCACAACTAGAGTGCTACAATGACCTTCAATTAGAGTGTTGTAGATATGTTGCAACCACCCTCTTCTCACTCCATCTCATCACACAACTAAAGTGCTGCAAAGACCTTTAAATAGAGTGTTGTATTTTGGTTGCAACTACCCACTTCTCTTGCCACCATGTGGCCTTATTATAGTGCTGCAAAAATCTTCAATTAGATATTGTATTGGGGTTGCAACTACCCTCTTCTCTTGCCCTATAATAACACAACTCGACAGCGTTACAAAGAACTTCAATTGGAGTGTTCTAGTAGGGTTGCAACTACCTACCCTCTTCTATTGCCATCCAACAATAATACTAGAGTCCTGCAAAGACCTTCGACTAAAGTGTTGCATTAGGATTTCAACAACCATATTCTCTTGCCATCATGTGACCCTACTGTAATGATGCAAAGACCTTCAATTAGAATGTTGTATTAGAGTTGTAACAACCATCTTCTCTTGCCATCTAATGACACAACTAGAGAGTGCTACAAATTACCTTCAATTAGAGTATTGTAGAAGGGTTGCGTCTACCCTCTTCTCATTCCATCTTATGACACAACAAGAGTGCTACAAAGACCTTTAAATAGAGTGTTGTCTTAGAGTTGCAAAGACTGCAGCAGAGACCTTCAATTAGAGTGTTGTATTTGTGGTTGCAACTACCTTCTTATCTTTCCATCATGTGACCCAACTATAGTGCTACAAAGACCTTCAATTAGAATGTAGTACTGGAGTTGCAACTACCCTCTTCTAATGCCAGCTAATGACACACCTAGATAGTGCTACAAAGAACTTCAATTGGAGTGATCTAGTAGGGTTACAACTACACTCTTATGTTTCCATCTAACAACAATACAAGAGTCTTGCAAAGACCTTCGACTAAAATGGTGCATTAGGGTTTCAACAACCATCTTCTCTTGCCATCATGTGACCCTACTATAATGATGCAAAGACCTTCAATTAGAATGTTGTATTAGAGTTGCAACTACCTTCTTCTCTTGCCATCTATTGACACAACTAGAGTGCTACAATGACCTTCCATTAGAGTGTTGTAGAAGTGTTGCAACCACTCTCTTCTCATTTCATCTCATGACACAACAAGAGTGTTGCAAAAATCTTTAAACAGAGTGTTTTCTTCGGGTTGCAACTACCCTCTTCTTTATCCTTTTGGCGACAATACTATATTGCTGCAAAGACCTTCAATTTGAGTGTTGTATTGTGGTTGCAACTACCATCTTCCTTTGCCACCATGTGACCCAATTATAGTGCTGCAAGGACCTTCAGTTAGAATGTTTGTATTGGTCTAACAACTACCCTCTTCTCTTGCCATCTAATGACACAACTAGAGAGTGCTACAAAGAGCTTCAATTGGAGTGTTATAGTAGGGTTGCAACTACCATTTTCTGTTGCCATCTAAGATCAATACTACTCCCCTGCAAAGACCTTCCACTATTGTGCTGCATTAGGGTTGCAACTACCAGCTCCTCTTGCCATCATGTGACGCTACAATAATGAGGCAAAGACCTTCAATTAGAATTTTGTGCTACAGTTGCAACTACCCCTTCTCTTCCCATCTAATAACACTACTAGAGAGTGCTACAAATACCTTCAATCAGAGTATTGTAGAAGGATTGCAACTACCCCATTCTCATTCCATCTTATGACACAACTAGAGTGCTGCAAAGACATTTAAATAGAGTGTTGTCTTGGGGTTGCAAAGACTGCAGCAAAGACCTTAAATTAGATTTTTATATTGTGGTTGCAACTACCCTTTTCTCTTGCCATCATGTGACCCTACTATAGTGCTACAAGGACCATCAATTAGAATATTGTATTGGAGTTGTAACTACCATCTTCTCTTGTCATCTAATGACATATCTAGACAGTGGTACAAAGAACTACAATTGGAGTGTTCTAATAGGGTTGCAACTACCCTCTTCTGTTTCCACCTAACAACAATACTGGAGTCCTACAAAGACCTTAGACTAAAGTGTTGTATTAGGGTTTCACCAACCATCTTCTCTTGCCATCGTGTGACCCTACTATAATGATGCACAGACATTCAATTAGAATGTTGTATTAGAGTTGCAACTACCCTCTTCTCTTGCCATCTAATGACACAACTACAGTGCTACAAAGTCCTTCAATTAGAGTGTTGTAGAAGTGTTGCAACTACCCTCTTCTCATTCCATCTTATGAGACTACTAGATTGCTGCAAAGACCTTTAAATAAAGTTTTGTCTTAGGGTTGAAACTATCATGTTCTCTTGCCATCTGGAGACACTACTAGAGTGATGCAAATGGCTTCAATTAGAATATTTTATTGGGGTTGCAACTACACTCTTCTATTGCCATGTAATTACAAAACAAGAGAGTGCTGCAAAGAACTCCAATTATAATGTTGTAGTAGGGTGGCAACTACCTGCTTCTCACTCGATCTTATGACTAAACTAGAGTGACGCAAGGTTTTTGAAACAGAGTGTTGTCTTCGAGTTGCAAAGACTGCAGCAAAGACCTTCAATTAGAATGTTGTGTTAGAGTTGCAAGTACCCTCTTCTTTTGACATCTAATGACCCAACTAGAGAGTGCTATAAATACCTTCAATTAGAGTGTTCTAGAAGGGTTGCAACTACCCTCTTCTCATTGCACATTATGACAAAACTAGAGTGCAGCAAAGCCCTTTAAACAGAGTGTTGTCTTAGGGTTGCAAAGACTATAGCAAAGACCTTCAATTAGAATGTTGTATTGTGGTTGCAACTACCCTCTTCTCTTGCCATCATGTCACTCTACTATAGTGCTACAAAGACCTTCAATTAGAATCTAGTATTGGAGTTGCAACTACCCTCTTATATTGCCAGCAAATGACACACCTAGACAGTGCTACAAAGAACTTCAATTGGAGTGATCTAGTAGGATTGCAACTACCCTCTATTGTTTCCATCTAACAACAATACTAGAGTCTTGAAAGACCTTCGACTAGAGTGCTGCATCAGGGTTGCAACAACCATCTTCTATTGCCATCATAAGACCCTACTATAATGATGCAAAGACCTTCAATTAGAATGTTGTATTAGAGTTGCAACTACCATCTTCCCGTGCCATCTCAAGACCCAACTGGAGTGCTACAATGACCTTCAATTAGAGTATTGTAGAAGGGTTGTTGCGTCTACCGTCTTCTCATTCCATCTTATGACACAACAAGAGTGCTACAAAGACCTTTAAATAGAGTGTTGTCTTAGGGTTGCAAAGACTACATCGAAGACCTTCAATTAGAGTGTTGTATTGTGGTTGCAACTACCTTCTTATCTTGCCATCATGTGACCCAACTATAGTGCCACAAAGACCTTCAATTAGAATGTTGTATTGGGGTTGCAATTACCCACTTCTCTTGCCATCTAATGACATATAGACAGTGCTACTAAGAACTACAATTGGAGTGTTCTAGTAGGGTTGCAACTACCCTCTTTTGTTTCCATCTAACAACAATACTAGAGACTGCAAAGACCTTCGACTAAGGTGTTGCATTAGGGTTCCGACAACCATCTTCTCTTGCCATCATGTGAACGTACTATAATGATGCGAAGACCTTCAATTAGAATGTTGTATTAGAGTTGCAACTACCCTCTTCTCTTGTCATCTAATAGCACAACTAGAGTGCTAGAAAGACCTTCAATTATAGTGTTGTAGAAGTGTTGCAACCACTCTCTTCTCATTTCATCTCATGACACAACAAGAGTGTTGCAAAAACCTTTAAACAGAGTGTTTTCTTAGGGTTGCAACTACCCTCTTCTTTATCATTTTGGCGACAGTACTATATTGCTTCAAAGACCTTCAATTTGAGTGTTGTATTGTGGTTGCAACTACCCTCTTCCTTTGCCACCATGTGACCCAATTATAGTGCTGTAAAGACCTTCAATTAGAATGTTTGTATTGGTCTTACAACTACCCTCTCCTCTTGCCATCTAATCACACAACTAGAGAGTGCTACAAAGAACTTCAATTGGAGTGTTCTAGTAGGGTTGCAACTACCATCTTCTGTTGCCATCTAAAATCAATACTACTCCCTTGCAAAGACCTTCCACTATTGTTCTGCATTAGGGTTGCAACTACCAGCTCCTCTTGCCATCATGTGACGCTACAATAATGAGGCAAAGACCTTCAATTAGAATTTTGTGCTACAGTTGCAACTACCCTCTTCTCTTCCCATCTAATGACACAACAAGAGAGTGCTACAAATACATTCAATCAGAGTATTGTAGAAGGGTTGCAACTACCCCATTCTCATTCCATCTTATGACACAACTAGAGTGCTGCAAAGACCTTTAAATAGAGTTTTGTCTTGGGGTTGCAAAGACTGCAGCAAAGACCTTCAATTAGATTTTTGTATTGTGGTTGCAACTACCCTCTTCTCTTGCCATCATGTGACCCTACTATAGTGCTACAAGGACCATCAATTAGAATATTGTATTGGAGTTGTAACTACCATCTTCTCTTGTCATCTAATGACATATCTAGACAGTGGTACAAAGAACTACAATTGGAGTGTTCTAGTAGGGTTGCAACTACCCTCTTCTGTTTCCACCTAACAACAATACTGGAGTCCTGCGAAGACCTTCGACTAAAGTGTTGCATTAGGGTTTCAAGAACCATCTTCTCTTGCCATCGTGTGACCCTACTATAATGATGCAAGGACATTCAATTAGAATGTTGTATTAGAGTTGCAACTACCCTCTTCTCTTGCCATCTAATGACACAACTACAGTGCTACAAAGACCTTCAATTAGAGTGTTATAGAAGTGTTGCAACTACACTCTTCTCATTCCATCTTATGAGACTACTAGATTGCTGCAAAGACCTTTAAATAAAGTTTTGTCTTAGGGTTGAAACTACCATGTTCTCTTGCCATCTGGAGACATTACTAGTGTGATGCAAAGAACTTCAATTAGAATTTTTATTAGGGTTGCAACTTCTATTGCCTTCTAATTACAAAACTAGAGAGTGCTGCAAAGAACTTCAATTAGAATGTTGTAGTAGGGTTGCAACTACCTGCTTCTCACTCGATCTTATGAATAAACTAGAGTGACGAAAGGTTTTTCAAACAGAGTGTTGTCTTAGAGTTGTGAAGACTGTAGCAAAGACCTTCAATTAGAATTTTGTGTTAGAGTTGCCAGTACCCTCTTCTTTTGACAACTAATGACCCAACTAGAGAGTGCTATAAATACCTTCAATTAGAGTGTTCTAGAAGGGTTGCAACTACCCTATTCTCATTCCATCTTATGACAGAACTAGAATGCTGCAATGACCTTTAAACAGAGTGTTCTCTTAGGGTTGCTAAGACTATTGGAAAGACCTTCAATTAGAGTATTTATAGTGCTACAAAGACCTTCAATTAGAATGTAGTACTGGAGTTGCAACTACCCTCTTCTAATGCCAGCTAATGACACACCTAGATAGTGCTACAAAGAACTTCAATTGGAGTGATCTAGTAGGGTTACAACTACACTCTTCTGTTTCCATCTAACAACAATACAAGAGTCTTGCAAAGACCTTCGACTAGAATGGTGCATTAGGGTTTCAACAACCATCTTCTCTTGCCATCATATGACCCTACTATAATGATGCAAAGACCTTCAATTAGAATGTTGTATTAGAGTTGCAACTACCTTCTTCTCTTGCCATCTATTGACACAACTAGAGTGCTACAATGACCTTCCATTAGAGTGTTGTAGAAGTGTTGCAACCACTCTCTTCTCATTTCATCTCATGACACAACAAGAGTGTTGCAAAAACCTTTAAACAGAGTGTTTTCTTCGGGTTGCAACTACCCTCTTCTTTATCCTTTTGGCGACAATACTATATTGCTGCAAAGACCTTCAATTTGAGTGTTGTATTGTGGTTGCAACTACCATCTTCCTTTGCCACCATGTGACCCAATTATAGTGCTGCAAAGACCTTCAGTTAGAATGTTTGTATTGGTCTAACAACTACCCTCTTCTCTTGCCATCTAACGACACAACTAGTGAGTGCTACAAAGAACTTCAATTGGAGTGTTCTAGTAGGGTTACAACAACCATCTTCTGTTGCCATCTAACATCCATACTACTCCCCTGCAAAGACCTTCCACTAGTGCTTCATTAGGGTTGCAACTACTAGCTCCTCTTGCCATCATGTGACGCTACTATAATGAGGCAAAGACCTTCAATTAGAATTTTGTGCTACAGCTGCAACTACCCTCTTCTCTTCCCATCTAATGACACAACTAGAGAGTGCTACAAATACCTTCAATTAGAGTATTGTAGAAGGGTTGCAACTACCCTATTCTCATTCCATCTTATGACACAACTAGAGTGCTACAAAGACCTTTAAATAGAGTGTTGTCTTAGGGTTGCAAAGACTGCAGCAAAGACCTTCAATTAGATTTTTGTATTGTGGTTGCAACTACCCTCTTCTCTTGCCATCATGTGACCCTACTATAGTGCTACAAAGACATTCAATTAGAATATTGTATTGGGGTTGCAACTACCATCTTCTCTTGCCATCTAATGACATATCTATACAGTGCTACAAAGAACTACAATTGGAGTGTTCTAGTAGGGTTGCAACTACTTGCTTCTCACTCGATCTTATGACTAAACTAGAGTGACACATGGTTTTTCAAACAACCATCTTCTCTTCATCGTGTGACCCTACTATAATGATGCAGAGACAATCAATTAGAATGTTGTATTAGAATTGCAACTACCCTCTTCTCTTGCTATCTAATGACACAACTACAGTGCTACAAAGACTTTCAATTAGAGTGTTGTGGAAGAGTTGCAACTACCCTCTTCTCATTCCATCTTATGAGACTACAAGAGTGCTGCAAAGACCTTTAAATAAAGTTTTGTTTTAGGGTTGAGACTACCCTGTTGTATTGGGGTTGCAACTACCCTCTTCTATTGCCATCTAATTACAAAACTAGAGAGTACTGCAGAGAACTTCAATTAGAATGTTGTAGTAGGGTTGCAACTACCTGCTTCTCACTCGATTTTATGACTAAACTGACACATGGTTTTTCAAACAGAGTGTTGTCTTAGAGTTGCAAAGACTGTAGAAAAGACCTTCAATTAGAATGTTGTGTTAGAGTTGCAAGTACCCTCTTCTTTTGCCAACGAATGACACAACTAGAGAGTGCTATAAATACCTTCAATTAAAGTGTTCTAGAAGGGTTGCAACTACCCTCTTCTCATTTCATCTTATGACAAAACTAGAGTGCTGCAAAGACCTTTAAACAGAGTGTTGTCTTAGGGTTGCAAAGACTATAGCCAAGACCCTCAATTAGAGTGTTGTATTGTGGTTGCAACTACCCTCTTCTGCATCATGTGACTCTACTATAGTGCTACAAGGACCTTCAATTAGAATGTAGTATTGGAGTTGCAACTACCCTCTTCTATTGCCAGCTAATGACACACCTAGACACTGCTACAAAGAACTTCAATTGGAGTGATCTAGTAGGGTTGCAACTACCCTCTTCTGTTTCCATCTAACAACAATACTAGAGTCTTGCAAAGACCTTCGACTAGAGTGCTGCATTGCTGCATTAGGATTTCAACAACCATCTTCTCTTGCCATCATGTGACCCTACTATGATGATGCAAAGACCTTCAATTAGAATGTTGTATTAGAGTTGCAACTACCTTCTTCTTCTCTTGCCATCTAATGACACAACTGCTACAATGACCTTCAAATAGAATGTTGTAGAAGTGTTGTAACCACCCTCTTCTCATTCAATCTTATGACACAAGAGTGCTACAAAAACCTTTAAACAGAGTGTTGTCTTAGGATTGAAACTACCATCTTCTCTTTCCTTTTGGCGACAGTACTAGATTGCTACAAAGACCTTCAATTTGAGTGTTGTATTGTGGTTGCAACTGTAATCTTCTCTTGTCATCATGTGACCCTACTATGATGATACAAAGACCTTCAATTAGAATATTGTATTGGGGTTGGAACTACCATCTTCTCTTGCCATCAAATGACATAACTAGAGAGTGCTACAAATACCTTCAATTGGAGTGTTGTTGTATGGTTGCAACTACCCTCTTCATTCCATCTTATGACACAACTAGAGTGTAGCAAAGACCTTTAAAGAAAGTATTGTCTTAGGGTTGAATCTACCCTCTTCTCTTGCCATCTTGAGATATTACAAGAGTGATGCAATGTCCTTCAATTAAAATGTTGTATTGGGGTTGCAACTACCCTCTTCTCTTGCCATCTAATTACAAAACTAGAGAGTGCTGCAAAAAACTTTTATCTTACGACTAAACTAGAGAGCCCCAAAGATTTTCAAACAGAGTGTTGTCTTAGAGTTGCAAAGATTGTAGCGAAGACTTTAAATTAGAGTTTTGTATTGTAGTTGCAACTACCCCCTTCTCATGCCGCCATGTGACCCTATTATATTGCTGGAAAGACTTTCATTTAGAATGTTGTATTGGGGTTACAACTACTCTCTTCTCTTGCCATCTAATGACACAACTAGAGAGTGCTACAAAGAACATCAATTGGAGTGTTCTAGTAGGGTTGCAACTTCCCTCCTATGTTGCCATCTAACATCAATACTAGTCCCCTGCAATGACCTTCCACTAGAGTGCTGCATTAGGGTTGCGACTACCAGCTTCTCTTGCCATCATGTGACCCTACAATAATGAGGCAAAGGCCTTCAATTAGAATTTTGTGCTAAAGTTGCAACTACCATCTTCTCTTGCCATCTAATGACACAACTAGAGACTGCAACAAATACCTTCAATTAGAGTGTTGTAGAAGGGTTGACTACCATCTTCTCATTCCATCTTATGACACAACTAGAGTGCTGTAAAGACCTTTAAACATAGTGATGTCTTAGGGTTGCAACTACCGTCTTGTCTTTTCTTTTTGCGATTGTACTAGACTGTTGCAAAGACTTTCAATTAGAGTGTTGCAACTACCCTCTTCTCTTGCCATTATGTGACACTACGATATTGCTGCCCTGACCTTCAATTGGAATATTGTATTGGGGTTGCAACTCTTCTCATTCCATCTTTTGAAACAACTAAAGTGCAGCAAAGCCTTTAAATAAAGTGTTGTCTTAGGATTGGCACTACCCTCTTCTCTTGTCATCTGGAGACTCTACTAGAGTGCTGCAAAGACCTTCAATTATAATGATGTATTGGGGTTGAAACTACCCTCTTCTCTTGCCATCTAATGACACAACTGGAGAGTGCTACAAAGACCTTCATTTAGAGTGTTGTAGAAGGCTTGCAACTACCCTCTTCTCATTCCATAATATGACACAACTAGAGTGTTGCAAAGATTTTCAAACAGAGTGTTGTCTTAGGGTTGCAACTACCCTCTTCTCTTTCCTTTTGGCGACAGTACTAGACTGCTGCAAATACCTTCAATTTGAGTGTTGTATTGTGGTTGCAACTTCCCTTTTCTCTTGCTATCATGTGACCCTACTATAATGATGCAAAGTCCTTCAATTAGTATATTGTATTGGGGTTGCAACTACCCTTTCCTCTTGCCATCAAATGACACAATTAGAGAGTGCTACAAAAACCTTCAATTAGAGTGTTGTTGTATGGTTGCAACTACCCTCTTCTCATTTCATCTTTTGACACAACTATAGTGCTGCAAAGTCCTATAAATAAAGTGTTGTCTTAGGGTTGAAACTACCTTCTTCTCTTGCCATCTAATGACAAAACTAGAGTGTTGCAAAGAACTTCAATTAGAGTGTTTCGCTTCTCATTCAATCTTATGACTAAACTAGAGTGCTGCAAAGATTTTAAATAGAGTGTTGTCTTAGGGTTGCAAAGACTGCAGCAAAGGCCTTCAATTAGAGTATTGTATATTGGTTGCAACTATCCTTTTCTCTTCCCATCATGTGACCTTATTATAGTGCTGCAAAGACCTTCAATTAGAATGTTGTATTAGGGTTGCAACTACCATTTTCTCTTGCCATCTAATGACACAACTAGAGAGTGCTACAAAGAATTTCAATTGGAGTGTTCTAGTAGGGTTGCAACTACCCACTTCGATTGCCATCTAACATCAATATTAGTCTCCTGCAAAGACCTTCAACTAGAGCGCTGCTTTAGGGTTGCAACTGCTAGCTTCTCTTGCCATCCTGTGACCCTACTATAATGAGGCAAAGACCTTCAATTAGAATGTTGTGTTAGAGTGGCAACTCCCATCTTATCTTGCCATCTAATAACACAACTAGAGACTACTACAAATACCTACAATTAGAGTGTTCTAGAAGGGTTGCAACTACCCTCTTCTCATTCCATCTAATGACATAACTAGAGTGCTGCAAAGACTTTTAAACATAGTGTTTTCTTAGGGATGCAACTACCATCTTCTCTTTTCTTTTGGCGATAATACTAGATTGCTGCAAAGACTTTCAATTAGAGTATTGCAACTACCCTCTTCTCTTGCCATTATGTGACACTGCGATATTGCTGTCATGACCTTCAATTGGAATATTGTATTGGGGTTGCAACTCTTCTCATTCCATCTTATGAAACAACTAGAGATCACCAAAGACCTTTAAATAAAGTGTTGTCTTAGGGTTGGAACTACCCTCTTCTCTTACCATCTGGAGACCCTACTAGAGTGCTGCAAAGACCTTCAATTAGAATGATGTATTGGGTTGCAACTACCCTATCTTCTCTAGCCATCTAATGATACAACTAGACAATGCTACAAAGAACTTCAATTGGAGTGTTCTAGTAGGGTTGCACCTACCCTCTTCGGTTGCCATCTAGCATCAATACTAGTCTCCTGCAAAGACCTTCGACTAGAGCGCTGCATTAGGGTTGCAACTGCTAGCTTCTCTTTCCATCATGTGACCCTACTATAACGAGGCAAAGACCTTCAATTAGAATGTTGTGTTAGAGTTGCAACTACCCTCTTCTCTTACCATCTAATGACACAACTAGAGAGTGCTACAAATACCTTCAATTACACTGTTGTAGAAGAGTTGCAACTACTCTCTTCTCATTCTATCTTATGACACAACTAGAGTGCTGCAAAGACTTTTAAACATAGTGTTTTCTTAGAGTTGCAACTACCATCTTCTCTTCCCTTTTGGCGATAATACTAGATTGCTACAAAGACTTTCAATTAGAGAATTGCAACTACCCTTATCTCTTGTCATTATGTGACACTACTAGACAGTGCAACAAATAACTTCAATTGTAGTGTTCTAGTAGGGTTGCGACTACCCTCTTATGTTGCCATCTAACAACAATACTAGAGTCCTGCAAAGACCTTCGAATAAAGTGTTGTCTTTGGGTTGCAACTACCCTCTTCTCATGCCATCACGTGACCCTACTAGAGTGCTGCAAAGACCTTTAACAGAGTGTTGTCTTAGGGTTGCAACTATCCTCTTTTCTTTCCTTTTGGCGACAGTACTAGACTGCTACAAAGACCTTTAATTAGAGTGTTGTATTGTGGTTGCAACTACCCTCTTCTCTTGCAATCTAATGACACAACTAGAGAGTACTACAATTACCTTCAATTATAGTGTTGTTGTATGGTTGCAACTACCCTCTTCTCATTCCATCTTATGACACAACTAGAGTGCTGCAAAGACCACTAAATAAACTGTTGTCTTAGGGTTGAAACAGCCATCTTCTCTTGCAATCAAGGGACACTACTGGAGTAATGCAAATACCTTCAATTAAAATGTTGTATTAGGGTTGCAACTACCATCTTCTCTTGCCATATAATTACAAAACTAGAGAGTGCTACAAAGACCTTCAATTGGAGTATTGTAGAAGGACTGCAACTACCCTCTTCTCATTCCATCTTACGACACAACTAGAGTGCTGCAAAGACCTTTAAGCAGAGTGTTGTCTTAGGGTTGCAACTGCCCTCTTTTCTTTCCTTTTGACGACAATACTAGACTGTTGCAAAGACCTTCAATTTGAGTATTGTATTGTGGTTGCAACTACCCTCTTCTCTTGCCATCTAACGGCATAACTAGAGACTGCTACAAACACCTTCAATTAGGGTGTTGTTGTATGGTTGCAACTGTCCTCTTCTCAGTCCATCTTATGACACAACTAGAGTGTTGCAAAGACCTTTAAATAAAGTGTTGTCTTAGGGTCGAAACTACCCTCTTCACTAACCATCTAATGACAAAACTAGAGAGTGTTGCAAAGAACTTCAATTAGAGTGTTTCGCTTCTCATTCGATCTTATGATCAAACTAGAGTGTTGCAAAGATTTTAAAATAGTGTGTCGTCTTAGGGTTGCAAAGACTGCAGCAAAGACCATCAATTAGAGTGTTGTATTGTGGTTGCAACTACCCCCTTCTCTTACCATCATGTGACCCTACTATAGTGTTGCAAAGATCTTCAATTAGAATGTTGTATCGGGGTTGCAACTACCATCTTCTCTTGCCATCTAATGACACAACTAGACACTGCTACAAAGAACTTCAATTGGAGTGTTCTAGTAGAGTTGCAACTACCCTCTTCTGTTGTCATCTAACAACAATTCTAAAGTCCTGAGTGCTGCATTAGGGTCGCAACAACCATTTTCTCTTGCCATCATGTGACACAACTAGAGAGTGCTACAAAGACCTTCAATTAGAGTGTTGTAGTAGGGTTGTAACTACCGTCTTCTCATTCCATCTTATGACACAACTAGAGTGCTGCAAAGACCTTAAACAGAGTGTTGTCTTGGGTTGCAACTACCCTCTTTGTCTTTCCTTTTGGCGAAAGTACTAGACTGCTGCAAAGACCATTAAATAGAGTGTTGTATTGTGGTACTACTATATTGTTGCAAAGACTTTCAATTAGACAGTGCTAAAAATACCTTCAATTATAGAGTTGTTGTATGGTTGCAACTACCATCTTATGACACAACTAGAGTGCTGCAAATACCTTTAAATAAAGTGTTGTCTTAGGGTTGAAACTACCCTCTTATCTTGCCATATGGGGACACTATTAGAGTAATTCAAAGACCTTCAATTATAATGTTGTATTGGGGTTGCAACTACCCTCTTTTCTTGCCATCGAATTACAAAACTAGAGAGTGTTGCAAAGAACTTCAATTAGAATGCAATAGTAGGGTTTCAACTACATGCTTCTCATTCGATCTTATGACTAAACTAGAGTACTAAAGACTACAGCAAAAATCACATGCTTCTCATTCGATCTTATGACTAAACTGGAGTACAAAAGACTACAGCAAAAATCTTCAATTATAGTGTTGTGTTGTGGTTGCAACTACCCTCTTCTCTTGCCATCTAATGACACAACTAGGCAGTGCTACAAAGAACTTCAATTGGAGTGTTCTAGTTGGGGTGCAACTACCCTCTTCCGTTGCCATCTAACAACAATACTAGACTCCTGCAAAGACCTTTGTCTAGAGTGCTGCATTAGGGTTGCAACTTCCAGATTCTCTTGCCATCATGTGACCCTACTATAATGATGCAAAGACCTTCAATTTGAATGTTGTATTGGAGTTGTAACTACCCTCTTCTTTTGCCATCTAATGAAACAACTAGAGAGTGCTACAAATACATTCAATTAGAGTGTTATAAAAGGGTTGCAACTACCCTCTTCTCATTCCATCTTATGAAACAACTAGAGTGCTGCAAAGACCTTTAAATAAAGTGTTGTCTTAGGGTTGAAACTGTCATCTTCTCTTGCCATCTGGGGACACTACTAAAGTAATGCAAAGACCTTCAATTAGAATGTTGTATTGGGGTTGCAACTACCCTCTTCTCTTCCCATCTCATTACAAAACTAGAGAGTGCTACAAAGACCTTCAATTAGAGTGTTATAAAAGGATTGCAACTACCCTCTTCTCATTTCATCTTATGACACAACTAGAGTGTTGCAAAGACCTTTAAACAGAGTGTTGTCTTAGGGTTGCAACTACACTCTTTTCTTTCCTTTTGACGACAATAGTAGACTGCTGTAAAGACCTTCAATTTTCGTATTGTATTGTGGTTGCAACTAACCTCTTCTCTTGCCATCATGTGACCCTACTATAAGCAAAGACCTTCAATTTGAATATTGTATTGGGGTTGCAACTACCCTCTTCTTGTGCCATCTAATGACACAACTAGAGAGTGCTACAAATACCTTCAATTAGGGTGTTGTTGTGTACTTGCAACTACCGTCTTCTCATTCCATCTTATGACACAACTTCAGTGCTGCAAAGACCTTTAAATAAAGTGTTGTCTTAGCTCTTCTCTTGCCATCTAATGACAAAACTAGTGTGTGTTGGAAAGAACTTCAATTAGAGTGTTCCGCTTCTCATTCAATTTTATTACTAAACTAGAGTGTTGCAAAGATTTTAAAACAATGTGTTGTCTTAGGGTTGCAACTACCCTCTTCTCTTGCCATTGTGGTTGCAAAGACCTTCAATTAGAATGTTGTATTGTGGTTGCAACTACCCTCTTCTCTTGCCATCTAATAACACAACTAGATAGTGCTACAAATAACTTCAATTGGAGTGTTCTAGTAGGGTTGCAACAACCCTCTTCTGTTGCCATCTAACAACAATAATAGAGTCCTGCAAAGACCTTCGACTAGAGTGCTGCATTAGGGTTGCAACAACCATCTTCTCGTGCTATCATGTGACCCTACTATAATTATGCAAAGACTTTCAATTAGAATGTTGTATTAGAGTTGCAACTACCCTCTTCTCTTGACATCTAATGACACAACTAGAGAGTGCTACAAAGACCGTCAATTATAGTGTTGTTAGAAGGGTTGTGTTCACACGGAAGCGTATGCACAAAGTTTCAGTATAGCAAGCTATACCTTTTAAACCTTGGTACACTTTTCAATTCGGATTACAAGTGTACAATCCTATCGAGCAGTATAATCAGGTATCGATCCACAGGACGGTTTGTCAATTTCCGGACTCTACTTAGATTATAGAAAACTCTAGAAGTCTACAATGGTTGGTTGTTGTTTGATTTATATCCTAACAAGATTTGAAACAGTAAAGGTATTTTAAAATGAATAAAGAGGCGTTTCCAGGGTTTCAGATTTCATCTCAGCTTTGCCTCTTGGTGCCCGGTCCGTGCACTTTCATGCACGGGTCGTGTGTAATGTGCACGGGCTGTGTACTTTCATACACGGTCCGTGTGGCCCTCGAGTTGATACAGCAGCTACTGGTTTCTGTATTGATCTCTTGTGCAAGGTTATTTTGGCCGTACCTAAGTCAATAATCCTCAACTCTCGTTTATTGGCTTAGTTGCTTGGTACGAAACTCAATTTATACCTTCTTAGGGTTCTTAAACTTTAACTCTCGTTTATTGGTTTAATTATCCTAAGTTATTTGTTGGTTTACTAAAGATAACCTCGATCTCTCGATACGAGGAAAACTTCGCCTTTCGGCTACCGCTTGGTTTCACCTCTCGGCTCACAAACCTACCTCAAATACTTAGTTTGGTCGAATGAATATCAAGGGTTTGAAATACCATCTAGATGTGGCCATGCATCTAACGATAAATCAATCAATTCAAACAAGTTCATCTAAGCAATAAAAATACTACTCAACAAGCAAGCACAAAATTCAACACAAATTCCAATAAGCTAGCAAGTAAAACAAAGCATTCAACTACATCTTAACCTTAGAAACTAAAAGTCTACTCAAACATGGTTCTAAAGCAAGTAAAAGAGATAATAAAGATAGTGCTCATGGAAAAATTCGAAGTAGTAAGAAGATCCGTCGCAAATCTCTCGATTTTCGCCTCTCTTCTTCTTCTCCAAGCCAAGCCGTTAAGCACAAACCCTAGGTATCCCTTCTCAGATCCAGAATGACCTCTCTGTTGGACAGAGAGGCGCTTTAATGGCCCAATTCGCGACATTCCCCAGCTGGCACTAATTTCCATCTTTGGATTCTGTTTCCAGAAATGCCATGCACGGTCCGTATGCAAGGGTGCACGGACCATGTGCCTGTGTCCTTTGGTCAGATTGTATTTTAGATCTTCTCGTAAGCTTTCCAAAAAGTGGTCATACACTCAAAACGGAGTTACGAGTCAAAAGTTATGATTGTTTTAAGTTCAGGTGCAGAAATTTCAGCATCATATACATGTCTGTATCTGGTCGTCTGTGGTCAGTTTGTGGCCGGGCAGAGGGTGTACAGATCGCATGCAGATGGTGCACAGTCCATGTATAAAACTTCAGAATCCAGATTCTTCCTCTGTTTTGCATGTTTCCTGCAAAATAAGAAATAAAAGCGCAGCAGTACCACATCCTACAGATATTCAATGAAATAGACACGACTTTAGAGTTTTAGGCACAGGTTTTCATACAAAGTACGGTCGGAATATGGACAAAATAGCTAGACATCAGGTTGTAACTACCGTCTTCTCATTCCATCTAATGACACAACTAGAGAGTGCTACAAAGACTGTCAATTAGAGTGTTGTAGAAGGGTTGTAACTACCGTCTTCTCATTCCATCTTATGACACAACTAGAGTGTGCAAAGACCTTTAAATAAAGTGTTGTCTTAGGATTGCAACTACCCTATTTTCTTTCCTTTTGGCGACAGTACTAGACTGCTGCAAAGACCTTTAATTATAGTGTTGTATTATGGTTGCAACTACCCTCTTCTCATGCCATTATGTGACACTACATTGTGCTACAAAGACCTTCGATTAGAATATTGTATTGGGGTTGCAACTACCCTACTTAATCTAAGTGCTTTCTAATGTTATTTAAAATACTACTTTCGTTATCCGCCATAGGGGCCCACTGGGTTCTAACCCTAGTCTTTGAACCGCTACCAAGCCTCGTTAGCCGAAGTGTTTGGAATACTTACATGCATTATCTTTCTCACACAAGGATGCAACAACTTAACAACTATTGGTATGTGGAGATCATTGGAATATAGTAGACAGAACTATGTATGCAAGGATACAAAATAAAGGAATTTAAAGTTCAAAGGAAAACTCAAACCATAACATAAACAAAACATAATTAAGAATTCAAGTACAACTCTCACCCTAAAATGGAGAAGTTTAGCTTCTCATAGCCATGGCAAAATAAAAGAAATAAAATAAGGATAACATAAATTACAACTCAATTGAAGATGTAAGAACCTCTGCCTCCTTAGATGATGCATTCTTCTCTTGCAATGGCTAACCTTCTCTCTAAGTTACTCTCTAACCTAACCTAACAATGATGATTGCTAGTCTACAATTCTGGACTTGACACAATTAAAATGCACACTAACTCTTATTACAAGAGGGGTATTTATAGCCTTCCTAAATGAGAGATGGAAGTAGAAGTAATGGAAGTAGTGGGGGACGTGGGGTCCACTCATAGTTAGCTAGATGAAGCCAAAAATAGCTTGGCTCTTAAGAAAACGTGTTCTTCTAGAAGGCCTGTCAGGAAATAGTGTTCTTCTGGAATGCCCATTAGGAAATTGCCTATTTTTAGGACAGTCCACGGATCATGCGGCCTCAGAGTATGCCGCATGCGGCATAGAGGAGGCCGCAGGGATTCCTGACTTAGCGCACTTCGTGTGAGGTGTTGCATGCTCCATGTAATGTCCCATTGTGACGCCTTATTCAGAAATCGCCTAATTACGACATTTTTGCTCTGTTTTTGCCCTAAAGGTGCAACTTTCTCAAAACCTGCCAAAAAGACCTAAAAACACGTTTGCGGTAAATAAATTGGAAAAATGGCTACTTTGTATTCACTTTTCGTCATTTTTCGGAAGAAAAGATAGTGATTTTCGCTTTTCATACCCGTATTTGAAAAAATGGGTATGGGTAAAGATTTTTTTTCGTGATCATAACGGGTACGGGTATGAAAATGCCTCCACCCGACCCGTACCGTACCCGTTGACACCCCTAGACATGTCCACTTATACTTTCTTTTGAGCAAAGTCTTTTATAATATTGCATCAGTTTAACTTATCAATTTCTTTGGATAATATTATAGTTTACTGCATAATACTAAAATAAAAAATTACCGTTATAGTTTTCATTTTGCATAATTTCTTTTGCCCTGTTTGCCCTGTCTCATGCCTATTTTGTAGAACTTTTTTTTTTTATATTTAATTCTGGCTTCTTATATATTTGATAATGTAATATTCAAGTCTCAAAACAGCTTTTCCATTTACTTCTTTAAAATTAAAAGTACTACTTTCTTTAATGTCCGGTCACATAATAAGCTCATTTATTTATTAAGTACTACACAGTAAAAATAACAAAAAGAAGAAACTAATTATACTAGAACATATAGATTGGTTTTATACATTTATTTATAGAATAATTATTTTAGTACCCGCACTGTACCCGCGCTACAGTACCCGCACTTAAAGGAATAATGTACTATGCTCTCCACTAATTATATAGTCCCCACTAATTATTATTCTAAAAAGATATTATATGTTCCCCACTAATTATTATTCTAAAATTCCAGCAACACCCTTCCTCTATGATCCGCGTCAACCTTCCTCTAATGAAGTAGTGGGGACCCCGTATCACCGCATCAACCTTACCCAATCATCACTGTGTCAACCTTCCTCTAACAAAAATAGTTGACCACATAGGTAAAAATACTTTAGTGCAGAGATATAAATACTTGCAGTACTTGATATTAATACTTTCAGACGTCATCTAGTGTCATATGTAAAAAATATTTGAGTGGTTCCCTAATGCGGGTACGACGCGAGGATTTTTCAAGAAAAGGTGCGGGTACGGTTATTTAAGGAAAATTCATATATCATATATGTAGTTCATTATATAGATATAAATACTTGTCTTTTATAGATATAAATACTTATCTATATACTAAAACTAAAACGATTATTAATAGAGGAGGGATCAAGTTACAACAAATTTGAGTTACAACAAAGTTACAACAATCATTTTTTTCATTTTCAAAGTCCAAATCGTCGATCCAAACTGTTCAACATGATTATCTAAATAAAATGTGCTTGTAGATCAAATTTTACATTTTTTTGAATTTTTTTACTATTTATTAAGATGGGTACAAAATTCAATGGTCTGAATATACTACTTTTTTTGTAAAATACTTAATAAATAGTAAAAAATTCAAAAAAATGTAAAATTTGATCTGCACGCACATTTTATTGTGGAGATCATGTTGAATGGTTTGGATCGACGATTTGGACTTTAAAATGAAAAAAATAGTTGTTGTAACTTTGTTGTAACTTGATCCCTCCTCTTATTAATAATAAACTATGTACAAATATAGGTTACTTTAGTACACTGTTTCATTTTAATTGACCGTGTGTGTATGGTTGAGCTCATTTTCGAGCAAGTGCCTCCTACCTTTACACACTGTTAATTTGGATTTTTATCGTATTCGTGTATGATATGTCGTGCATGATTAACGTTTTTGTAGTAGTGTTATCCTGATCAATTTAGTAATATTATTTGACAAAACTTTTTCCTAAATATATCTACTAACAAAATATTCAAAATCGTAAAATCACACAGAGAATATATGACTGATATTTTTTTATTTTCATGATTAAATTAAGAGCATATAATATTTTTATCGGAATTTCTCCCCCACCGGAGCTGATAGATTCAAAGTATCCAATTTCTTTTGTTTGGTAGTCATTCATTCTACGAAGCACGTGACATGTCCCCAGAACATTGCCAAGATAGTTAATAGCCAACACAATTAAGGTTGATAGCTGTACCCATTTGCCAGTGCGTCGTTTGGATTGCACATGCTGTTATCATGCCTGTAGCAGGCATGTGTCGAGTGTCAACACAGTGACAACTCAATGATTCGAGAAAGGTTCGATTCAGAAAAGATTTGGCAGGGTCAAAAATTCGTGATTCGAGTATAATTCAGATATAATTCGGAAATAATTCAGTACAACAAGGAAGCAAAAAAAAAAAAAAACCAAAAAAATCCCTAAAAAAAATTGAAAGAAAAACTAAAAAAAATTGGCGTTTTTATCGCTAATAATTCGTCAACTCGCGTTTTATTCGCAAATAAAACGTATTATACGTTTTTCTGCGTTTTATTCGAAGTTCGGTTCGGTAACGTCAAAAAAATGCTTAATACACGAATTATTCGCTAATTAAACACGAATCTTGTCACTATGAGTGTCAGTACCAATTATAGTAAAAAATTACATTACTTTGCCATGATTTTTACCACTGCTGTTTCGGACGGTTTTAAAAAAATCGGAATATTTTTTTTTGTAGAACTGTTTTTTTGTAATGGGATTCCTATATATTTGATAATGTTAATATATATTCAAGTTTCAAAACAGTTTTTCTTTTTCTTTATAATATATATAGAGAGAGATAGGCTATGGTGAGTTGTGAAGTAAAACGTCGTTTTACTTCACGTCATATTTTTATTTTGAAAATTCAAACAATCGATCCGAACAGTTCAACTTTTTCTAAATATTGACATGTGCTTGGAGACTAAATTTTACATTTTTTTGAATTTTTTTACTATTTATTAAGCCACTTTGAAATCGCTGATCCACTGTGAACAGTAAAAAACAGTAAAATTTTCTGAACCACCGGATCAGCGATTTTCAAAGTGGCTTAATAAATAGTAAAAAAATTCCAAAAAATGTAAAATTTGGTAACATTTCAATACAGAAAACATGTTGAACGGTTCGGATCGGTTGTTTGGATTTTCAAAATGAAAATATGAGCGTGAAGTAAAAATGACATCTTACTTCACAACTCACCATAGCCCAGCTCTATATATATATATATATATATATATATATATATATATATATATATATATATATATATATATATATATAGGGGCTGGCTACTATGCTTATATAAGCATATGCCCACATATGCTTATAACTCATTTTTGCGTTTCCAATGTTCAAATGGTCGATCCGACCGTTCATCTTGTTCTCCATATTAATATGTGCTTGGAGACTAAATTTTACATTTTTCTGAATTTTTTTACTATTTATTAAGCCACTTTGAAAATTACTGATCTGGGTGAACAGTAAAAACGGTGTTTCCAAAATTCTGGACCATATGATCAGCAATTTTCAAAGTGGCTTAATAAATAGTAAAAAAATTCAGAAAAATGTAAAATTTGATCTCCAAGCACATATTAATATATATGGAGAACAAGATGAACGGTCGGATCGACCATTTGAACATTGGAAACGCAAAAATGCTTATTTAAGCATATGTGGGCATATGCTTATATAAGCATAATAACCAAGCACTATATATATATATATTTATATTGATAAAAGGCTTTTGAGTCTGTTTCATTAAAGAAACCAGAGTCCATTACAAACCAAAATACCGAGCATACCTCGGAGTCATAAAACATAAAAGGAAAAACTAAAGAAGTTCAGCAAAATGACTGAAAACCATAGAAGTCATAAGTCTGACAAACATAACAAACTACCATATTACAACCAAAAGGCTACTTAAACTAATTAAAATAAGTGGTATAGCTTAAACAGCATTGCTAGGAGCATCATCATCTTCTGGTGGCTGGTAGGGTATGAGCTACGTATCAGCAGGATCCCAAATCTGTAGTGGTATATCATCAATATTCTCTGGAAGCCAGCTGAGGATTATCTCGCTTGCTTGTCTCTTGACCATACCTAACCAGTAATTCACTAAAGATATTATTAGTAAGATCATAGTACGAAAAGTTTTTTAGAAGTGTGTTGAAAACAAAGTTCATTTCTCAATTTCCAAATCGTCCAACAAAGGGCACTAAACACTACTAAGAAAGCAATTTGGGAATATTTTTCTGAAGTATAAGAGAAATCAATGATGTCAGTTATAGACTGCCAATTGCGAAAGTGTTGTTGGCTTAGACCCATCCAGAACCAAATTTGTTGGGTTAAAGGGCATGTCAAGAATAAATGAGTAATTGTTTCCTCCCCTTGACAGAATTGACAATTAGTGCAACCTGACCAGTCTTTGGATTTGAGTCTATCTTTGGTGAGAATTTTCCTATAGGAAAGCAACCACATAAACACTCTAATCTTATGTGGGAGGGGTAATTGCCACCATACACTACTACAAAAAAATCATTTACCATCGGTTCAAATTACACTTCACCATTTGTTTCCGAACCGATGGCTATCGCCCCAATAGCAAAAATATGTACATATGCCATCGGTTGAAAACATATAGCATTGACCACTTCACCATCTGTTCGAGACTTAATGAACATATGGCGTTGGTCACTTTCACCATCTGTTCGACTAAACGATTTAACAGATGGAGTTGGTCTCTTTCACCATCTTATATTGTAGCCTGTTTTAACTGTTAATGTTGTCATTTTGACAAAAAAAAAAAAATTTTAATGTTTCGCTTAAGATGTAGCAGCCTCCAATTTTGCTTGTAAATAATATTCAAGCATCACAATTCCAACAATTAATCAAACTATATCATGGCTGATTGCCGTGTAGTTTCTATACAACTTGTTCTAAGTCAGAAAAAAGGAGGAGGGTCATGATAAGGCGTGGTGAGCCAATGGTCAAAAAACATTTTTCTATTTTTTTTTTTTTGAAATGAAACCTGCAAATATTGTCACTCCGAAAAAATAAAATTAATTTGGATGATTATTAACTTGGAGGGGAATTATTCGATAAATACCGTAAAAGCTCTAGACAGTATCACAGATAAAAACCAAAACACAATATCATGGAACCTTAAAATTTGCAATTAATTAAAAACTTAACCTTTCAAAATCTACCCTTTTCTTTTGTTTGGAAGATAATCTTCAAAAACTACCATATAAAGCTTAGAACTATATATATATATATATAGAGCTTGGCTACTATGCTTATATAAGCAAAAGCCCACATATGCTTAAATGAGCATTTTTGCGTTTCCAATGTTCAAATGGTCGATCCGACCGTTCATCTTGTTCTCCATATTAATATGTGCTTGGAGACTAAATTTTACATTTTTCTGAATTTTTTTACTATTTATTAAGCCACTTTGAAAGTTTCTGATCTGGTGGTCCAGAATTTTGGAAACACTGTTTTTACTGTTCACCCAGATCAGCAATTTTCAAAGTGGCTTAATAAATAGTAAAAAAATTCAGAAAAATGTAAAATTTAGTCTCCAAGCACATATTAATATGGAGAACAAGATGAACGGTCGGATCGACCATTTGAACATTGGAAACGCAAAAATGAGTTATAAGCATATGTGGGCTTTTGCTTATATAAGCATAGTAGCCAAGCTCTATATATATATATATATATGAGGAGGGATCCACTTACAACAAATTTGAGTTACAACAAAGTTACAACATTCATTTTTTTCATTTTCAAAGTCCAAATTATCGATCCAAACCGTTCAACATGATTATCTAAATAAAATGTGCTTGTAGATCAAAATTATATTTTTTTGAATTTTTTTACTATTTATTAAGATGGGTACAAAATTCAATGGTCTGAATATGACTATTTTTTGTAAAATACTTAATAAATAGTAAAAATATTCAAAAAAATGTAAAATTTGATCTACAAGCACATTTATTGTGGAGATCATGTTGAACGGTTTGGATCGACGATTTGGACTTTGTAATGAAAAAAATGGTTGTTGTAACTTTGTTGTAACTCAAATTTGTTGTAACTTGATCCCTCCTCATATATATATATATATATATATATATATATATATATATATATATATAGGAATTGGCTAGCATGCTACACGTTGCTAACTCCGGAATCTGCTACGGACTTTTTCTACCATCGGATTGCATTAAAATTCATGCAACAAGATAGAGGCGCTGAATAGAATTAATGGAGACAAGATAGAGGCGCTGAAAATTATGTACCAGTCAGATCAAATGTTTTTCTACCTATCTAAAAAAATAGTAAAAAAATTCTAAAAAATATAAAATTTGGTTTGCAAGTACATATTCATATGGAGATCATGTTGAACGGTTCGGATCGACCCGTTAGGATTTTGAAAACTCAAATATTGAGCCGTAGCACGGAGACCCTCTATGCTACGCCTAGCACCATAGCCAACTCCTATATATATAGAGAGAGAGATGGGCTACGGTGCTTCGCAAAGTAAATGGTCTTTTTTACTTCACGTCATATTTTCATTTTGAAAATTCAAACAACCGATCCGAACCGTTCAACATGTATGTTCTAAATATTGAAATGTGCTTGGAGACTAAATTTTACATTTTTTGAAATTTTTTTACTATTTATTAAGCCACTTTGAAAATCGCTGATCTGGTGGTCCATAAATTTTTACTGTTTTATACTGTTCACAGTGGATCAGCGATTTTCAAAGTGGCTTAATAAATAGTAAAAAATTCCAAAAAATATAAAATTTAGTCTCCAAGCACATTTCAATATTTAGAACATGTTGAACGATTCGGATCGGTTGTTTGGATTTTCAAAATGAAAATATGGCGTGAGGTAAAAAAAGGCCATGTACTTCACGAAGCACCGAGCACCGTAGCCCATCTCTCTCTCTCTCTCTCTCTCTCTATATATATATATATATATATATATATATATATATATATATATATATATATATATATATAGATCTGGGCTATGGTGAGTTGTGAAGTAAGAGGTCATTTTTACTTCACGCTTATATTTTCATTTTAAAAATCCAAACAACCGATCCGAACAACTCAACATGTTCTCTATATTGAAATGAGCTTGGAGACTAAATTTTACATTTTTTAAATTTTTTTACTATTTATTAAGCCACTTTGAAAATCGTTGATCCGGTGGTCCATAAAATTTTACTGTTTTTTACTGTTCACAGTGGATCAGCGATTTGAAAGTGGCTTAATAAATAGTAAAAAAATTTCAAAAAATGTAAAGTTTAGTCTCCAAGCACATTTCAATATAGAGAACATGTTGAGCGGTTCGGATCGGTTGTTTGGATTTTCAAAATGAAAAATATGGCGTGAAGTAAAACGACGTTTTACTTCACAACTCACCATAGTCTCTCTCTCTCTATATATATATAGAGGTTGGCTATTGTGCTTCCATAAGCATATGCCCAATTCATCTTTGAAACATATATTTCACAAGTGTCATTTACATCGGGATGAATGTCTACTGGTTAATTTACCCTTTGAGATGAAGGGGGTAGGTCTGATTGAATTGATAGAATTTCATGACAAGGTCATGTGAGCCCAGCAGAAAATCATGAAGTGATGCACATGAAAACAAAAACAGTGAAGACAAAGTGGGTGGGGGACCCCACTGTCAGGACTCCTCAGATCATGTCGTCTATTTAAATATGTCATCACTATATTGTTCTAATATTTTATATTCTCCATCACTCAAGTCGGCGTGGGCCCCACTGTCAGGCACCCCACTGTTGCTTGAGCCTTCTGAAATGAAAACACACACAATATCTCTTGAAGGTAATTATTTGGCAATCCTTCCATGTCATCTGCATGATTGTACATGAGAAAATTGGAATGAATATTAAATGAGTAGGGTTCAAAATGCACCGTCATGTTTTCATTTTTTTATTTTTAAAAAGTATAAAAATTTAAACTTATATGTCAAAATAAAACTGTCAGATGTGATCTATATTATTGTCTTTACATGCACATTACAAATTTATCAATTTTTAATTTTATTTTTATATAAATCAATAAGTTGAAATATCAACGTTCAGATATTATCCATATCGATGTATTTTTGCAAGCTCTTGATACCGATCAAAACAAAGTCGAAATGTCGTAATCTTTTATATGTACATAGATAAAATGATATAGATCAAATCTAACGGTTTTATTTTGAAATTTTAATTTTAAATTTTAATTTATTAATATTTAAAAAATAGAGGCATGATGAAGGCACAAAAAATAAAGGCATTTGAACTTTCTCATATTAAATATATATTAAATAAAGCAGCAAGTGCTATAAAAAAAAGTCATTATACGATTAATAAAAGGATTTATATTATGTAAATCCCTGAGTCTAGTAATTAAAGACTAGCAAGTGCAAACTATTTTGAAAAAAAAAGAGAGGTCACAAACGAGGAAGCGCATCTGCTGAAATCCCTGCAATTCAAATTCAGCCGTTGAACTGATTCGAGATGTGCCCAAGAAAAAACTAGCTGTTTTGAGATGCGTTCTCAGAAAAAAAAAATTCAATGACTAAATTCGAATTGCATGGATTTCAGAATTACTGTTCATTGGTTTCGGAATTTCAGCTAATCCGAATCCCACAAACCAGATCGACAAACAGGGCAATTAGCATTTCTCAACGACCAATAATCAATACATGTTTTGTGAAAACAATGCCCACAATTTGGCAAAATCTTGCATTTTTCGCCATCCTTGAAATTTTCCAAGCACACAAGCACAACACAATCTTTGGCCATTCCACCTTTCTCTTTTTGAAAATGATAACTTGGTATTTTCTCCAGCTCGTCTGTGGACAAACCATGGCTATTGTAACAGTTGCACCTCCCCAATCTTGAAACAGATCTGAACCTTCCAATAACAATTGAGTGAGTTTTACATACTTAGAAAACGAAGAACACAAAAACTATTAATATTGATGTTATTCACAAATAATTTGTGCACAATAAAAAGTTTATATCTTATATACTATAGTAGATACAAGATCAAGATGCCAAAAGTTAAACATACTAAAATTATCTATTGGCAAGTGTTGTAAAAACAGCTGCCAAGTGGTTCAGACAATTAATCAACTGTAAAAATTAATTAACTGGCTGTCTAATCCAATTAATTTGACTGTATTCTCTCAGTTCACATTTTTGGGTCATTCTTCATCCAAAATATAGTTTGATGAAATTAGATTATAGATAAAGTAAACACTGCAAGCTTTCAATTTTGTTTCTCATTTGAACATTCATATAAACTTTTATAATCTATTGATTATATTCAGTGCAATTAATGATCATAAAATAATATTTAAAAAAGCACCTATTTTGTTATATATTTTTTCACTAATCAGATTATTTATTTTGGAAGTTAAAAAATATATATTTTGATCAATTGGATGTTCATAGATTTTTTTTCTATAATTTGTTCAAATTAATTAATCTTTCTTCAATATAAATATTTCACAAAAGATGACTAAGTTTTTCTTTTATTTTATTTTTCAATCTAATCTTTTTATTTGATTTCTATCTTTTTTTTCTTTACTGGAGAGAGATTAAGCACTTTTTGAAGTTAAGGGTGAAACTTAATGCGACATATAAGAGAGCAAAACTTTTTAATTTTTTCTTTTTTTTGCAAAGACTTTAAATTACTTTCAAATCCAAAATTATAGCTATAGTTGCGGATGAGGAATAATCATTCAGAGAAAAAAATTGAAATTGAAATTTTGATTAAATATGGATATATTTTGCATGACATGAAGCCGCACCAATTACGAGTAGGGTTAAAATGTTTCATTGGTATTGTACCCCACCATGCTTCAATATCATTATTTCTATTTTTAAAGTCTAAATAATCGATCCAAACCGCTCAACATAATCTTCATATTAAAATGTGCTTGGATATCAAATTTTATAATTTTTAGAATTTTTTTACTAATTGTTTAGAGAGGTACAAAATCACTATTTTGAATGGTCTAGAATTTTCTAAAAACAGTGATTTTGTACCTATCTAAAAAGATAGCAAAACACATTTTAATACGAAGATCATATCGAGCAGTTCGGGTGGATTGTTTAAACTTTGCAATTAAAGATAATAAGTTGGGGCATGATGGGGCACAAAACAAATGGAGTATTTTCACCTACTCATAAAAGAAATAGACTCCTAAATATATTAATGTTTAAAAGTTAGATATATTGGCCATGCATGCATCTGATCTCCATCATTTTCTAGTTGCATCAAAATACATGGTCAATATTTAATTAATTTCTTTATTATGATGAAATTTTACGTTGATTGTCATAGTTGTCGAATTATTAGTTATCAATAAATATCTTTGCTTTTGCTTAATTAAATAACAGTGGAATCTATCATGTAAAATTATATTAACTGAATAATATTGATTGTTTTAGAAAATTGATTCTCAATGGTTTAGTATTTGAAATTAGAAGCCATCTACATTATATTTGTGAATCATGTTGTTTTTGTTGAATTATAAACTTAATTTTCTATAATAAAGTTAGATTTATTTAGTAACATTCTTGGACACATCTTTGTAGTTCATGTGAGCTTGTTAATATTCTTAGACAATTGTGAAAAATAAAAGTATACTTTGAAAGGCTTATATGAATTAAATATTATATACGTGCGTGAAATATTTATTTAGGCAAACTTATGGGTGTCATATCTTGAAATATTTATTTGTCTTGAAAGCAAATGACAACTTTTTTTTCTAAATTTATTATAGATTTCATCAAAGTTAAATGACTTGTAAAGTAATATTTTCACACAAAAAATGCTTCTCATTTAAAAATTATTACCAAAATGCGATAAGCACCGGCACAGGCCACATGCATACCTAATTGTGGCCACACAAGAGATGTGATCTTGTTCAGCATTAATTCATTTGAAGGTCGCATGCTATATATATATATATATATATATATATATATATATATACACACACACACACACACACATGCAAAGCAAAGCTAGGGAATGTGAAATTATGTGTTGATGGCTCTTAATATGAATAAATATAACATTTAATCACACTTAATTATTTTGGTCCGATTATTTTGTATTATTCATATTTTTCTAAGTTATTGGAGAAAACCAACAAAACAAAATAAAATGACATGATTAATTTATTTTTCACTCTATTAGTTTAAAAATTAGTAAATATACACCAAAAATAAAGTATATATATTTCTTGTGAAGAGGTTATTGTCCGACATATCTGAAGAAATGCTCTAATTGCATTTGGCTAGGCTGTTTTTCTCCTGACAATGATTGCCTATTACAAAATTTTAAGAAATATTATATTATATTTGTAAATATAAAAATGTAAATTAAATTAAATACAAGAAAATCTGAATTTGTAAAATTTAAAACATTACCGTTGGTTCGTCTTGGAATCTACGAAAACAAGGTGGCATTTATATTCATCATGCTTATTTCCATGTATACTAAAATGTGGAGTTTAGCTTTCTCTGAAACAGCTAGTGGATTAAACTTCTTATTAATTAGTATATTTTTTTCATTAATTTATTAGTTTAAAAAAAATGAAAGTTCACATATAATTAATAAATCTTATTTGAACATTATTGTGTTCTTTTTGTGATACTTGATCTTAATTCTTCATTTTTTTTAACATAGTTTAATTTTCAATTTTTTTATCAACATTGGTTAATTTTTCACAATTTGCACTATAAATGAATTCCATAATTTAAATCTGCACGATATATATGCGTCATATTTTTTTTATTGCACAAAATAATTCACGATAATCTACAAAGTAATATATAAAAATCTCTATTGATTAAAAATATTAATAATCATTCACAATGTGTTGTAAAAGAATTCAGCATCTATGCCCATCTATGTTGCATGGATATAGTTATGGGTATCCGATACAGATACATCAATTTTAAAAAATATAGAATACGATATGTCTATTATATATATTATTTTTATTATTTTAATTATGGTATATAGATTAATTATAATTATAACTTAAACCAAAGTTATAGAATTTTCACTATAGTAGAGTAAGAAAACATCAAATCGGATTTAAATCTATTAAATATTTAAGATTTTGGTATTTACAGAAAAAATTGAAATCCAACGTAGTACGGTTGGATGCAGGAAATTGGAATGACCTCTGGTATGCAGGTAAAATCTTCTTACTATCCAAAAGAAATGCATGTATATAAGTTGTATACCAATTTGAATCTTACATATGCTTCTTTTCCTTTTCTTTTTTGTTTTTCTTATTCTAGTTATGTTTCTGGTATTAGTATATAAAGGAAATTTCTTAAATCAACAAATTTATTATTTCAGCCCTATTAAGTTGGTCTGCAAAATCGGCCGAGTTGGACCGAAATCGGTTGACACTGAGCTGATTTTGGACCGAATAACGCAAATAGTGATTTTTTAGTGAAAAAACTGGATTGATTAAGCCTAGTCAAGTGAATCTTCAATGATTCCAGAACAATTCTCAAATATTTAAACCGGGTTGAGTAGAAATGTTTAAAAAAAATTGAGAAAAATAGAGGAAAAGAGAGAAGAAAGAGTGTTTTTTCAATAGAAAGAAAGGAGACAGCAAGGCAGATTAATATGACAGGTGGGACCAACTATTATATTTCAATTTAATGGGCCGGCCAATTCTTAATTAATGTTAATTTGTTGCAATGTTGGGCCAAATAAGCTAATTTAAAAAAAAACGAGTTTCAGATTCGATTTAGCCGATTCTGACTGATTCATCCGGTTCCGATTCTACAGTCAAGTGACCGATTCTGATTTCAATTCCGCTTTTACGAACCATGTTTAGCATCATTTGATGAATGACATACAATATATAACTCCAAGTATTATCGACCATCCCGGTCATAGACTATGATGGTTTTATTTCATGACAATAATGGTTTTATTTCAGGGAGGCCATTATGAAGTACAAAGAAGGGACAGTTGGAGTTGTAGAAATATTGTACGAGTTGCTATCAATGGCACTAGGCTTACCTCCAGACTACATGAAAAGCATGAACTACGCAAACGCCCAATCAATGATTTTCCATTACTACATATCGCCCTTGTCCAGAGCCAGAGCTGACAATGGGTCTTCATATATATGCACACTGATAGATCCTTCATCACCGTGCTCCTCCAGGACGATCTCGTGGCCTTCAAGTGCTTCATGACGGCTATTTGGTTGATGTCACGCCCGTTCCTGGGGCTTTGGTTGTCATGTTTGGTGATCTTCTTCAAGTACACACACACATACATATATGAGGAGGGATCCAATTACACATTTTATAGTGACACATAATGACATCATGATATGTTTATAAGTCATTTTTGTGATCTAAAAATGCAAACAGTCGATTCAAACTGTTCAACATGATCTCCATGAAGGATTTCATGATGCGTTAAGGCGGTAAAAATTAAATTTTTTGACCCTTTTACAAGCATCTACGGACCTACTTTATTTAAGTAATTCATATGCACGAATAATCATCTACTCATTCATTCATCACAAATATATTTACTAAAGGAGATTTGGATATACCTCTACCAAATGTCAATTTGGTAAATAGAGAGAAGTCGTATTCTCTTTTAGGTCTCTTGGATTCCTTTGTTTGTCGAAACGGCCTCCTAGTGTTTACCTTGAACTAAACAAGGATTAGAAAGACCTTGCTAGAGATCTTAATCTAAGCTAAGCTTAGAACCTAGTTAATAACCTTTCTTGTTCTTCTAATAGTCATTTATTAGAGAGACTAATAATATGAGAGGAAGAGAAGGAAATAATTTTCAGAAAATTACTTAATGAAAAACTTTTTTACCTCTCCTTATATACAAATATACTAGAGTTTTCATTGTGTAACATTCCTAGTATAATTCTCCTTTAAAAAGGGCCAAACTCTAGCCGCTGCTACAGTGCATGCTACAGTAATTGCTGCAATGCCAATTTTAACTCGTACTAAGTTTTGGGTTTTAATAAACTTATGTTATAACAACATTATACGCATTATTATATTTATGTCCCATGTGTATTATACTATATAATGTGCACCACATTATACCAAATAATATGCACATTTCTCATAAGTCTATCTTTGTTCTAAGCAGTCATGATATTTAACATTTTATCACATGTATTTTATTTCATATCATATGAAACAAAATACACCATATAAATAAAATATCTTTCTTGTTTCTTGTTCAGTTATGTGACATATATGGAGGATCTATGTTATGTTGGCAATGTCATAATAACATTTTATTACCATAAACTATAAGCGGTATTCTAGCTATACATTATAGTTACCCAAATAACATTGATGTAAAGTATCCTTTTATAATACACGATCCTTTAAAGTAACACTACAAATAACATTACTTGTGTCTATTTCTTGCCACATGATATTATGAATAATATACAAAGTAAGACTGTGTTATCTTTGTATTATATTCGTTTATTGGTCTCTTAAGTAATTTATTAATATATAATTGCACTTCACTTATATTGCATGCATTATAATTCTATTTCACCAAGGGCTCATAAAATCATTACTCATTATAAATGAGCGGTAATGATACTATTGACATATGACTTTCTCCTGCACAAGTTATATACAAGGAACTAATTACATTACATTATATATTTCTCATGTGAAAAAGAAATATATCTCATATCTAAGAATTCTGAGACACAATGAAACCATTAATGACACTAACATAACCCATATAATATTTTCATTCATTAGGTCTGTTCAATATATGAAACATTTCATATGCTCATGTTATTAAACAATAAGCATTTATCAAAATTTATAGAACTACAATGTACTTTAATCAACATGACAATGTTATCTTAGTATATTAGTGTTCCATGCTAATAACCAAGTTTATGAATATTTTAGAGATTTATATTTGTCATCATATAGAGATTTATAGTTCAAGACCAAGAGTATTTGAACATTTCTGAAGATAAACATAAAAATCATGAAACAAAATATATATAACATCTAATCATAGACATAACATGTCAAAGTAATAAACATAAAATAACTTTTAGAACACAAAACTAACACTCCATATTAAAATGTGCTTGGAGATCAAATTTTAATTTTTTTGGAAAATTTTACTATTTATTTAGAATTTTGAAAATCACTGTTTTTCAATGGTCCAGAATTGTCTAAAAACAATAATTCTGTACACATCTTAATAAGTACTAAACAAATTCAATAAAATATAAAATTTGGGCTCCAAGCACATTTTAATATGGAGATCATGTTGAACGGTTCAGATCGACTGTTTAGACTTTAAAATCGCAAAAATAACTTATAGACATATAGTGTAATGATGTGTCATCATAAAATGATGTAATTGGATCCCTCCTCATATATATATATATATAAAGAGAGAGAGAGAGAGAGGCTGAGCCGTGGTGCAACCAATTGGTTTTTCAAGTTTCAAAGTTCAAACGGTCGATCCAAACCATTAGATGTATCTCTATATTAAAATGTGCTTGTAGACCAAATTCAGAATGAATTTGGATCACCCCAGATACCTGACTCAAGCAAATTGGAAACGGATGTTCCAAGTCGTTCTTTTAACTTGGCATGAATCTCAAAGCACAAATAATACTGACCCCTGCGCTATCCTCAAATAGGCACCGTTTTGAGTTAATCTGAGTCCTCCGTTTCAATTTGCTTGAGTCAGGTACTTGGGAGGTTCGGATTCTATCAGAATTATCTTTCTCACAAACTGGTATAAAGTATGCATATACATATCTGTTGCTTTACAAATATAGTCGGCATATTATTTGTTCAACATCATGAATTCATTTTTTAATATAAAAATATATTTTGGTAATTAATATGCACTCTCAAAAAGCAAAGTACAAATACCAAGTGGCTATATATTTTGGATAAACTACATCTTTGTTAATTAATCTTTTTTTTTGTTTAAATAGTGTTTTACCAAATATATGTGCTTGAAATATTTATTAGGCAAACTTATGTGTGTCGTATGATCTTGGAATTACTTCTCTGGATCAATTAGTCTTGTAAGCAAATTAATGACAAATTTTTTTTTTAATTTATTATAGATCTCATCATAGTTAAATGACTTGTAACTAATATATTCACACAAAAAATGCTTCTCATATAAAAATTATTACCAAATGCGATAAGCACTGGCACCACATACCTATGTAATTGTGGCCACACAAGAAGTGTGATCGTCTTCAGCATTAATTTGAAGGTCGCATGCTTGGATATATATATATATATATATATATATATATATATATATATATATATATTATATATATATATATATATATATAGCAGAGCTAGGGAATGTGAAATTATGTGCTGATGGCTCTTAATATAAATAAAAGTACATATAAAGCACACTTATTTTGGTCCAATTATTTTGTATTATTCATATTTTTCCAAGTTATTGGAGACAACCAACAAAACCAAAGAAAATGACATGATTAATTTATTTTTCGCTCTATTAGTTTAAATATTAGTAATTATCCACCAATAATAAAGTATATATATTCCTTGTGAAAAGTTTATGATCCTATATTTCCAAAGTAATGCTCCAATTGCATTCCTGTTTTTTTCCCCGACAAGAATTGGCTATTACAAAATTCAAAAAATATTAGAATATATTTGTAATTATAAAATACAAATTAGAATAAATCCAAGAAAACTCTTTGTAAAATGTAAAACATTATAGTTGGTTCGTCCTGAAATCTATAAAAACAAGATCATAGTTATATTCATCATGAATTTGTTTGATAACTAGCTCCAGTACCAATAAACTATCCCACCTTTCATGACGGAACAAACACTCCAATAAGTTATCCAACCTCGCTTCTTTCCATGTATACTAAAATGTGAGCTTTAGCTTTCTCAGAAAAGGCTTTTGGATCAACTTCTAAGTTAGTATATTTTTTTAATTAGTTGATTAGTTTAAAAAAAATGAAAGTTCACATATAAATAATAATTCTTATTTGAACATTATTGTGTTCTTTTCTGGTACTTAATCTTATTTCTTCAGTTTTTTTAACATAGTTTAATTTTCAATTTTTTTATTAACATCGGTTAATTTTTCACAATTTGCCCTATAAATGAATTCCATAAATTAAATCTCCATAATATATATACGTCGTATTTTTTTATTTTGCACAAATAATTCACGAGAATCTACAAAGTAATATATAAAAATCTCTATTGATTAATTTTTTTAATAATCATTCACAATGTGTTGTAAAAAATTTCAACATATATGCATATCAATGTTGCATGAATTCGGTCACGGGTATCGTATCGGATACAATACAAATAAGACAATTTTAAAAAATTTAGAATACAATATGCCTATTATATATATTATTTTAATTATGATATTTAGATTAATCATAATTATAACTTAAACCAAACTTGCACATAGCCAGGGGCGGACATAGGATTTTCACCAGGGTTGGATAAGAAAACTTCAAATCGGATTTTCATCAGGTTTAAATCCATCAGATAATTGGATTTTTGGTATTGACAGAAAAAATTGAAGTCATAGAATAGCATAAATTGGCATAGTTTTTGGTATGAAAAGCAATGCAAATATTGATAATCATCCGCGCGAATTGAATATCAAACCAGACAGCTGTGAATTTGGCCGCACTTCAACTGAAATGCTGCTAAAATCATATTAACCGGAATTAGAGGTGACAACGAGTTGGACCCAACTCGTAATCAGCTTGTTTAACTACCAAGTGAGCTGGACTGAGCTGAGATTAGGGGTCCGATCTGAAATCTCAGCTTGTAATCATCACAAGCCAATTCACAGGCTAAACCAAACTAGTGAATTGGCTCACTAGGTTTGGTTGAATCTTGTTTAAAAAAAAAAAAATTACAAACTTTTTACACCAAACTAGACAGAATAAAATACGCACAAATTCATATTTAACCGAGCTAGCTCGCGAGCTAAACCCCAACTTGAACTAACTGACTCGTTAACAATTTGGTCCAGTAACGAACGAGCTGTTAAGGAATAAGTCAAATGCAAGTCACGCTATCAAGCCACGAGCTATGACTTTTTTTACCATCCTAGTCGGAACATCAATCCTTAATTTGACGATATCAGATGTTAACTAAGAGCAGTAAAAAGTATATTGAATCTCAAATGTATATATAAAATGCACAAAACACAAACAAAAAGGGAAATACTAATATAATAACAAAAAAAAAACAAAAGGATGGTTTGTTTATTTACGCATCTCAACAATGTCCATCTCTTATTGCTACACAATTTAATAATAATAATACACAAAAAGAGCCGTCCCAGATTCATAATTTCAACCCAAAAAAAACAATAATGTAATAATGACTGGAGACAGAAAATTCCC
>JAJGRW010000278.1:91008-295811 GCA_025461045.1 Carex parvula | reverse complement strand
AGCGTTCCGATTTAAAAATTCGGAGCGCTAGGATATCAGCGTCCGAATTTTTAATTCGGAACTCTAGGAATATTAGCGGTCCGAATTTTAATTCGGAACGCTAGGAATATTAGCGTTCCGAATTTTTAATTCGGAACGCCGATATTCCTAGCGTTTTGGGTAAAAATAAAAATATTTTAAAAACCTGGTCATTTATATTAAATTATATTTTTTTTTGGGTAAAAATAAAAATCACGGCTTATTAATAGCTAAGTTTGATATAAACGAAAAATAGCATTAGTGCTCAATATGATATTTTGACATTGTACTTCCGCTGATTCCACTCGTTCATATTTTATAACCGGTCCACCGTAAACCATGCATGCTATATTTTCAAAATAAAATTGTACAATATTCGTACACCAAGTCTATACAATATTTTGTAAGGATTCTTCATTCTGAGACGCTATTTTCCCAAATTGTTTCTACTGTTGTTGCAAAAATCTAAAATTAGTCGATTGAATCACCGAAACAATGTACTTTTGCTCTAGAAAGAAGAGAATGAGTGAAAAATCGGTCAATTGTTTCGATTTCGCTTCAATTTTATCGATTTTCTGTATATAACTTATATAGCCGAGTTAACTCGGGAAAAATCGGATCGTCTCCGGCCGATTCCGTTCCGACTCGGCCGAGTCAACTCGGAATCAGCCGATTTTCCAAACCATGGATTTTTCAGTCTGAAATTTTATCAGAGGGCTGATATTTAGTCTGAAATTTTATCTTTTAATCAAAGTCATTGGCAGATCAGGACATCTACGTGCTTTAATATAAGAATAGAGATATATATCACCAACGGCTCAAAATTAATAACAGATGGCAAAGCTAAGTTAGGTAAGACCTGCCAAATGCCAACTCAAACAAAACATATGATGTAAGTGACTTTTGTTATCGGCTAAGTCATCCAAACAAATGGTATTAAGAACCTTTGTCATCGATTGAAAAACGCAAAAGATGGCATTGCATGTCCAACGACGTTAATTTCTAACACCGTTTGGAAACAAAGCCATCGGTTCATTACCTCTACCCGATGGCGTTACTCTATTGAACAACGCCATCGGCTTGGATTGCTTTTGTCCCATCTCTTCTTTTTTGTGGTCTGCCCAAAAATAACTCTCCTCTCAGAAGCTCTTCACGTGGCATTCTTCATAGTTCAGACCCAAAAAAGAAGCCATAAACAACCACATTCGTCACAGTTCAGACCAAAAGAAAATGAAAAATAAATAAGCAAATCCATTCTTTATTCTCACGAACTGACTCGTTGCTTAGTACTTGAAGCAAAAACCTAAAAGAGGAATATTTCTATTCGTGAGGAAACCATTGATCAAGAAGAGAGACATACATATACTTGCTACCGAGTTTATAAAACATATATTTAAGCTGATGTTTACATCAGCTGAAAATATATTACTTGCTACACGAAGAATTTCTTAGTAATGCTCTGATTGCTCGTCTTGATGCAAGCAAGAAGGCTGCCGAGTTTACTTAATACGATATGCAACTTCTTTCTTTTTTTATGTTTTTAATAAAGGGTAAAATGGGCATTTTATAAATTTAAAATGAGTATTTAATATAAAAGACAATAAACTGGTTAAATGTGTGACTTTTTGAAGTTTAGAGGGGAAAATACGTTAATTTCGAAGTTTAGAGAGGAAAATACGTAATTTTGAATTTTTTGAGGGGTATACATGAAATTCTCCTGAAATTTAATTAGAAGACATATTGGTCAATTTAATTTTTAAAATAATCAAATAAAATATAAATAATTAAAAGGCGGATAGAAGAAAGAATGTTAAATATTTGTATAGGGATATTGAATATTTTGATATTTTGATGAAAAAATTGACTATTCAAAATTTTAGATGGGCACACTAGAAATTTTCCCTTTCACAACCAGTCCGAAGTTTTTTATAAAATTAAATCTGAAACTATAGTTCATGGAAAAGATAATACAAACTTTTAATTTTTGCCTATTACGTAATTAGATGTATATCTGGAGATATATTTGTTTAGGTTAAATTTACATGTGGAGGTGATAATATTAGAAATAAATTTATTCTTTACTAAGCCAAAAAGTATATATTCTTGTCTGTGCATAATATCTTTTTTAGATAAGGGAAGCACGAATCCATATCCTCGACGGTACGTAAAAGATTGCCTTTTACAGTTAGCTATTTACGGTTTGAGATTAACTCTCAGCCGGTTTGGGATTCGGGCTGACTGAGGGGGCATTATTATTGGGCTTTGAGATTCGTGCCAAGTTAAAACGAACGGTCCAGATCAAGTAATTGCAAAAGATTCCCTTTTACGGTACCATCGGTGATATGAATTCAGGGAAGCACATCATCATTTCGGCTAGACCTACTACATAATATATAACATTAATTAATTATAGATATCAGGAAGATGAGGAGGGTTCAAATGCATCATTATTTTTGTGTTCCAATATACTCCACATTCTTTATCTCTATTTTTCGAACAGTCGATCTGAACTACTCAACATGATCTTCATAATAAAATATGTTTGGATACCAAATTTTATATTTTTTAGAATTTTTTTACTATTTTTTAGATAGGTACAAAATCACATTTTTAAGGAGATTCTGGACCATCCGATGAAGTGATATTGTACCTATCTAAAAAAATAGTAAAAAAATTCTAAAAAATATAAAATTTGGACTCCAAACATATTTTATTATGAAAATCATGTTAAACGGTTCGGACTTTGAAAATAGAGATAAAGAATGTGGAGCATATTGAAGCACAGAAATTATGGTGCATTTGAACCCTCCTCCAGGAAGATTTATCCTATACAAGATATATTTGATATATAATTAATTTTCTTATATTCTATTAGCATATAAATGTCAGGATGCAAAACTTTATAGAGTGAGACAAATGATATCTCATTTTAAAACGGGACTTAAAATATTATTTATTTTGGATTAGAAAATCAATTTATCTTTTTTTCTAAATATATACAAAAATAAAGAAATTAACCTTTTCCTTAGGCGTACCCTCTCTCTCTCAATTTTTTTTTTTAATCCAACGATTAAGATTGATGAATCATTCAAATTAGGTAGTATAAGCTCATGGATGATATTATTTATTTATCATTTTTGCTCATTAATCTCTATATAATTTTTCAATTAATTTTTGAACTATATACTAAATTTGAATTTTAATTTAATTTTATCTCTTCTAAAATTATAAGCAAAACAAATCCAATCTTTAATAAATTCTTGGCCATGATAATAATATATTCATATTTTTTTGAATCGAGTCCAATAAATATAAAAAATATGTATTACCAGCAAAGACTAATTCATTATCTCTAAATTTTATATTAATTAATTATCCTGATTTTTTCCTATGGTTTAATTCAATAAGCTAACAAAAAAATATTTATATTCTTAGCATAGAATAACAAAAAAAATTATCTAAAATTCACGTTGTCGTATATATTACTGGTAGAATAAATTAGTAAACGGATTTTATTGGGTAATTTTTTTTAACAAAGCAGTTTGTGTTTGAGGCCCAAATTGCTCATTTAAAATACTTACCCATTTTATTGAGAGTATATATATTGTGTAGGTTAAATTGAGAATTTTTTATTCATAGAAATTAATTAAAAAATGTAGGAAAACATAAAGAATGCAGGGCTTGTAAGATTTTTAGAAATATCAGAATTAATGGTCATGATTCAAAGTTTTTTTTTTTTTCATTTCGCACATATTAAGAATCAGCTGCAGCAAGATTCGTTGCCACAGAATATCAGGCACTGTTTGATTCAAACCAGGGTGAAAAAACTTCTCCTCGCTCTTAAAATGAAAATAAAAAATCAGGCACTGTTTAGATTAGATTGAAGCTTATTCCAGCAAAAAAATATTTGAATTTGATTTAGAAATAGATAAACTTTTTTTTTTAGAGAGGGAACACCATGGAAGGAGAGAAGAGTTTGAATTAGACTCATTGATCTCGACCTAAACAATACCTGATCTTCTGTGGCAACAGATCTTGTATCTTCTCCTCAATATGTGACTTTGGATCGAAATCTTGCACTCATTTTATTTCCCGACATTTTTATTAATATCCAACGTTTAATACAAATTATTAATTCTGCCCAGAATTCGACTCATATCGAGGTAAGCTAGCCATTTTCTGACTGGCTTACTCCATTTTTTTTTTTTTTTTTTTTTTTTTTTGAGAGAGACACTATGAAGATCAAAATATTGAAATCTAACTCTGAAAATTTAAAATTTTTGTTTAAATTATTTGTTATATTACTTCTTTTGATGTATAATTAGCATATTTATACTAAAATAAGCTAGATTACTTGAAATTATGTTGAATAACACTAAATTATGTTAAATTATGTTCAATTATACTAAATTACGTTAAATTACAATAACTTCGCTAATTATGCTGAAATACAGTAAATTATGGTAAACTACGGAAAATTACGCTAAAGTAGAACGATTATGTGCCATCTTTCATGAATCATAAAAATAGTAAAAAAATTCAAAAAATAGTAAAAATTGGTATTCTACAAGTTCGTTATGTAACTAATTTACTGAACTACTTGGATTGAATAATAGAAATGAAAATCTTAATCGGAAACTTCAACTCAAGTTTTGAGGGTCTTTCCTTTGTTTTTTGTTGATTCTGAATTTTGGAATCCGGCATAGCCGGCATGGACGCATGCGCATTTTTGCAAGCTTTTCGAAAAGTGGTCATTTGCTGAAATCGGACACTCGAGCGCCGTTTTATGACCGTTTGAAGTTTCATCGTCGTTTTTCGCTTTTTCAGTGAAGATATCGTCCATATTCATTTGTAATTTAGCGTAATTTACCGTATTTTAGCGTAATTTAATGTAATTTAGCGTAATTTAACATAATTTAGTGTTATTCAACATAATTTCAATTAATCTATCGTATTTTTGTATAAATATGCTAATTATACATTAAAAGAAGTAATATAACAAATAATTTAAACAAAAATTTCAAATTTAGATTTCAATATTTTGATCTTCATAGTGTCTCTCTCTCTAAAAAAAAAAAAAAAAAATGGAGTAAGCCGGCCAGAAAATGGCCGGTTTACTCTGGTACCTAAGCCGGCCATTTTCTGGCCGGCTTGGGCATTTTTCGATATTGGATCGAATTCTGGGCAGAATTAATAATTTGTATTAAACTTTGGATATTAATAAAAATGTCGGTTTTATTTCCCAACCTCTTCTTTTTATTGATTTCTATGAATAAAAAAATTTCTCTGTTAAATTATATATTGGTGTATCATTTTTATCACTACTTATTATCTGTGATTAATTAATTAATTAATGGATTACCTTACTTATTATATAAAATAAAGTAAGCAAATTAATTTAATAAGATATTGGGGCATCATTTTCACTAGTACAGATACCGATTTTTTTATTAATAGAAAAAACAAAAACAAAATATTGATAATGGGGTAAGGTTTTATGAAATTTTGAAATATAGTAAGAATGTTATGGTTTATAACGTTCAAGGCACTGTAGTTGGATGTTATAAACCATAATGTCTAGTTAATCTGATCACTAATGATTGTTAAAAAAATAAAAAAAATATTGTACTTGGACGTTATAGTTTGTAACCTTTAGCTAAAGTGTTTTTTCGTTAAAGCAATCTCACTGCAGCAGTTAGAACTGAAGTAAACAAAAAAGAAAAAAAAGAAAATGTAGCTGAACGTTATGAACCATAACGTCTAGCTACAGTTATTTTTTTTAGCAATCATTAGTGATCAGATTAACTGAACGTTATGGTTTATAACGTCCAGCTACAGTGCCTGAACGTTATAAACCATAACGTTCTTCTTATTTTCTGAATTTCACCAAAATGTACCCCATTGTTGATATTTTTCTTTTATCTTTCCTATTATTAAAAAAATCGGTATAATATTATCAATTTTTATATAATTAATGGAGTACATCATTTTCATTAGTCACGTTTGATCACATTTAACTTTTTTTTTAATTTAAATTTGTTTTTTGAAAAATTAAGAAAAGTTTGCAAAAAAAATGTGGAACGATTTTTTGAAATATTAAAATAAAAAATTAATGTTAAAAAAACATGTCGTGACTAAACGTGCCGTTTTATGTGCCGTGTTGTGTTTTTTTTGTGTACAAATGGCCACGGTACGCGAATAGTCACGGCACGAGACATACAAGTCTAGACACATAACCGACACACGTACCGTACTGTTCCGTACTGTAATTGTACCGTTCCGTGACGAAATTGGCTCTGGCGTGTTATTTTTCCACTTGAAGCATATATTGTCGTATCATTTTCATTAGTACATAATATTATCTATTATTATATAATTAATGGGGTACCTTATTTATACCTACCTAAGTCATGATTTAATAATAAAAAAGTCAATTACGCAAAGGATAATGTCTGAGAAAGTGAAGAGAACCTCTCTTTCTCTGTTCCCTTCTCTCCCCTTTGCTTCTTTTCCCAATCAAAGCATCTCTCTTTCTCTCTCTCTCTCTCTCTCTCTCTATCCCATTTCTCTCCTCTTTTGCGCCGCAACATCTACACCACCTTAATTTCTCTGATCTGGAGTTGGGTTTTCTTCCAGATCCAATCCTTCTTCATAATTTCTACTTAATTCGCGCCGATCTGGAGTTTAGTTGGGTAATTTCAGATTCATCTTTTTTTCTTTTTTTTCATTGATTCGATTGAAATCTCGTTTTGGGTTACCTTGAATTTGAACTTTTACTTATGAAATTAGTATGGTATTCAACCAAAATCAAACTTATCTGATTTCACCTGCTGTAAATGTCATTATGTTCATATTATTATAGTTGAGATTTGATATTGTTTGTGTAAATGCTTTACCTTGAAATATATCATGAGTTGAGTTGGGTAATTTTAGATTCATCTTTTTTTCTTTTTTTACTTTCTCATTGATTCGATTGAAATCCCATTTTGGGTTACCTTGAATTTGAACTTTTACATATGAAATTAGTATGGTATTCAACCAAAATAAAACTTATCTGATTTCACCTGCTGTAAATGTGATTTCACCTATTGTAATTATGTTCAATGCATATTATAGTTGAGATTTGATATTGTTTGTGTTGCTTCATAATCTGGTCGACGGGATTTGATACAATTGTGCCCGATCGATTCGTTCCATCGAAGCTAAATAGCAATCGGGTTTTCCCCACTAATACCAACACATCTCTATAGAATAATTTTTTTCTATAGAGAACGGGGAATTCGAGTACATTTCTGTTCATTTTTATTTCATTTTCATTGTATGTTAATTAACTATAAGTTTCCTTTCAGCACATTAGGTACCATATTTCGCGAATTGATGCCAATGAATAGTTAGAGTTGAAATTCAAGATAGCGATTTTAAATTTTGGTGCCTAAGGGATTTCAAAATCCCAAAATGGGCTCAGTAATGAGCACGAGAAACGATTTAAATCCTCAATCCTCTGAAATACATCTGAATTCCCAGTATAACCCTAATAAACGAGCAGAGAAATCGCTCAGAGAAATCAAAATTCTTCATTATTTCTAGTTCATTTAGAAACACCGATCTACCGATCTGCGATATATTTTGGTAATTTTAGATTCCATTGAAAGCTCGTTTTAGATGGCCTTGAATTTGAATTTTTTACTTGTTACTTGTATTGTATTGTGAAATTAATACGGTATTCAACCAAAATCAAACTTATCTGATTTCACCTACTGTAAATGTGATTTTGTTAGCTATGGAATTTTTATGTCATAATTTTGTTGATATGCATATTATTGTTGAGATTTGATATATTGTTTGTGTAATTGCTTGATAATCATATCGACGGGATTTGAAACAGTCGTGCCCGATCGATTCGACCATCGAAGCTATAGTATAATCGAGTTTTCTCCATAGAATTAATTGTTTCTACGGAGAAAGGAGAACTCGAGTACATCTCTACAATTTGCTTTTAAACATTTCTGTTCATTTTTATTTCATTTCATGTTAGCACCTTTATTGTCTTTATACTGTGTATAAAACTAATATTTTCTGTGATCTATTTATTTTTTGATTAAAGTATGAAGCATTTGTACATAAAGATACTGAAGTATCCTATAATTTCATTTATAAAATCATTGCTATTGTCGATATCAATTTAATCAAAGAAATTTTTTCTCTCTCCTAACTAATTGAATTTTCATTCTCATTTCAGAATTGAAGCCAATGAATGGTTAGAGTTGAAATTCGAGATAGCCATTTTAAATTTCGGTGCCTAAGGGATTTCAAAATCCCAAAATGGGCTCAGTAATGAGCACGAGAAATGATTTAAATCCTCAATTCTCTGAAATACATCAGAATTCCCAGTATAACCCTAATAAACGAGCAAAATTATCTCATCCCGAGATGTTTGAAGAAAACCCTAGATTGATCCCCTCCCTCCCCGATGAAATCTCTCTCCAGATACTGGCACGAATCCCGAGAATACAACACCTCACTGTGAAATCAGTCAGCCGCAACTGGAGATCAGTTTTTACCAGTCGTGAGCTCTTTGACTTGCGAAATGAGTTGCATGTAACTGAGGAGTGGGTCTACATCCTTACAAAAATGGAATCCAATAAGTTATGCTGGCACGGGTTCGACCCGGTTTCAGGTCTCTGGCAACGGCTACCCCCCATGCCTTATTTCCTCCATGATGAAACAAACAGTAGGCTGAGAAGAGGTTCTAACGGGTCACGGATGTGGAATGTGATCGGGTCCACAATCCGCATTGCTGATTTCGTCAGAGGTTGGTTTTTTAGAAGAGATGGAGGGGAACAGTTACCGTTTTGTGGATGTGCTGTGGCGGCTGCTGGTGGGTGCCTTTATGTGCTGGGTGGTTTTGCCAGATCATTGGCTCTGAGTTGTGTTTGGCGCTACGATCCCCGCAGCAATTCATGGGATCAGGTGGGTCCCATGCGCTCTGGTCGGGCTTTTTGCAAGACAGGTGTTTTGGATGGAAAACTCTATGTAATAGGAGGGGTTAGTAGAGCCCGAAATGGGCGGTTGAACCCGTTAAGATCAGGAGAAGTTTTCGACCCAGTTACTGGTACCTGGGATGCTGTACCTGACATGCCTTTTACTAAAGCACAAATTTTACCAGCAGCATTTCTGGCAGATGTGCTCAAGCCGGTAGCAACTGGCATGGCTTGTTTTAGAGAGTCATTGTTTGTTACACAAAGTTTATATTCATGGCCGTTTTTCTTCGACATAGGAGGGGAGGTGTTCAACCCTCGTACCGGTACGTGGGGTCCAATGCCGGCTGGGATGGGCGAAGGGTGGCCTGCCCGGCAGGCAGGTACAAAACTAGGGTTAGTCGTTAATAGTGAATTATATGCCTTAGAACCTTCTAGCACATTAGACAGCGGTATGATAAAGCGGTACGATTCGCGGGAGGACACGTGGAAGGTTGCAGTTAGCCGTGTACCGGTACGGGATTTCACGGATTCTGAGGCACCCTTTTTACTAGCGGGATTTCACGGGAGTCTGCATGTTATTACAAAAGATGGGGATAACAATATTGCAGTATTGCGAGCTCGTGCAATGGATGTAATTGCAGAGAGTTGTAATTCTGGTGCCGGTTCGAGTTCTAGTTCAAGTTCGAGCTCGAATTCGGAATCAACCGGTTCACAAGAGAATGAAGTAAATGAAGAAAGCAATAGTAATTGGAGGTTAATCGAAGCGAGAAATTTCGGGACGGCCGAACTTGTGAGTTGTCAGGTTCTTGATATATAATATGTTATTTTATTTTTATGGGTAGGTATATGTTTATGTTATTTTTCGTAAAAAGTTCTTCAAGAGTTTTTATTGGTAAATAATCCTTTTTCAGAAGAAGGAAATATTTAGTTAATTGCAGGTACCTGGTCGTAAATACCAGTACAAGAAGTGCAATCCTTACTAGAAATTAAGTGTGTGTACGAGTTTAGTAAGCTTAAATGCTAATTTTTATTTCCAATGGTTTAATTTTTTCCTTCCTGTTGAGATTTTCACATTTTTACCAGAAGTTTATTTTGCTTTTTTTTTTTCATTTTTCTTTTCGGCATGACTACTTTAATATTTAAATTTTGTTTTCATAATTTGGGTTTTACACTATAACATGCTGTGCATATAAAATACCGAAAAAGGTTCTCTCATTTAATTATGGTTTATGGAATTTTTGTTCTGTTTATCCCAGTTTTGTTCTCTCATTTAATTATGGTTTTCACAATTTTTGTTTTCTCATTACAATTAGAGTGGGAAAAATGGCATGACCAGCTTCGTCACTGAACGGCACAGTTACGGTACGGAACGGCACAGCACGCGTGTCGGTTACGTGCCGTGACTCGCGTGTTTTGTGCTGTGACCATTCGTGTGCCGTGGCCATCTTTAGAAAATTTGGCACGGCACGGCACGAAAGATCTAGTCATGGCACGGCACGTGGTCACGCGAGTACGTGTAATTAGGACCGTTAGATCTTGACCAAATGGTGAATCTTAAATAAATTAACCTAAATTATGATCAAATGGTCACGCGAGTCATGTTTGGTCGCGGAACGTTTGACATTTTGGTCACGGCACAGCAGGAGACTAAAGTCATAACTTGTTAGTCACGGCACATTTTTTTCCACTCTAATTACAATTGCATGGTCTTGTCAGATATGAAAATATGTATACAGTTACTTTTTATTATCTCTGAATATATGCATCATGTATTGCTCTACTTGATAATATTAGGACTACACTGGTATGGCAGTCTGGTACACAATTATATCTTAGTCATTATACTATGCTTGGTACATTACAATATGCAATCCTGTTACACTACAAGTCTACAACCTAGTTCAACATACAATTAAACCTGGCACCAAGCAGGATTAAACTTTTATATAAATCAGAAAAATAAAAAATGCCATGGTACACCTAGTAAGTAATTAAGCATTTATGGTGCCAAAGGTTTATTTTGTGCATTACACAATAATAAATATTTATTGTGCTTTAATAATTAGATTAGTAATTCTACATACTAAAAAAAAGTAGAATGAAATATAATTTTCTTAGATTAGTAATTTGAAAAACATGGTGCAATTCTACATAATAATTAAAATTAGTAATTTGAAGTTAGGCATGTTCAACACCTTTTGAATTGCCAAACAAACATGGTGCAATTTTCTTATGATAAACAAGCAGGCTAAACTAACAATGATGGGTCATAAGTTGTATTTGTGATTTTGTAATTATAAAAGAAAATAAGTTGAATGTGATTTTCTTATGTGGTTTTTTGTCCCAAAATTTATTAAAAAAATAATCTATGATAGTTGTTTTTAGGTTAATTGGTTTATAACTGAACAATGAGGAACTCGTCTAATTATATGAAATGTGTTATAAACTGAATTATTAAAGATTGATTAATTATTATAAATCATAAATTATGATAAATAAAAATAAAATTTAATAGATAATTAAAATTTGCAACACGTAGAAAATTTAAACCAAATTTTTCTTTGTTTATTATTGTGAAGCTTTAACTAAATTGCAAACTGGATAAGAATTCAAATTTTAAACATAGCTTAATTAGAACACAATTTTCATAAATTAAATTAAACTTGTTTCAAATGATTAGCTATGATTAAATCAAATAAAATTTTGAATCCAATGAAATAGAATAAACGATAATAAACAATCGACGATTATAAATTGTATAAAATAATACACAAAAAGAAATTTGAAATTTAAGATTTGAACGATTAACTTAGAGTTTTCTTCTCTTTCACTTCCACACGGGCCCCACCCCCTTAATTTCTTTCTCCTTTTCTACTTCCTTACACGCAGGCCCCACTTAAAACCCTCTCCCCTTTCCTTCCTGGAGAAGGAACTCATTCGGATTTTCTCTCTCCCAGGTGTTATATCCCTCTTCTCTCTCTCGGTTTATTTTAATGGTGAAATGCTTGTACTGGTGCACTAATGAATTGACAAGACCTAATTGCAAATTTTATAAATTGAGGGGCTCGTATGTTAATTTCTAATAGTTATATAATAACCTCTTTTAGAGGGGCCTGAATTGTCATAAATTAATTAATAATTTATATTTAATGTTGGATATTAATAAAAATGTCGGCTAAATAAATGGGGCTCGGCTGTTAAATCAAAACCTAATTGGGCCTTTTCTTTTTCTGACCTGGGCTCGGACTTTAATTGTGTGAACTGATGGGCTTGGCTATAAATATGCTTGAAATTAAATTGGACATGGGTCCAAACCAAAAATGGGTTTAAAAGAGGTCAGGGCCTTTTTCAACTGGGCCTTATGATTCAGACCGGACTGTACAAGCCCAAAACAGAAATTATAAATAAAGTAAAATGTGAATAACAAATTTAATGTTGAATGTGTAATTACTTTTGTATATAATTACTATATCTAACTTAGTATGATTTCAAAATAGATTATCTTATATACTTAACATGTCTTAAATCATCACATACATAGTACAAACATAATATGTACTCTAAGCGTATGTATAAACAATTTCTCATTAAATTATGTGTGTGTGTGAAATTATCCTTGCTCATATCTTACCCGTACTCGCTAAGATAACAAATAGATAAATGAAAAATGTGTAATTATCAAATAAATTGATAACTGATAAAAATATAAGAAATAATCAAATATATTAAACAAATATGTACATAATTTCATAAAATTAAGGATTATAATTTTTATTTCACTATTTTAAGAAAAAATATAAATTATTAATTAAATAAAATGATATAAAATGTTGTATAAATAAATCTAATCATAATAATTAACATGATACAATTATACGAGCACAAATAAAAAATATCATATATCATTTTATATTTATCAATTATTCTATAGGGTAACGAGTACGAAATAGCTTTTACTCGTACCCTTATTCAAAAAACTAACAATTTTTTTTTACCCGTACCCATACCAGTTAAGTTAACAAAAAAAATTATACCTTAGTCATTATTACAATATGCAATCATGTTACACTACAACTTGGCACAACATATAATTAAACCTGGGCACCAGAAGTACTAGACTTTTATAGAAATCATAAAATGTGGTACACCTAGCTTGTAAGCATTTATGGCATTTGAAGGTTTATTGAATTTGTGCATTACACAATAATAAATATTTATTGTATATATATGTATTACTTCTAATTATGAATGAATTATTCATGCATATATAATTTTATACCTACTATGCCTTTGACTTTATAATGTAATAATTCAAAGTATAAAAAATTAAAAATCATCACAGTGAAGCAATTGATTCAGGAAGAATACTGTCAACTATATATCAAAGATTTTTTTTTTTGTATTATTATCTTAAAAAAAAGAGCAAGCAAAGAAAAAAAATTGTTAGCAAATTAAATTAATCTTAATTTCTCAAGATCCAATTCTCAACCTCAGTAATTTTCTTTTTTGGTACCATTAATCTTTACAAGAACAAATCCCATTCTTGAAATATTAACTATTTTGTAAAACCGATTTTGTGTCAGTTGACAAATATTAACCTTTTAATCTTTTTTTCAATCTAACCCCTTGTTCTTTTTTAATTCCTTGATCCGTCATTCTTTTCCAAACTTTAGCTGCTTTATTCCATTCCCCACAAGTGGAATAAATTATTCGCAATTGAACCGGCATTTTTGCAATAAGCCCGGCACGAGAAAATAAATTGATCATACATGCGTAATGACTCATTTTGCATTCAATAACAAACCGGCATGAGTACACGCTGATTAATAAAACATACATATGTAATATGATCAGGTTTCACTCCTAGCTTCAACATTTCGTCGAACAGTTCGAGTGCTATCCTTTCCCATGCGTATAAACATCTTTTAGAAGTAATTTATCGAACATAATTTCAGCGGTTTTAACAGCACCACTTTTTCCATAAAAATTAAGTAACGAATTGGTGACCGGTACACAGTTTAACCACAAAGGAATGGACCTATCGACCGATACAACCTGCCCCAAGAGTAGCACATGAAGAAAGAACATTGGTAAAATTGAACTGAGTTGGAACAATGTATTAACAGCCTCTCTGAACCAACCCAGTTGGTTGAATCCGACAATCATGGTGGTCCATGAGACCGAGTCTCTTTGGGGCTTTTTGTCAAACGGTTCTTGTGCAGTGTTGATTCTGCCAGACTTGGTGTGCATGAAAAGAATGGAGTTCCAGGAGACGATTTCTCTGGTAGGGAAGAATTAATGTCAAACAGTTCTTTAGCAGACGTTGCTTCGAAACAATAATTTATTTGATTATACAATCCAGATGCAGCTATTTTTTTATATATCCTGATAATAAATAACCAAGGCAAATATATACAAAAATTGCAGGATGAAGATCAACCCGTAAGTAGAAAAACAATAATCAAATTTTCATATAGTTCATTTGTCAAAAGAATAAAATTACAGTAAAAAAAACAAATTTAGTCGAAGGAGGCCAATTAAGTAACATCTACCAGCTCCGGCATCTTTTAAATGTAATGCTCACGTGCTGTAGAGGCAGGTTTAACTTAAAGTCCTCCTCAGGATCATGCGTAATAACTCTGAGGTATGTAAGCATTGGCATGACCCCCTCTGCCACCGTTAAACCCTCCATAGGCCCATATCCGCTTATTTCCAAATATTGCAGGACAGGGAATCCTGCTGGACAGAATATTGGACCCGAGTTGCACAGCTCGTCACTTAGCACATTAAATTCGAAGCGAAGTTTCTTTAAGCTCTTCAACTTTCCGAGCTCCAGCATTGGATTTTGTTTCAATTTGGAGCACGAAAGTATCAATTTAATGAGGTGTGGTGGAAACAAGCTAGCATCTAAGGTGACATTCTCTGACCAAGGTCCCAGCAACTCGAGAGATTGTAAATGTTGATAATTTGGGAGTGCTTTTGGGTAAACAACCTCCATTGGGAGACGGAGATTACGCCCTCTGATCCCTAGGGAGACCAGAGAAGGCAGCGTTGCAAATAGATTGGTGAATGCAATTGGATCATCCGGATTAATATAAATACCTAATTTACACAGGTTGCTTAAAAGGGGAATCTTCCCATTAAAACGCACCCATTGCAGGGTCTGGATATTTTTTAGCTCAGCTGTTTTGTTTGGAAACTCGAAATACTCGTCACACATCACATGCCTCAATGTATCAATTGACCATAAACCATTCGGTACTTTAAAATAATTTCTCGTTCCTCGCATATCCAGGGTTTCAAGAGCCTTCATACGATGAAAGGAACATTTCGAGATGGGAATATCGCATCTTCTTAACCCCAAGTATTTTAGGTGAACCAACTTTTCTAATCCCCTGACCAGGTCAACATCATCGCTAATGACTCCCTCAAGTTCTAGAACTTTCAGTAGCCTAAAATTACAGAAATTGGGTATTTGGGTCCAGCCATGCCCAAACAATATTAAAGAACGGACATTTGGACCTGCATATTCTAAGTATGTTAGGTTATCGGCCAATGCGTGACGTTCTAAGAAATGAAACGAAGCACGTCGGATTTCTTTGTTGGGCTTTTTAAAATCTGATTCTTTCGAGAAAACCATAACAAAGTTTTCTTGCCTGGCTTTGTGCATTGCTAAGTCACGGAGAAGATCATGCACTTGGCAGTACTTGATCGAACCATTCACGTGTCGGCTTGATACTTGAATCATACTCCTGAATTAATTTTGGTTTATAAACAAGTCAGGATTACAGAAAATATTGCAATCATAATAGATTAATTAATTAGTTCCTAACTAGATTACTTACATTGTGCCTAATTTGAAAGGTAAATTAAGTTATATATGTTTATCATTAGGATGACTGAAATTAAAATAAACAATTACAACGGGTTTCTACTCAGAAACCCCACAACTTATTACCACTTATGGTTAATGAAAAATGAGGGCTAGACCCTTATTGATTCTCAAAAAAATAAAAATAAACAATTAGTGCAATCTGTACGTACTTGTATAAATATGATGTTTTGAAGAAAAATATTTGGATGTACATATATGTTGGTTCAAAAGTTGAAATAATATTAAAAATTCGATTTATACTTTTCAAAATCAAAATTCCTTGTGCAAAATTACACTTTTGCACCCTCTATTTTTTTTAAAAACTTTCGCAGAGGCTGCGAAGTCATGAGGAGGAATCGAACTCTCGACTTTTGAATAACCAACAGTCCTAGGACTTTTGTCCTAGCCAACTGTGCTACCTCCCCCTTTCTCGGCACCCTCTATTTTCAGAAACATCAAATTTCGATTTTATTCTTAGAATAGTGTTTTAGTATCAAAAACGTTTCTATTGTTTCTTTTGCAACGGAAGTGATCAAATATATCTAATTTAGGAAAAGATTTTGTTGACTCTATTTTCAAAAAAATTAAGAACACTTGGTAGAAGGTTTTCCTGGAAGAAGCTAATTATTAGAGAACAGATCATAAAATAGAAAGGGGTGTATGATACTTGTAATAGGTGAAGGAACCAATATTTTATTGCAAAAAGATTGATTTTTTGTAGTAAAGAGTATTGATTAGGCTTTGTAGCTTATTTTTGTTCGTCATATACTTCAACTCACTTTTTTGGTACTTTTATATGGAAGATATCTACTTTTTCTACTCTATTATAAAAAAAAAATTGGAGAATATATCATGTATACCTGAAGTGTGTTCTACGAGGTACGTAGTTAATTTGTGACCAAAAAATTTGCAATAATATTGTATAGAAGCCTGAAAAAAATTAAAGGATAAAAGAACAAATAAAACATATAACCTTTGAACAAGTTCGTTCAAGTAATCCTCAGCTGTTTCCTCCATTGTTTTCCTCCCTTCTTGTGGTATGAACCCCTCTGCTACCCACATTCTTATCAGACGTCTTGCAGAGATCTGATAGTCCTCAGGAAAAGAAGCAAGATAAAGGAAGCATGCCTTGAGATTATATGGCATATCATCGTAGCTCATGGCGAGGACGTCCATGCATTCTCTGCCCTCTGAGTGCCAATCCATTGTTCGCACCACTCTCTCCCATGCATGATAGTTTCGATCTTTAGTTAAAAGTATACCACCTACCACTATCAAAGCTAGAGGTAACCCCCTACATTTCTTTGATAGTTCGTCGGCCAGCTCCAGGAGATCGCTAGGAAATTCTTCGTTAGGTTCTAGGTTAGGGTGAGCTTTTTTGAGGAGGAGATCTAGGCTTTTCTGATCATCTAACAAGTTGAGTTGGTATGGTGCCATATTATAGTCTGCTGATATTGCAACATCAATAGACCGGCTGGTAATCAGAATGCGACTTCCATTGTTGTCATCTGGCAATACATCTTTCAGTTGATTCCACACATCAACCTGCCATACATCATCTAGAATAATTAGATATCTTCTGCTACTTAATTTTTTTTTTAGCTCTCTCATTAAATCTTCCACATCTTGCTCCTTCGGTACATCATCTGTGAGTTGACGTAGCATCCTTTCCAAGAGTTCAGTTAGACTGAACTGTTGAGAAACTGACAGCATTATATGATACTCGAACTCTGCCCTCGCACTGGATATAAAAACAAAAAAGACATACTATTAGATTGATTCCTAACACAACTTTTTAACAATAGTCATCGCAGCAACTATGTATTCTAAGATCTGAGCAATTATTTCATAGAAATTAATGACTATCTAATTAAATTTATCTGAACCACTATATATATGAATGTCAATAACTAGCGGAACATATTGATAATAATTATCAATGTTTTAAAATGCGATTTCTATGTGGTATGCAGAAGGCCACCGCATATTGCATATATGGTATGCGGCCTCATATGCGGATTTTAAAATGAGAGTTCATACATATATATAAACAAATATGCGGTAATATGCGATAATATGCGATAATATGCGGTATGCGGTAATATTTGGTATCATACAAACAAGTATGTAATAATATGTGGTAATATTCGGTAATATGCGGTAATATGCGGCTGAATATGCGGTAAAAATATGCGGCCAAATATGCGGTAATAATATACGGCCGAATATGCGGCCGCATATGCGGAACTACTTATATTGACCGCATACAGATTTCTATGCATATTACAACCAAATACCTATATGCGGCTGCATAAACCGCATTTTATTACACTGATTATTATTAACAAATATGTTAACAACTAATAAATACTGTTAAAATGGCCGTAAACACTGCTAATAATAATGATATTATTATTATTATTATTGTTATTATTATTATTATTATTTTTTTATTATTATTATTATTTAAATTGGGAAGTTATGATCGGTCCTATACATTGCAACCTAGCTAGTCTTAACTCTTATTATTGTTCCAATTATTTATAGCATTATAACATAGTAGAAAAAGAAATATCTGCACTTGCCTTCTGTAAATCATATGTGCTAGGGTAGTCTTTCCCAGACCGCCGGTACCCACGATGGTTATGACGGCCCGCCTTGGTGTTTCCTCAGGGCGCAGCAACTTTAAAATGTTTTTCTTGTCAGCATGGAGGCCTACGACATCAGTTTCGTCTACTTCAGGATAAATAGCTCTCCGAACAGGCAATATAACTGCCTCTCCCACCACTATGTCTTGCAGGGCTATGATTCCATAGGCCTCCCTGCTCTTCGAGATCTCTTCGAGTTCCTTTTGAATGCTGTCGAGCTTAGTGCCAAGTTTGTGGAGTAAATGCACCTCCCGGGGCTTGTTCTTGAGTTTCTGCAAAAAGCTATGATTTTGGTTACCTTCAAATTCGAGAAAGAACGTGTCGGTTGTGTCCTCGATGCGATATGCCACATCGCTGAGGTCATTGAGCCAGGTCTGCACCCTTGCATCTCGTTTGCGTTTTGAATCCGCATCTCTCAGGCAGGACTGGATTCGGGTTAGCTCACGCTTCGCCTTTTTTACTTTCTCCCCAACCCCACCCAACAACTGAATTTCTTTCTCGATGATATTGGAAAGCTTGCCGACCACCATTTTCACAATAACCGCCTCAGCCATTTCTCTCTCTCTTTGGAAATAATGTGCACTAGTGTAAGAGGATATTATTAGCTAATGCAGATGACTATGCTAGGCCAAGATGGTGTGATTATATAGGCGAGCTACAGGAAAGCAAATTCATTCTATTTTATAATTGCAAAAATAAATTTAATTAATTTACAAGACAAGCTCTCAATTTTGTTTGGCTTTATTATTATTTTATAATAAGTTCTCTAAAGGTCAGCTTGAAATATTTACCATGTCCAAATTTAATAATTATATAATTGTTAGAGGAGACAGACCAACTCAGCTCGTTTATCGTCAATAATATAATAATATATTTTATGAATTCATCTGTTTGATTCAAATTATTCACATCAAATCCACTGTGATGTTTAAGAACTTTTTTCAAATTTGATCAAGAAGTTATGGCATCATGTTATGCATGCATGCATGATACGGAAAGGGATATGCCACATATAATCATCATGCATGCATGATACCTGTGTGTATTTTTTTCTTTATTTTTTGAAATAGTCATAGCTCAATAAGACATGGGAAAGGGATATGCCACATATAATCATCATGCATGCATGATACCTGTGTGTATTTTTTTCTTTATTTTTTGAAATAGAGGCAGCGCAATTATGGGATCGGGATGTGAAAAATTAAAGTCAAATTAAGATTAGTTAGTACACATGACCAGCTGGGTACAGATCAGATATCTGAGCTCTACTAAATCAACCAAATAGAACAATGAGCCATTAAGTTTGACTAACGAATTAAGGACAAATGAGTAATTGGCAGAAGTTCATATATACCACCGAACTTAAACCTAATTATCTGGCAAAAATTATATATTTAAATAGATGATATGCTATGCGTATAATCTAGGGATAAATTCTGTATCTATACGTAACTTAATTATAATCCAAACCAATAGAACAATTTCGGTACTCCGTAATTATTTTATATATTAAATTATACTTGAGGTGTTTCATGTAATGTCAATTTATGGTCTAAAGGATTTGTCGCTTGGGTATATCTAACAGGCAGGAGCTCCACTTGATTAGTTTTTTTTAATAATATGATTCACTTGCATCAATCATGCCAGCACGATTTATCTAACAGACATTTGCATCAATCATGCCAGCACGATTTATCGGATACATTTGCGCATTTTGTTTTTTTTTTTTCAACACAAAACTTTATATGTTTAATACTATGTTAAAATTGCAGACATACAATTCACAAGTTTCAAAAAACAAATAATTTATGTTGGAAACAAAAGTGACCATTAGTGCGGTTCCATCAATATTTTCCAGCTGCTATACATATATCACACGAATTGGCACACCAAACAACTGCCAGTCCAATAACAACTAATTAGTTTGTTAATTATTTCTTATTCTTGTTTAGTAGACATGACCAGCTGGGTGCAGTTGTGCGATCTGAACTATCTAAATCAACGCAATTAATTAACAATTGAAGTAGACCACGAAATATGTTATTAAGTTTCAGTTATGTATTAAAGACATGTTCTGATAAGAGCTGTTTATCCCACAAGTCACCCCCTTAAATTTATAATTTAGTGGGGCCAATTCTATGAACTAACACTACAGCGGAACCCTTCTGCGCCGATCGCAGAAGGCCGAAATCGGTCGCAGAAGGGCCGGTCGCAGTTGCTCCGTCGCTGATGCCCTCCCCGCTGACATCACCGGTCGCTGAAGGGTAAGGCGCCGGTCGCAGATGCCCCTATAGCGACCGATTAAATCGGTCGCTGATGCTATATGCTGACGTGGCGGAAGACCATCAGAGACCGATTGGGCGGTCGCTGATGGGTCCAAAATCGGCCGCAGAAGGGTAATTTTTTTTTTGGTATTTTTTTGTTATTTTTCTTTTTCCCAATTGGTACGAAATGTACCAAACAAATATAAAAACCATTGAACCCATTCTGTTCATTTATTTTTCTCCAGCCCCAATTGGTATGAAACGTACCAAACAATTCACTAGTACAAAAAACCCCTTCACCGACCCTCAACCACCGACTGTTTTAATATATAACAGTCGGTGTAGAGAATGCTTGCCAAAATTGTAAAAAAGAAGTTCTCAACACCGGCTATTATTTAAAAACAACCGTCAGTGAAACAACACCGACTGTTCTTAACAACAACAGTCGGTGTTGAGAAAACCTACACCGACGGTTTTTAAAAAAAAACAGTCTGTGTTGAGAAGCTACAAACACCGACTGTTTTTTTATAAAAACCGTCGGTGTTTCTCCACCCTACACTGACTGTTTCGGTTAAATAACAGTCGGTGTTGAGAGGTAGTCAACACCGACTGTAATTTAAATAAACCGTCGGTATTGCTCCCTGTTGTGTGTGATAAAATACCTAGGTTAACGTCGGGTTTTTAGGAACCGTCGGTATTGATTCATTTTACTAACCGTTTAATTTTGGAACCGTCGGTGATTTATGATTTCTTTTTATATCAACCTTCCTTTTCGCAGTCTATTTCTATCAGCCGCTGGTAAAATTCATTTCGCTCTTCAGAGAGGGTCGTGGATAGGGAGATCTGAACTATCACCTTGAAAGTTGTTCTATTCAGTAGCTTCGTGTAAGTATTTCTCCCTTCTAACTATTTCTGATTTCTCTTCTAACTATTGTTTTCGCCGTGTGGAAGTACTTCGCTGATTTCAATCCCTTCAAACTTTTTATGAATTATTCTATTCAGGTAGCTTCTGAACGACCTGCTGTTAGTTTAGTGATAAGGCACGCAATACTGCAATTGATAAGGCCAGGTATGCTGCTTCTTTGGATTGTTGTCTGAAAAACTAATTAAACCCTAAATCAGCATTGATCTAGCTCGTTTTTTTTTTTTTTTTTTTAGTTGTGATGGCTGTCTATATTATGTTTGCCATAATTCATTGTTAGAAGTTCACTGTTAGAAGTTTAAGGATTTGATCCTGGTAGCAGAAAAAGCTAGAATTTTTTGTTATTTAAGAAACTTAAATTGACGCTTATACTTTGGATTCATGATGCATGCATTTATATTACTACAACATATGCTCCTTTTTATACTAATTAATGATAATGAATAAAAAAATTTGTTGTTTTGTTAATGCGATTTTTCTTATACCTTTGGAGATCAATGGGGTATGCCAATTTTTCCATGTCTAAGGGTATTTTGGTGATTATGTTGGGTTCTACAAGAAGTCACTTTATTCTCGAAGTTACAATTGCTTGATTTAGTTTGAATAATGTCTTTAAAATTTAAAATTTGTAATTTGCAAATTGTAGCGGTGCTTATAATTAAGGGATTTGGAGATTGTACGCCTTGTTTTATTTCTGGATGCTCAAAGGAGATTGTACTACTTCAAAAGAGAAGGTAAATTTAATTAAATTTGTTAATGGGTTAGATTAATGGCTTTATGTTGATTGGTATTTCCTAATTTCAACCCAATTATATATGGAATAGTTTGTAGCTTAGTATTATTGTATTGTGCGATCTATCCAATTTGCCTTGAACATTTAGTATGCCTTTTAGGTCGATGCCCGTTCAAAATTAATCCAATAGGGATTAATTTTGAATAGTTCCCTGTTGGGACTGCTCTTTGAATGTTTTGTCTCATTTAGGATGTGAACACATGTCAGCGGATTTGGTATTTAAGAAAAATTCGGTAGCATTTGTCCTTAATTGTTCCCACGAGTACGTATTGGATTTCATCTCCAAACGGATGTGATTTTTACGCGTACTTGGGGAACAAAGGGGAAATGCTGCCGAATTTTTCTTAAATACCAAATCCCGCTGACATGTGCTCACTACTGAGACAAAGCATTCAAAGAGTGGGTTAGGATTGTGCACCGGCCCTATGTAAGCCCCAAATTGTAATTTTAAGAGCCATTCATGACCTCTTACCTAATTATTTTTATAATTACAGATGGATCGAGATTGGATGTATGGAGCTCGTAATACCATTGAGTATTTAGACGGTGTGAAAAGTTTCATAAAATTTGCTGAGCAACACGTGAAGACAAAGGGTGATGACACGATTCCGTGTCCTTGTAAAGATTGTTTGAACTTGAAGAGGTTTCGCACTATAGAAACGGTGAAGAACCATTTGATTCGTCGTGGTTTTAAAGAGCGATATACACGTTGGATCAGGCATGGAGAGAGTTATGGAGAAACAAGCACCGCTGCTAATACTGAGATTGGCCAGGAGGATGAGGATGCCAGTGTTGATAGTGATCAGGAAATGGATGTGAATTATAATTTTAACCCGAATGACAATTTAGGAGAAATGTTTAGTGATGATGAAAATGACATTGATGTACAAGAGTTGTATGCTGAATCTGAAAAACCTTTGTTTCCTGGTTGTGAAAATTTTACAAAAATGCATGCTGTGTTAAAATTGTATAATTTAAAGGCAAGTAACAATTGGAGTGATAAAAGTTTTACCGCCTTATTAAAACTCTTAGGAGATATGCTCCCAGATGAGAATGAGTTACCAAGATCATGTTATCAAGCCAAAAAATTATTGTGTCCTATGGGTCTAGATGTAGAAAAAATACATGCATGTCCGAACGATTGCATATTGTATCGGAACGAGTACGAGAAATGTGAAGTTTGTCCTATATGTGGTGAATCTCGTTATAAAAGAAAAGGTCAAACTGACAGTAATGATGATACATATAGAAAAGGACCTCCAGCAAAAGTGATATGGTATTTCCCCGTGATACCGAGATTCAAGCGTTTGTTCAAAAATCCTAAAGATGCGCAGTTGTTGCGTTGGCATGCCGATGTCCGGAAAACAGATGGAAAACTCAGACACCCGGCAGACTCGCCTCAGTGGAGAAATATTGACAGAAGGTTCAAGAAACATTTTGGTGATGAACCAAGAAACCTAAGGCTTGGTTTCAGTTCAGATGGAGTGAACCCGTTTGGTAACATGAGCAGTCAGCATAGCACATGGCCGGTTTTATTGTGTATTTATAACCTTCCTCCCTGGTTAACTATGAAACGCAAGTACATTATGATGTCGTTACTAATTTCAGGTCCAAAACAACCCGGAAACGACATAGATGTGTATTTAGCACCGTTGATTGAGGACTTGAAAAAATTATGGTGCGATGGAGTGCAAGTGTGGGATGCATACAGTAAGGAAAATTTCAAATTGCGAGCAATGATATTTTGCACCATAAATGATTTTCCGGCATATGGTAATTTGTCGGGTTATAGTAACAAGGGGAGGAGAGCTTGCCCTGTTTGTGAAGATGATACGGTTGATATTCGGTTACAAAATTGCAAAAAAACAGTATACATGGGTCACCGTAGGTTTCTTCCTGTTAATCACCCATACCGTAAGAAGAAGAAAGCTTTCAATGGTGATATTGAGACTAGACGGGCTCGTTCTCCGCTGACCGGTAAGCAAGTGTATTTGCGAGTTAAAAGTATCAAAGTTCAATTCGGAAAATTTATTAAGAAAAAAATAGCCCCGGAAGGTGAAACTTGGAAGAAGAGATCAATTTTCTGGGATTTACCATATTGGGAGGAATTACAAGTGCGACATTGCCTTGATTTGATGCACATTGAAAAAAATGTTTGTGAAAGCTTAGTTAGTTTGTTGTTGGGCATTCCGAAAAAGACCAAAGATGGACTAAATGCTCGCAAAGATATGGTCAGTATGGGCACAAAATGGAGAGAGGTTGCACCTGAACTGAGAAAGACCAAAGATGGAAAAAAATACTCGAACTTACCTTCCTCCAGCTTTGTACAATTTGTCAAAAGAAGAAAAGAGAAGGCTTTGTCGATGCCTTCATAGTGTTAAAGTTCCTTCTGGATATTCTGCTAACATAAAAAAGCTCGTGTCAATGAAAGATTTAAAATTGACCGGGATGAAGTCTCACGACTGTCATGTTTTGATGACACAAATGCTACCTATTGCAATCTGTGGTATACTGCCGGAAAAAGTACGGTTACCAATTTTAAAGCTTTGTTTTTTCTTTAATGCAATTTGTAGCAAGGTTATCGATCCCGAAAGTTTGGATGAATTGCAGCGTGATGTTGTCGTCACTTTGTGCGAGCTTGAAATATACTTCCCGCCAACCTTTTTTGATATCATGGTTCACCTAATTGTTCACCTGGTCTATGAAATTAAGCTTTGTGGTCCTGTGTTCTTGCGGTATATGTATCCATTCGAGAGATACATGGGTATCTTGAAGGGATATGTAAGAAACCGATATCGCCCCGAGGGGAGTATTGTAGAAGGTTATATTGCAGAGGAGGCTATTGAATTTTACAATAGTTATATAGCAGATGTACAGCCTATTGGTATTCCTAAATCACGCCATGAGGGCCGGGTTGAAGGTGTAGGAACCATTGGTTTGGAACTAATCGAGGCTGATAAGTCTTTGCATGAAAAAGCACACCTGTTGGTATTACAACACATGACATACATCTCTTCGTACATTAACGAGCATAAAACCATTTTGAGAGAACTTAATCCGACTAACGGAGACCGGTGGGTTACCAATGAACATAATAGTAAGTTCGCAGAATGGATTAAAAATAGAGTTATTCTACAAAGCGAGGAGGAATTGGCAGATAAATCTATAAAATGGTTAGCAAGAGGTCCAACTATTATTGTGAATACGTACCAGGCATATGACATCAATGGGTACACTTTTTACACGATAAAACAAGACAGAAAAAGCACCAATCAAAGTAGTGGTGTAACGCTAGTAGCCATATCAGAAGAATTCTCCAGATCTAAAGATGCCCGGGCAGTACATGCGAAGAACTCGTACTATGGTCAAATTGAAGAGATATGGGAGCTCGATTACGTCAAATTTAAGATTCCGTTATTCCGGTGTAAATGGGTTGATAACCGCCGGGGTGTTCAAGTGGATAAGTACGGATTTACTGTCGTGGATTTGGAAAAATTGGGATATAAGAATGATCCATTCATACTTGCCAATCAAGCCACCCAAGTCTTCTATGTTGAGGATCCCCTCAATAGTAAGCACCATATTGTCCTTCACGGTAAAAGACGCATAGTGGGCGTTCTTGATGTGGTTGATGAGGAAGAGTTCAATCATTTTGAAGAAACGCCCCCATTCTCTGTTGGCGTGCCATCTAACGAAGTAAGAAATGATGATATCGAAGATGCAAGTTATTTACGGCATGATCATCAAGACGGAGAATATGTGAATTAATTAATTAGTAAATGTGATTTTATTAAGGTACTCCATATCTAAATTCAATTTAATTTTTAACTTTAAACTCTTCCTTAAAACTAATGTTGTACATATATTTATTGCAGGAGAAATTTGATCAAACATTAGCGTAAAATTTGACACATGAAGGGAACACAATATATTTCTGGATTTAAGGTGTACAGACTGTTTGTTAATTTTTTGCCAATTTTATGTATAAAATTATGCTGATTTTACAGAAATTTTTGTTAATTTATTGTTAAAATTTTATTGCCAATTTATTAATTTATTGCCAATTTATCAATTTTATTGCCAATTTATCAATTTATTAATTTATTGTTCAAATTTATTGTTAAAATTATGTATAAACTTTTTGTTAATTTATTGCCAATTTTATTACCAATTTATCAATTTATCAATTTATTGTTAAAATTTATTGTTAAAATTATGTATAAAATTATGTATACAATTTATTAATGCAAGTTTTTTTTTTCTGCACAGACTGTTTGTAACAGACAGAAATTTCAATTTTGACAGAAATTTTATGTATGAAATTCGGAGCCAGTGATCTTATTTGTCTAAAAATTTCATTTCCCGGGTTTCTCTCTCGATCAGCCGCCTAACTCGCCAAATGTTAAATTTTGAAAGCCAGTGATCTTATAATCTGCTCTCGCCGCAATTTCATTTCCCTCTCTTCCCATTTCCCTTTCTTCTCGGACTTGCCTCCGCTACCCCGCTCGCTACCCAGCCGCGAACCCGTTCACTGCGCCGCCGCTGGGGGTTCAATCAGCCGCCGCTCATTGCGCACGACTGAACCGACTGAACCCCTTCACTGAATCAACTACCCCGACTGCCTCCGCCGCTCACTACCCCGACTGCCTCCGACTGCCTCCGACTGCCTCCGCCGTTCACTGCCGCCGCTCACTACCCCGATTGCCTCCGCTCTCTCATACTGTAACCGCTCCGCTCACTGAACCGACTGGCCCTTCACTACCCGACTGCCTCGATCCGCTCTCTCACACTGTAAGAAATTATCAATCTTTTGACATGATTTGCACACTGTAAGAAAATGGTTTTGAAATACTTGTTGCACCTTACACAATTGAAGAATTACTGTGTTGAAAGTTCTCAGAATTTTACTTTTTTGAGTTAATTTGGATATCTGTGCAACTTAGTGATTTTTTTCTTGTAAATTTTTGTTGCATCTCTGAATGGGGATCTATATATACTTGATCAATATATATATAATCAGTTTTTCCCTTATTTTCCTTCTTTTTATTTGGGACACAAAAAAGATTGGCAAGTAAGTTCTTCTTTTAGCATATTGGAATACATCAAGAAGAAATATGTTCAACTTCGTTGAATATGCACGTAATTGAATATGTTCAGCATATATTCACATATATTCGGCATCTCTATAACAATGTTACTTTGTTGAATATGCACGTATAACCCTCCCTCTCTAGAAAATCACATATATTCAGCATTTTAATTAAGTACTGCTGCTGTTTTTATATCAGTGCTGCTGCTTATAATTTCTTATAATTTCGAATAGGTCAAGATGGGAGAAGCTCCATTACCGATCGAAAAGGCTAGGGAAGAGAATATCAACCAGATCCATTCGAGGATGGAACAACTTGGCATTGAACCTCTCGCACGTGTTGTGAACGGTCCTTCCAACAAGAAGACGACTGATCCAACAAGGAAGAGAAGGGTTGAAGAAGGCAGCAGCCCTAAGAATGATGAGGAGTATAATCCTTCAACTTCTTGTGATGAATCAAGTAGTGAGGAGGAAGCACCACAACAAAAAAAGAAAAAAAAGAATCAAGAGCAAGCTGAGTTGGGAGAAGGCAGCAGCCATCAAAATCAAATTGGAGCAAATCCATTGGGTAAGATTCTAATTATAATTATAATGGAAAACCAATATTAGGTATCAATTCTTGCTCCCGATGCTTTCTATGCCGCTCCCCTTTTCTCCCAATTTGGATTCTATCTTGCGCATACATCATCAAAGGCACAAACCTGCAACCCAAACTTTGCAATTTCCAATTATTCTTGGCTTTTGTTACCTGATTACTGAAATCTGAGCTTCCTGCTATATCAAAGCCCCAATACTAAAATTGAAGGATTGTTACCCAAACCCAATTGTTGGATCTTTGCTTTTCTTCTTCATGCCATATTAATTTTTATGTCGGTGAATTCCTTTCTTCATCCAAAGCAATGAACGAAAACTCAGATGGGAAAACCAACTGTCCAATTGAACCTAACAATCCATCCACCAGCCCTACTTTCTATTGTTGCTTTGCAAGAGGCCGCAATTATAATTATAATTGTAGAAAGGAATATTTGTAGCTCTTCTTTACTGCCCTTTACTGCTAAAGATCATTGCATTTTCAAAGTTAGAAATGAGCATGTATTGAAACTATTTGAGAGAGATTAGTTCACAACAAAGATAGATTGGGGCTATAGATCTCAAATGTTAATCAATATATATTTTGAAGGACTGAAAATTGCATCAGATAATTTAATTGGTACTTATAAAGAAAAAAAGAACTACTCAGGAACCATAATTGAACCATAATTGGTACTTAATATAGTCGACAAATTTTGTTTAGCCCCTTCAATTAACACCAGAACCATAATTGAAGCTTCCATGTTACAATGAAAACCAACATACTTTTGCCCTCTTAATATAATAAAAGATAAACAGAATTGCAAAAATAAATTATGAGTTGAATTATCATGTAATTACAGAGATGGCTATGGAGGAGTACAATCCTTTATCTTCTTCTGATGATTCGAGTGGTGAGGAGGAAGCACCACAAAAAAGGACGAGAGGTCGGACCACTTGTGCTAAGTTAGCAAAGAAGCGATTACGTATCAAGTTCAACAAGCATGGGCAGCCAAAGGGGTCTTATTTGAGCCAATACAAGACATACGTGGCAAATGTATCGAAAGAGAGATTTCCTATCACTATTCCGAATTGGAAGAAAGTTGACGACAAGTTGAAGGAAGAGTGTTGGGAGGAGATAAAGGTACAACTTAGGTTCTTAATACACAATTTTTTTTCTCGTTTAATAAAATTTCACTAATTCAAATGTTATGCAATAATCATAAGTTGATAATAAATGGGATCCCTCCAGTTAAGAATACATTACAAAATTTCACTAATTCAACATGTTTGAAATACAGCAAACTTGGGGAATAAAGAAAGACAGAGGCTTCAAGCACGCCAAAAAGAAAATGGGAGAAGCGTGGAAAAACTTTAAGAGTGATCTCACACGGTTTTACGTGAGGAAAGACAAAGTTCCATTCAGCAAATACTCTTGGATAAGTGAAGAAGATTGGAGAGAATTTGTGAGGCAGAGGTCGACGCCAGAATTTCAGGTAATATTCAATCAAATCTTTAATGATTGCGGTTTTACTAGTGCATTGTCTATGTGCTTGTAAAGGGTTCTTCCAGGGTGAAATAATAGAATAACAGCTGAAAAGGGTCAAGAATATATCAGTTGCTAGTAGATATATGGTACTGTAGAGTGGTGTTTTAGCTGTTAGCTGCTGGTTCTGATTGCATGTTGCATATTTGAGTAGGTTCTATATTATGCTCTATCTTACTGCATGTTAGCTGCTGGTTCTGATTGCATGTTCTATATTACTGCTGATTTTTTTTAGAAATTGACAAGTTATTGACCTTTTGCTGGTTCTGATTGCATGTTTTAGCTGTTAGCTGTTAGCTGCTGGTTTTGTAAATATTAAATATTTGAGTAGCTGAACCACTTTACTAAAAATAAAAATAAAGCAGTGCCAGATAATGAACAAGGCTGACATAATTTAGCGTTTAAGTTACCCAAATTGCACTAACATGCAATTTATAGTTGACGACATGCATGTTATAGACTTATAGTTATAGACTTATAGTGATGAAGCATAGTTATAGACTTATAGTTAGAGACTTATAGTTAATCAATCCTTTAATTTTCATATCTTTCCTCTTTCTTTTTTGTACACCTAACATGCATGTTTCCTTCGTTGTAGAAATTAAGTGACCAAAATCGCGAACTGTCCAAGAGGAATGACAACCCACACCGCTTAGGCTCCCGTGGGTACGAAGCAAAAATTCGCATTTGGAAGAAAAAATTCAAAATGAACTCTGGGGATTTGGCACCTATCCTAGATATAAAAGACGAGAGGTGCCAACATTACGTCTTGGGACGAATGATAACTTTACCAGATGGGACTCTTATGGTCCCGGCAAAGACCGAAGCTCTGATCAATAGCATTGTAAGTGTTGATTCATTTACTTAAATAAAATTCTAGCATAAAACTCTTATGGCTGCCAGTAAATAAAATTCTAGCATTGTGCCTTGTGGCTGCCAGAGCTATCAATTTTGCTCACTGTTTTGCTGTTTTGCTGGTACCAATTTATCAATTTTGCTGGTATATATGCGGTTCACAACAGTTCAGGTATATATGCGGTTCACTGTTTTGCTGGTACCATATTGTCCTTCACTGTTTTGCTGGTACCAATTTATCAATTTTGCTGGTATATATGCGGTTCAGTTCAGTTCAGGTCAGAGCTATCAATTTTGCTATCAATTTTACTTTATAACTAACTTAGCCAGTTCAGTTCACCTAGTCAGTTCAGTTCAGTTCAGGTCAGTGACATAGCTGTGGTACTTGTAGTGTGCTTTTTGAGTTACCTAAATACTATGCTAGTCTGTTGATTTTTCAGATAATAGAGTTGGCACTCTAAATTTTTCTGTGATATATGCCATCTGTTTATACTTGTGATATATCCCATCTGGTACCTATCTCAATCAATCATCTCAATTTTTCAACAGAAAGACACACAACAAAAGGTCAGCTCGGGGGACCTCGAAGTCAGCGGCTCGAGTGATGTGCTCACGCTTTCTCTAGGGAACCCGGAACATCCGGGTCGGACGAGGGGTTATGGGGCGCAAGTGCCTTGGAAACAAGGCTTAAATACATGTAGGGCTTCGAGAAAGAGGGGATTTAACCAAGCTGATATGGCGGCTTTTGCAGAGGAGATACAAAAACGGTGTTACACGAATATGAGGGAGGAGTTGAGGCAGGAGATGAAGGAGGAGATGGAGTATGTGAAGAAGATGAGGCAGGAGATGGAGGAGATGAGGCAGGAGATGAGGGCTGAAAAACTAACTGAGGCCCAAAAGCAACAAACTGTGCCAGATCAAAATAGTCCGGCATTCCGTCGTAGCAGTCAACATTCCAATGCAGTTACAACATCCCCTCTCGATTCGATTATGGTATTTATACTTTTATTTACAACTAAAGTTCAAGATGGTAGTATTTTCTTCAATTGGCAAATGTACAACTTTGTCTAACTTAGATTTATTTTTTTGTCAAATGTCAAGGAAATCTCATCTTGCTATCTCACTTGTAAAGTTGGAGAGAAGCACATAAAGATGGCGAACGCTAGGGTATGGCCGTGGAAGAAGGACGAAACAGTCCACTGTGTGCCTCTGTTAGAGGACCACATGAAGGTGCAGGTGGATTCATGTGTCGACGACATGTATCTCAAGTTTCCTCTCCCAACTGATGTTAATAAAGATTTTGTCACAATCGAAGACACCTTTGGAAGTTTCATTCAATGGCCGAAAGTTGCGATTATTCTGGATGAGGTAAAAAAATATTTTTATTTATTATGTTTTTAATCACATATGCAAGTGTATAAATATTTATATGTGAATAAAGGGGGCATGCAATTGGAAGAAGGAGACAAGGAGAATTTAAGAAAGAGAGCCTGCTGGTGCATTAGATACTTGTTATCTTTTGGATGCTAAAACAAAATTAAAAAAATTAGAAAAAAAAAATAGTATGTTATGCCATATGGAACAATTTAGGTCAGATTAATCTAAAATCCATATGTTATATGTCGCCATTTAAATAAATTAGATAACAAATATAGAACTGCTAGTATAGTCAGGTATGATATCTTTCAATTCACTTGGAGATTTTGAGTGAAACTTTGTAGTCTTGTACTATGATGTCAGAACTACAAGTCAGTCAATTTTCATGATTTTTCATGATATTTTGCTATGTCAATCAATGATGCAAAATGGTGACGTAAGTAATAACTTTTCTCATTTTTACAGTTTTTCAGATTTTATCTTTTTCATTGTGATTTATTTACTTGGCCATTTTAGGAGTTCTTTATATGGATTTAAAACTTGAAGTATGATCTGTCAGATGGCCAAATATCAAATTTTTAACACATTTTCACAGCTTTTCATGTTTTTTGAAATATGAACTTTGATTAGCTGCCATTGCTAATTGGTTTACTCAAATTGAGTGATTATTTCACCATTTTACTCATTTAGGAGTTTTTTATCTGTGGTAGAATCGGTTTGACCAGACTTGACTTGGTTTGACCAGTGGAGAGCACTTACTGGCAAGGGGTATTTCGGGTACTTTTGAGTACCAGTTGGGCATTGGATTGACATGGCTTGTATCTATATCTGATACAAGCATGGTTTTTCTTTATTTGGTGTACCAGTGACTGGCTAGGCAGTACCACAGTACCAGAATACATTAAATCAAGAAGAAGCATGAATTTGGTTATACTAGCAGTTCTATATTAGATAGCCAATCAGTTAGATTATGAATTTGGTTGTACCAGCAGCTGAAAAGGGTCATAAAATGGTGTTATTTAACAAGTTATCGTTTTGTTCTAGTGTATAGACCACGATGCTTCAATGCCCGACGATGCTTCAATGCCCGAGTCGGCATCTAATGAAGTGGCGAAATCCATGCATCGTAAGGCGCTTATTCCAAAGAAATTGTTAGAAAAGGTGGGAGATGAGTTCAGAGCCATAAATGAGAGGGTGATGAGAGAACCGCATGATAAAACTGGGTTCCTCTTGGAAATAAAGGAGGGTGTGTTACTTCCTCAGTCGACGCTAATCAACTTAGGTTTTAATGACTTGACGGATCTAGCGAAGCAAGACATGCTTGATGTTTCAATAATATCCATCTGGGTCATGTAAGTTTGTTTCACTAATTTCATAATAAATAGTAATATAGTTATAGTACAATTACATTCTATTATACATTTTGAATGCCTGAACTATACTGGTAATTAACTTGTCAAATTTGATTGTACAACATAACTGTACAGTGTATATAGTACGTAGTAGGCGTTCAAGCAGAAAGGCGTCGTCATAATATAATTATAGAATATATTAATTGGCTTTAGTATAGTAAAATCAGAAAAATAAGAAAAACAAAATTGCCGAACTGTTTTAAATGGTAGTTACTGTCAGAAAGGCGTCGTCATAATATAATTATGTCTCGAATGTAATATATTATTTTTGCTGAAAAACGGTGCAATATCTGTGTACGTGTGAAACAAGGCAGAAGCAGGTCGCGCCGCAGAGAGTATTGATTTGGATCCATGTAGAAAGGAAGAGGATAGAAAAAGAATACCCCAAGAAGCATATGTATATGAGAAGCAGTTGCATGCAGAGACCAGCACAACAGCTACTCTTGTACTTTATACGCGTACTGATATTTTTTTTACAATTAACACATTTTTTAATTTACGTAATGATTTCCAGATATTTAAAGAGAGTTGTCACCGAACTAGGTCGCGAGGCTGACGTCGGTTTTTTGGACCCTAGTAGAATATCTTCAACACTTTTTAATTCTGCTGACAAGGAGGCCGCTTCAAGCTACTTGCTCGAGTCATTGAGTAATATGCAGGATAAGAAATTTATCCTTGGACCATACTTTCAGAGGTAAATTGTTACTTTTATTTGAGTTATTTTTATACTTTTAACGATATATGTAGATTGATTCTTACCATGTATGATTGTAGTAAACACTGGGTGCTTTTCATTTTTGTCATGCGTGAGAATATGGTCTATGTTATTGATTCGCTAGCGCTACAGGAACCAAGTTACGATATCACGTTGCCCTTTAAAGAGTGAGCAATACTATTTGTTGGTAATTACGAATTTCATTTACTTACAATCAACGTACTTTTTATTGGTAATTTACTAATTAATTCGACATTCAAACAATTTCAGCATTTTTAAATCGTATGTGGAGGCCGGAGGAGTGCACAAGGAGGGCTCAACGGAATGTGCGTGGAAATACATCAAGGTGTGAACTTGTACACTTGAGTTTTAATTAGATACTTCATTTTTTCAAATTCAGTTTATTTGGTTTAGTTATTTGTTCAAAGCACTTCTCATATCCTTCTAAAAAATAAATTTGAGAGAGTTGTTATAATTAAGGATAGGATAAAGTGGAACATTTGCTACCATCAAATTTGTGTCTATGATATCAGAAAGGTCTAATTTTATTTGCTTCTTTTCGGTTTGATTTCTATTTCTTTCATGGTTTCATTCCCTTTTCTTTTTGGGTGTATTTAGTTAAACGGGTATTTTGTAAAGTAGTTTCTATATATATATATATATATATATATATATATATATATATATATATATATATATATATGGCTCACAGAATCAGAAATTCTATTAAGATAACCAGGTGACCTACTGGTGTACATAAATTATATGTACAAGTTGAAGTGTACCACTGCTAATATCTTAAACCATGCCTTGACCTACTGGTGTTTTCTCAACAAAGAAAATGAAAAAAAAAAAATGCTATTGTTGCTATTGTACCATACTTCTGTGGTATATATTTCTGAATGGAATTATGGGTATATAACTATATATGCCAATTTGCCCTTCTGCTCATGCAATTTTATTAATACCATCATTTGAATTTAATACCATCATTTGAATTTCAGAGCCCTAGGCAACTAGGCAACAAGGTGTGTGGATTTTACGTTATGAAACACATGCAAGATCTAGTGACTACGCAATTTGACGTTTTTCCGAATGTAGGTATTTTATAATTGAACTTGATTCATTTTTTATTTAGCTTGAATTAAATTAACTTCTCAATTTGTATTCATGCAGTGTGATTTACCGACACAAAAATATACGCCGACGCAACTTCATGCAATAACACGACAATGATCTGCATTTTTCTTGGATAATTTCTAAACTATTAAGAAATGCATTGTTGTTATGTTCATATGCATATTTTGTTTATGGGTTTTTTGTATATTTTGTTATAGTGTATTTTTTTGTGAATGAAATATGAGTTATGTGGTTTAGAGAAAATTGTGCTGTCTTTTGTTTGTGTTGCTCAAATTATTTGCATGATTATTCCAATTAATGTTAAAGAATGCTGAATAGAAATATATGGCTAGCAAAAATATGGAGGCTAGCCCCGATACAAACAGAACCATGCCAAAATTTAGTGTTAACACCGACTGTCTTTCAGATTTAAATCAACGGCTTTTTATAAAAAACAGTGGTGCTGGGGCTAACACCGACCGTTTTTTATAGAAAACAGTCGGCATAAGATTCAACACCGACGGTTTTCAATAAAAATCAGTGCACTGTCAACACCGACGGTTTTTCAATACAAAACAGTCGCTGTAGGAGGTCAACACCGACGGTTCCCAATAAAAACAGTCGGTGTAGGGGTGTAAACACCGACTGTTATATATTTGAAACCGTCGGTGTAGATAAGAAACACCGACTGTTTTTAATAAGGAACAGTCGGTGTTGATGATCTACACCGACTGTTTTTTATTAAAAACAGTCGGTGTAGGTTAGTAACACCGACTGTTATTGTAACAGTCGGTGTTAGGGATCTACACCGACTGTTATACAACCGTCAGTAAAGGTTTATCTGTACCGTCGCCGCCATCACCGACGCCTCAATAACAGTCGGTGAAAGGGTTTTTTAACAGTCGGTGAAGAGGTTTTTTGTACTAGTGATTCACAAGCAATTCAAATATAATACTGGTACGAAACGTACCAAGCACCAAGCAATTTAAAATGAATTCAAAGTAATTTAATTGGTATGTATCAAGCAATTCACAAACGACATAAACATGAAATATCCAAAGTACTACATAGAAATCAATATCAAATATCTAAAGTACGACAAAAAAATAAAATATCTGAAGTACGACATAAAAATGAAATATCTAAAACTCATACAAAACGTTCTAAAACATCAAATATTTAGGTATTAGTCATCTCCGATATCATTCCCGCTGTCATCCTGAGCATCGGGGTTCGATGCATGGTGCAATCTAGAACCTCCTTATGAGAATATAACTAAAATTTGTAGGGTTTAATGTTATGAGTTTACTGTTTAGGGTTTAGGGTTTAGAATTTTTAGGAGTTTACTGTTCTGTTAATTGATTTGCCATACTTGGTGTCCTTATTGGTTGTGAATGCCCTTATTGGATTGAAACATACCCAAAAATTATATTTCGTACCTCATGCCATACTAATTTTTTTTGGACACCATCGGTTAAAAAATGGTACAATCTTGGGTAATTTCAAACAATACAAGACCAATTTGGTGCATTTCTAATAAATTTTGGTCTAAAATAATACAAATAAGGTAAATTTATAATTTACTAATTTTTGGACACCATCGGTAAAAAAAATGGTACAATTTTGGGTAATTTCAAGTAATACAAGGTCAATTTGGTGCATTTCTAATAAATTTTGGTCTAAAATAATACAAATAAGGTAAATTTAAAATTTAATAATTATTGGACACCATCGGTAAAAAAATGGTACAATTTTGGGTAATTTCAAACCATACAATGCTAATTTGGTACATTTCTAAAAAAATTTGGTCTAAAATACTACAAATATATTTAATTTAAAATATTACCAATTTTGGACACCATTCGAACTATTTAATACAATTCTTGTTTTTGGACTATTTTGGACACTTATATACCCAACTAACTAATTCAAAAATAATAAAATAAAAAATTAAGAAACAAAAAAAATGACTTTTTTTTTCATTGATGGTGTGCGCTGCTCCGTTTGAGCACCAAATTTGATGCACAAAACTCTTGGTGCGCCTCCCTAGTACATGCGGACTGAGGGCGCGTGAGTGGTAGGAATGGAAAAAAATGGGGTTCGGTAGTATTTTTTTCTTTATTTTTTGAAACAGAGGCAGCGCAATTATGGGATCGGGATGTGAAAAATTGAAGTCAAATTAAGATTAGGTAGTACCAGCTGGTCCAGCTGGGTACAGATCAGATATCTGAGCTCTACTAAATCAACCAAATAGAACAAATAATGAGCCATTAAGTTTGACAAACGAATTAAGGACAAACGAATCTAGGGATAAATTCCGTATCTATACGTAACTTAATTATAATCCAAACCAATAGAACAATTTCGGTACTCCGTAAATATTTTATATATTAAATTATACTTGAGGTGTTTCATGTAATGTCAATTTATGGTCTAAAGGATTTGTCGCTTGGGTATATCTAACAGGCAGGAGCTCCACTTGATTAGCTTTTTTTAATAATATGATTCACTTGCATCAATCATGCCAGCACGATTTATCTAACAGACATTTGCATCAATCTTGCCAGCACGATTTATCTAACAGACATTAACATCAATCATGCCCACAAGTCACCCTCTTACATTTATAATTTAGTGGGGCCAATTCTATACACCAATTTTATTACATTTCTTGCACCGTTTAATAATAATTATAACGTTGGTAAAAAATTAAGAAGCACTTTTATAATTTTAGTTTCATCAGATTGCTACCGAGTACCAATTTCTATTGTATAATTTTTGTTTTACATTTGCGTATTAATATTTAACAGAATGTCATCTGTTGTCGATTTCACGATTGGAGATCATGACATGCATGACAATATAGTTTGATTTTAATAAGAGATGACCAATTGGATCAAGTAAGATTTGTTTTTAACAAACTCCGTGATCGATTCTGTCAATTATATATTCCAAATTGCGTATAGACAATTGTTTGCAATATTATATATTGTTTTTTTTTCCAACACAAAACTTTATATGTTTAATACTATGTTAAAATTGCAGACATACAATTCACAAGTTTCAAAAAACAGAACAATTAATTTATGTTGGAAACAAAAGTGACCATTAGTGCGGTTCCATCAATATTTTCCAGCTGCTATACACATACCCCACGAATTGGCACACCAAACAACTGCCAGTGCAATAACAACTAATTAGTTTGTTAATTATTTCTTATTCTTGTTTAGTAGACATGACCAGCTGGGTGCAGTTGTGCGATCTGAACTCGTCTAAATCAACGGAATTAATTAACAATTGAAGTAGACCTGGAAATATGATATTAAGTTTGAGTAATGAATTAAAGACATGTTCTGATAAGCTGGCACACATCTTTTTAGATGTTCATCTCATGCTCAACATGTTGGGAGCTGTTTATTCCACAAGTCACCCCCTTAAATTTATAATTTAGTGGCGCCAATTCTATACACCAATTTTATCTGGTAAAAATTATATAGGGATAAATTATGTATCTATACATAACTTAACTATAATCCAAACCAATAGAACAATTATGGTTTATTTTGGACTATTTTGGACACCTATATACCCAACTAACTAATTTCAAAACGAACTTTATACCTAATTATCTGGCAAAAATTATATATGTAAATAGATGCTATGCTATACGTATAATCTAGGGATAAATTCTGTATCTATACGTAACTTAATTATAATCCAAACCAATAGAACAATTTCGGTACTCCGTAATTATTTATATATTAAATTATACTTGAGGTGTTTCATGTAATGTCAATTTATGGTCTAAAGGATTTGTCGCTTGGGTTTATCTAACAGGCAGGAGCTTCACTTGATTAGTTTTTTTTAATAAGAGTGCTATTTTGAGCGCAAAAAGTTTAATATTGAGAGCTGAGAGACTTTTTTACATTTCAATACCTAATTTACCCTCATCTTGATATTTTTAATTATCTCTCCTCTTTTTTTTTTTAATTCAATTTGTGCTTGGACTCATTAATGCTTGCATACTCAATATGAAAGAAAACAATTAAATTCATTTACATCTCCTAAAAAAAAATTGTTGTATGTATTTTAAGCACAGATCACAAAACTATCAACTTAGATGCTGAAAATTTTAGGTAGAGTAACAATATATACAATGATATAATATTTGTTATAAAAAAAATTTCTCAACAATCATATAATGTTCTATATGTCTATATAAACATTATAATTGAGGAACACTAAATTAAATCCAACAAAAAAATAAATAATATTACATATTCACAAAAATTTAATTTTGTTTCAAATTTCTGTCCGATTAATTATACAGTAGAATATATTTTTATTTTTGCGTGACAATTAGAATGGTCTCAAATCTAACATGAAATTTGAAAGAGAAAGGAGATATCGGAGAATTTGAGACTGAATAGCAAAATTCCCGTGAAAGAATTCACTTTCTTTATTAGCATTATTTCTTAATTAAATTAGAATGGAGTAAGGGCAAATATGTAATTAGAGAGAAAGTTTTCTCAGAGCTCTCAAAAATCTAATTACTGCGCTTAATATAGCGCTGCCCTTTTTTTAATAATATGATTGACTTGGGATACAGAATTATCCAGCACAATTTAAATTTATGGGATACATTTGCGCATTTATCGATCGGATACATATTAATATTTAACAGAATGTCAATTATTGTCGACTTCACGATTGGAGATCATGACATGCATGACAATATAGTTTGATTTTAATAAGAGATGACCAATTGGATCAAGTAAGATTTGTTTTTAAATAAACTCCGTGATTCCGTCAATTATATATTTCAAATTACGTACAGGCAATTGTTTGCAATATTATATATTGTTTTTTTTTTCAACACGAAACTTTATATGTTCAATACTATGTTAAAATTGCAGACATACAATTCTCAAGTTTCAAAAAACAGAAAAATTTAATTTCTGTTGGAAACAAAAGTAACCATTAGTGCGGTTCCATCATTTTCCAGCTGCTATACACATACCACACGAATTAGCACACCAAACAACTAATTAGTTTGTTAATTATTTCTTAGTTTTGTTTAGTAGACATGACCAGCTGGATGCAGTTGTGCGATCTGAACTCGTCTAAATTAACGGAATTAATTAACAAATGAAGTTGACCTCGAAATATGCTATTAAGTTTGAGTAATGAATTAAAGACATGTTCTGATAAGCTGGCACATCATCTCATGCTCAACATGTTGGGAGCTGTTTATTCCACAAGTCACCCCCTTAAATTTATAATTTAGTGGCGCCAATTCTATACACCAATTTTATTCCATTTCTTTGCATCGTTTAATAATAATTATAATGTTGGCTACTTCAAATTAAGAAGTATATGTATAATTTTAGTTACTTCAGATTGCTACCGAGCACCAACTTCTATTGTAGTGACTAAGGTAATTTCCGATTGACAATGTCTTGCAAATATATATAATTGGGAGATTTAATTCTATCTATATCTTAAAAAAAAAATTGTTATATTGGCAATGTATATAATTAAAAAGCTTGTTGTTTTGCAGATATTAATAAGGCACGCACGCACGTTGTTCAACCTTCAGGATTTGAAGCTCAATATCGACTCAGGCATTCGCGCGAAACCTCTAGTAGTCAAACAGTCACACCCCCTTCCGAAATCAAGAAAAACTGGTCACGCTGTATAAATGGCCTAGAAATCACTTTCTTGGGCCCTATTACCCAATTATCAGTGAAAGGTTCGATCATGTTGATCACTAGAAGCCATTAGATCACTAGCTATTTTGTTGATTAAGTGTGTATTGATAATGAAAATAACAAATTACAAAATTTTGTAATCTTTTGTATATTTAGGAGATCTTGATTCGGTGTGTATTAATTAGATATTTTGTTCAGACATAATTAAATTTGATAAAAAATAAAATACACATAGCAAGCACGGTTTTAAACCAATAATTGTGTGCAGTTAGTAGTCATACACGCTTATTCCACTACAGCAAACTGTAGTATCAGCGACCGGTAATAGCGACCGGCAATAACGCCGGTCGCTGAAACGTTTTTTTCTCCCAAAAAAAATTCTGCGAACATATCTAAGGCGACGACTCTTCCATCTCCCGCGTCTCCTCCGTCTCCCGCGTCTTAGGTTAGCCAAAAAAAAAATAAAAAATAAAAACGCGCGCCGCCTGTGCCCCCCGCGCACTGATCGTACCCCGCCTATGTGCCCCCCGCGCGATTCCCTGCCTCTTTTCCGTTTTGCACTGATCGAACCCCGCCTCTGTGCCCCGCCGATCTGGAGCTTCTGGTGCCGTGGCTGATGGTCGAGAAGACACAACTCATCGTGTGACTGGCCGTCTCTGTGCTTCCTCGCTCTCGCTCGGGTATCAGCCACTAGCACCGTCACTCGCTCGGGTATCAGCCACTAGCACCGTCGCTCTCGCTCTCGCTCGGGTATCAGCCACTAGCACCGTCTCAGTTTTTAAACAGTTCTTTTCTGATTTTGTATCAGGTGGTGGGTACACTAACTGAACCAGTTATTACAAAACAATAACTGGGAATCATTTCTGGTTATGAAATTGTTTAGAAAAGCATAAAAACATGAATTAAATTCTTCATATTGATATACAATGCTGCAGTAAGGCGTATTAATTGCAAATTTCGGGTGCCTAGTGGTGTTGCTGATTTTGGCGGCCGTGAGGCAAGCCGTTGCTGATTTTGGCTTTGGATATACAAGAAATTGGGACCATTTGGTAGAACTTCAGAAAATACTTTTTAGATAGATATAAAATTCTGTTTTCTAGAAGATTATTGACCACGTTACTTATTGGTACTGGTACTGTACCAGTGACATTTAGAGACAAAAAGATACAGAATTCTGTTTTTTAAGAAGATTATTGAATTTTTTTACTATTGTTTTAGATAGATCTAAAATTCTGTTTTTTTGAAGATTATTGACCATGTTACTTACTGGTACTTGTACTGTACCAGTGACCTTCTGTCTTTGTTGAATTGAACTAATCTTAACAATCTTTTTTTTATTGAAATTGTCTTTTAAATACACAGTGACGGGTTTGAATGCTCACGGTGATAATTGTACTATGCACAACAGATGTGGAATCGGAGAAGGCGCTTACTTTCCATTGTACCTAAGGAGACCAAAAGGTATAATTTCATCAAATTTTAAATGAGGATTGCGGTATTGTTTAGACTAATACTAGTATGATAATGATATTTGGATGATTGACAAGTCTGCATAAGTAATATGAAAATCATATCAAAAGAGCATTACCTGATGCATTTAATTTGCAATATTGCGGTATTGTTTAGCCTTGGTCCCTCTGGAACAGCATTTAATTTTTGCAATAACAAAGGAAAATAATAAAATAATTTGCAATAGTCACAGTGAAATCTCACTTGATTTCAATTCATTCACTATTCCATCAAAAACAAAAGAGATACATATCTAATTTCACTTGATTTCATTATTCTTTTCTGGTATCATGGTGCTCCAATTAGTGTTGTCAACTTCAAGTATATTTTTCAAGTATTGTTCTAATTAAAGTACATTACCTGATGCATGCTTCTAATTAAAGTACATCACCTCTTCACCAAATTAGGTATAAGTTCTACTCCCTGTTGGTGTAATAGCTGCTGTAAGTTCTACTCCCTGTAAGTTCTACATCACCTCTTTACATTACCTGATGCATGCCACTCCCTCTTCAAGTATATTTTTGTTGATATATTTGGTTTTTAGCTGTACCAGTTTGGATTGTTAAATCAACTCTTAGTTGAGATATAATTGAATGATAGCAGACGAATTAAGGTAGAATTCACTTAAATTAATGCTTAATCGAATATTGAAGTCATTCTGGTTTATGCAAAAAATATCGTTCTTAAGTCTATGTTGCTCCCAAATGATATGAAGTTTGGTTGCTCCTAAGTCTATGTTTATTAAATTCTTATTGACAAACTCGTTTAATTTTCAATTGGTCTGCCCAAAACCGGTGTTGACATGGAGGAACAAACATTGGAATATCAGGTTATTGCCTGATTCTAGGAGTATGCGGGGGGTGGCAGGGGGGCGGCAGCCCCCTGCGAGCGTTGTCTGAGGTTACGAAGCACCGCTCTGTCGAGCTCGGCGAAAATTATTTTCGAGAAGTCAATTGCATATGAATTCTTGTATCCGACGGCCCAGATTAGTCAAGTTACCCATTAATTTTCAATTGGTTGAATGATTGGTGGAATAGAATTGATTTAAAATTGTTATTGTAAATGGTTGTAATTGTGGATTTTAATTACTATTGTAAATTGTTGTAATTGTGGATTTTAATTACTATTGTATCGATGTCTTGTATTATGTGTATGCATGTATCGATGTTTATGTTGTATGTTGGTACGTGTGGTACCAACTATTAAATGATGCAAATTTAAATAATAGAATAAAATTTAGAAAACCGGTTTTAGGTATCAGCGACCGGTTTTAGATATCAGCGACCGATACATTTGGTCGCAGAAATTTTTTGCTGACGTCAGAAAAAAACGACAGCGACCAAAAAAATTTGGTCGCAAAAGAGTATCAGCGACCGGTGACGTCATCAGAAGAGTATCAGCGACAATGCTTACAGCGACCGGAATATCAGCGACCAAATTTGACTTTCTGCGACCGGAATTGGTATCTGCGACCGGCGACGTAAGTATCAGCGACCGGAAATCCGGTCGCTGATAGTCTGTTTTGCTGTAGTGTTCGGTATGATCCATGTATATTTCCTGATAAGGTTTTTTGTTTGTCACGACTCTTTGACTACCATGTAAATGCCTCTTCGACTCCCCCTGTGCATTATATACGGTTTCTTCTAGGAACCTTTTGATTATTGTGTATTATACATGGTATTTGCTATGGAACCGTGTATGAATAGTTCTTATGATTTTCTCTTTTTTTCTTGTCTTCGATCACTGCCCTATCTTTAATTCCCACTGCCCTCACGTCTAATTATATAACTCTCTCTTCTATCTCTCTCTTCTCACTGCTTATAGTTGTTGTTCTATCTTCTCCACTGGCGGATCCACATAGAGATTGGGGTAGGCAAGTGCCTACTCCTGGATTTGAATTTTTTATTTCGATTAAGTACTAATTGTTCAATGTGTCTACCCCTGGTCTGAGTTAGTTCAATTCTTGACGGTAGGATCTACTATTATAATTCTAAGGAGATGGTAAAATTAAAATGAGTTGGAACAATGTATTAACAGCCTCTCTGAACCAACCCAGTCGTTAATTAATCTAATAGTCAGATTATTTTTATCTTACGTTTTGTAACTTTGAGTTGTGATGATTAAGCGTGCTTTGTGCTTTGCAACTATGTATCATTTGATATAGGTTTATATATTTAAATAAAATTTTGCAACATTTTCGTATATAATTTTGCATCTAGTAATGTAGAATCAACAAATATAATGGAACGAATGGCACCATTTTATATATTATTTATATCAAAAATATAAAAATAAAGTTTTTACTAGTAGTTTTTTGCAAACAAATAAACATGTAATATTTTCCCAAATGCATGAAATAACAACCATGTTTTTAAAAATGGTGGTCAACCGGTTATTAAGATTTTGGACCATATTGAATTTAAAATTTGTAAAATTAAAACAAATTAACGATAATTATGTGATTAACTGGATTAGCACAGAAATTCAATTTTATTTAGTGTTGATTAAATAACACACTTGTTATAAGCGAATTGGTAAAGTTTGTTTAAAAAAACGCATTATAGTTCAAATTAATCAAAATCATTAGCACATTAATTTAATAAACACACTAGTTAAGAGAAAATATAAGAACTGAAATCAAATTTATTAAAATAATTAATGAAATCTAAGAATGCCATAATAATCTAAACCATATATAATATGTATTCATTAGTTAGATATTTTCTATTTTGGACTACAAATAAAAAGATCAAATTATTATAAGTTTTGAAATTTCAAATTAAGAGCGCTTAAGAGCATCTCACCGACTAATCTTCACCATCTTTAATTTTTGTTAATATTTTGATTTCCTCAAAAATGTTAAACATATATTACATTTTAAAATTTTTATCAAGTTTAAGCTTCACACATTAATTAAAGGGATTAAATATGTAATAACGAAATGAGCATTAATATGTTTCGGAATAAGATGGTATGTAAATATCAATACTTCCAAATAACAAGATTCATGCATACATTTATATGCATCAAATAACATTTTATGCATGGAGTGATAGCATTTTGTGCGTGATATGAAAACATCATATTATTCTAGAACAATACATTTTGAATGTGTACATTTTATATTGTACTCAGTTCAATATTGAAAATCTATTGTCCTTTCAAGATGTTGCATGCAACTTCATTAACAGGCCAACACGAAATTTTAATTAAAACCTTGGCTTTTTGACGAGGCCTGATTTTTTTCATTCTAAAAAACTATCACTTTATTTCCTCCTTAAAGAGTAAATAGAGAGATCTGGAAAATTTATTCATGCAAATCTTAAAATTGAGATATATATCATCTTAAAATCTTAATATTCTTTATTTATTTTCATTGAATCTTTATATCAGAAACGGTCAAGCTATGCACATTGGTAAAATTAAAATGAGTTGGAACAATGTATTAACAGCCTCTCTGAAACAATTTATCTAAACTGTTTCGTTGCTTTAATGAAACTGGGCCTTTTTTACAAGAAAAAAAAACAGCCTCTCTGAACCAACCCAGTCGGTTGAACCCGACAATGACGTGGTCCATGAGACGAGTCTCTCTGGGCCATTTTGTCAAACAGTTCTTGTGCAGTGTTGATTCTGCCAGCCTTGGTGTGCATGGAAAGAATGGAGTTCCAGGAGACGATTTCTCTGTTATGGAAGAATTAATGTCAAACAGTTCTTGAGCAGACGTTGCTTCCAAACAATAATTTATTTGATTATTACAATCCAGATGCAGCTATTTTTTTATATATCCTGATAATAAATAACCAAGGCAAATATATACAAAAATTGCAGGATGAAGATCAACCCGTAAGTAGAAAAACAATAATCAAATTTTCATATAGTTCATCTGTCAAAAGAATAAAATTACAGAAAACAAAAAAGCAAATTTAGTCGAAGGAGGCCAATTAAGTAACATCTACCATGCATGTGTACAACGAAAAATTTCATAAGAAAAACAATCTACAGTGCACCCTATATCTAATAAAAATCTTTAAATGTAATGCTGACGTGTTGTAGGTCAGGAGGCAGGTCTAACTTAAAGTCGTCCTCAGGTACTGTGAGGTATGTAAGCTTTGGCATGACCCCCTCTGCCACCGTTAAACCCTTCATAGAATCCCTTCCTAATTTCAAGTATTGTAGGACAGGGAATCCTGCTGGACAGAATATTGGACTCGAGTTGCACAGATCCTCGCTTAGCACACCATTTTTTAAGCAAAGTTTCTTTAAGCTCTTCAACTTTCCGAGCTCCAGCATTGGATTTTGTCCAAATCCGGAGAAGTGAAGTGTCAGTTTAAGGAGGTGTGGTGGAAACAAGCTAGCATCTAAGGTGACATTCTCTGGCCATTCTCCATCCAACTCGAGAGATTGTAAATGTTGATAATTTCGGAGTGCTTTTGGGTAAACAGCCTCCATTGGAAGAACAGTTGTTCTGATCCCTAGGGAGACCAGAAAAGGCAGCTTTGCAAGTAGATTGGTCAATTTATTTTGATCATCCCGATTAATATCAATACCTAATTTACACAGGTTGCTTAAAAGGGGAATCTTCCCATTAAAACGCACCCATTGCAAGGTCTGGATATTTTTTAGCTCTGCTGTTTTGTTTGGAAAATCGAAAGGCCGGTTACACATCACATGCCTTAATGTATCAATTGACCATAAACCATTCGGTACATTATAGTCAGGAATTTCCGAGTTTCCTCGCATATCCAGGGTTTCAAGAGCCTTCATACGATGAAAGGAACATTTCCCGATAGGAATATCCCAACCTCTTAACCCCAAGTATTTAAGGTGAACCAACTTTTCTAATCCCCTGACCTGGTCAACATCATGGCTACGGACTCCCTCAAGTTCTAGAACTTTCAGTAGCCTAAAATTACGGAAATTGGGTATTCGGATCCCGAAATCCCCAAACAATATTAAAGAACGGACATTTGGACCTGCATATTCTAAGTGTGTTAGGTTATCGGCCAATGCGCCATCTTCCAAGAAATGAAACGAAGCACGTCGGATTTCTTTGTTGGGCTTTTTGGAATCTGATTCTTTTGAGAAAACCATAACAAAGTTTTCTTGCCTGGCTTTGTGCATTGCTAAGTCACGGAGAAGATCATGCACTTGGCAAAACTTGATCGAACCATTCACGTGTCGGCTTGATACTTGAATCATACTCCTGAAATAATTTTGGTTTATAAACAAGTCAGGAATACAGAAAATATTGTAATCATACATTGAATGTTAAAATTAAGTTATATATGCTGATTATTAGGATGACTGAAATTAAAATAAACAATTAATGCAATCTGTACGTACTTGTATTAATAAGAACTTTTGAAGACAAATATTTGAATGTACATATATATTGGTTGAAAAGTGTTGGAATTAATAATATTATAAAATTCGATTTATACTTTTAAAAATTCAGATTCCTTTCGCAAAATTATACTTTTGCACCCTCTAGTCTCCGAAACATCAAATTTCGATTTTATTCTTAGAATCGTGTTTTAGTATCAAAACGTATCTATTTTTTTTTTTTGCAACGGAAGTGAAAGATATCTAATTTAGAAAAAGTTTTTGTCAACACCATTTTAAAAAAATAAAAAATTAGAGCACACTTGGTAGAAGGTTTACCATGCAGGAAGAAGCTATTTATTAGAGAAGAAATCATAAAATAGAAAGGGGTGTATGATACTTGTAATAATAGATATAGGAAACAATATTTTTTTGCAAAAATATTGATTTTGTCGTAAAGAGTATTGATTAGGCGTTGTAGCTTATTTTGTTCGTCAGGTAACTCATTTCTCTTTTTTTATACTTTTATTTGGTGGATTTCTACTTCTTCTACTCTATTATAAAAGCAAAAATGAAGTATATATCATGTATACCTGAAATGTGTTCTATGAGATAGTTAATTTGTGATAAAAAATTGGAAAAAAAATTAAAGGATAAAAGAATAATAGAACATATATAATTAACCTTTGAGAAAGTTCATAGAGGTAATGCTCAGCTGTTTCCTCCATCATTTTCCTCCCTTCTTGTGGTATGAACCCCTCTGCTACCCACATTCTTATCAGACGTCTTGCAGAGATCTGATAGTCCTCAGGGAATAAAGCAAGATAAAGGAAGCATGCCTTGAGATTATAAGGCATATCTTCATAGCTCATGGCGAGGACGTCCATGCATGCTCTGCCCTCTAAGTCCCAATCCATTGTTCGCAACACTCCCTCCCATGCAGGATAGTTTCGATCTTTAGTTCGAAGTATACCACCTACTACTATCAAAGCTAGAGGTAACCCCTTACATTTCTTTGATAGTTCGTCGGCGAGCTTCAGGAGATCGCTAGGCCATTCTTCGTTAGGTTCTTTATTAGGGTGAGCCTTTTTGAGGAGGAGATCTAGGCTTTTCTGATCATCTAACAAGTTGAGTTTGTATGGTGCCATATTATAGTCTGCTGATATTGCAACATCGATTGACCTGCTGGTAATGAGAACGCGACTTCCATTGTTGTCATCTGGCAATGCATTATCCAGTTGATTCCACAAATCAACCTGCCATACATCATCTAGAATAATTAGATATCTTCTGCTACTTAAAATATTTTTGAGCTCGCTCATTAAGTCTCCCAGCTCCTTCTGTACAGAATCAATGGGTTGACGTAGCATCCTTCTCAACAGATCAGCTAGACTGAACTGTTGAGAAACTGACAGCATTATATGATACTTGAACTCTGCGCTCGCACTGCATATAAAAACAAAAAAGACATACTATTAGTCATCGCAGCAACTATGTATTCTAAGATCTGAGCAATTATTTTTTAGAAATTAATGACTATCTAATTAAATTTTTCCGAACCACTAAATATATGAATGTCAATAGAGAAACATATTGATAATTATTATTAACAAATAAGTTAACAGCTAATAGTAGACATCTATCAGAGCCGAACATGAAACGGCCGTAAACACTGTTAATATTAATATTGATATTATTATTATTTCAATTGGGAAGTTATGATCGGTCTATACGTTGCAACCTAGTCTAACTCTTACTTATTGATGTAGTTATTGTTGCTATTATTTATCTCATTATAACATAGTTGAAAAAGAAATATCTGCACTTGCCTTTTGTATATCATATGTGCTAGGGTAGTCTTTCCAAGACCGCCGGTACCCACGATGGTTATGACGGCCCGCCTTGGTGTTTCCTCAGGTCGCAACATCTTTAGAATGTTGTTCTTGTCAGCTTGCATGCCAACAACTTTTGTTTCTTCTACTTCAGAATAAGTAGGTCTCCGAAGAGGCATTATGACTGCCTCTCCCACCGGTATGTCTTGCAGGGCTATGATTCCATAGGCCTCCCTGCTCTTCGAGATCTCTTCGAGTTCTTTTTGAATGCTATCTAGCGTAGTGCCAAGTTTGTGGAGCAAAGGCACCTCCAGGGGCATGTTCGACAGCTTCTTGAGTTTCTGCAAAAAGCTAGGATTTTTGTTACATTCAAATTTGAGAAAGAACGTGTCGATTGCGTCCTCGATGCGATATGCCACATCGCGGAGCTCATTGAGCCAGTTCTGCACCCTCTCATCTCCGTTGCGTTTTGAATCCGCATCTCTCAGGCAGCACTGGATTCGGGTTAGCTCACGCTGCGCCTTTTTGACTTTCTCCCCAACCCCACCTAAGAACTGAATTTCTTTCGCGATGATATTAGCAAGCTTGCCGACCACCATCTTCACAATAACCGCCTCAGCCATTTCTCTCTCTCTTTGGAAATAATGTGCACTAGTGTAAGAGGATATTATTAGCTAATGCAGATGACTATGCTAGGCAAAGATGGTGTGATTATATAGGCGAGCTACTGGAAAGCAAACTGATTCTATGTCTAATTGCAAAAATAAATTTAATTAATTTCTATAATGCCCGCTTGGTGCTAATATCAATTCTATATGAGACAAGCTCTCAATTTTGTTTGGCTTTATTATTATTTTATAATAAGTTCTCCAAAAGGTCAGCTTGAAAAATTTACCATGTCCTCATTTATTAATTATATAATGGTTAGAGGAGACAGACCAACTCAGCTATCATTATCGTCATTAATATAATAACATATTTTATAATAGGTGAATTCATCTGTTTGATTCAAATTATTCACATCAAATCCACTGTGATCTTTAAGAACTTTTTTCAAATTTGAGCTAAATTAAAGATTATAAATACGCCATAAGATGTGAAAGAACATAAATACATGCTTAAAAATAGTCATAGCCCGCACAATGATATATGTATGCATCAATCAGGCCAGCATGTATTTTGTTTTACTTTTGGGCATTTATCTCTTGCATTTGATTTTTTATTTTCTGTGCACAATGATATTTCTTGATATTTCGCCTTTTAGTAAGAATTTCGCATAAACTAATGGCTTGTACAAACTGAGATCTGCATGCATTTATGGATCTAGATGTGCCAAATCAAATATTATTTCCCCATCCAACAACTGTGTTAGGTAATTATTTCCTATTGTTGTTTACGAGCAGCTGGATACAGAGATGCGATCTGAACTCGACTAATCAATTGAATTAAACAAATGAAGAGAGTAGCGTAGACCTCGAAATCTGCCATTAAGTTTGACTAATGAATTAAAGACAAATGAGTAGTTGTCATTTGGCAGTTGGCACTTATGGTTCGCTATGGCTAACCTGTGCGACTCTACATGTTCTGAAACGCTGACAAATTTTATATATTTAAATAGATAACAGGCTACTTGAAGCTCAGTTATAAATTCCGTCTATATGTAAGAAAATTCCGTCTATATATAAAATTGCTTAGTAGCGTTGATATTCTTGCTAATTCCGTCTAAAATAAACATATCCTCCAAAATAATTACCTCAATGTTTTTATCCTTGACAATACTCATTTTTTATCCTCGTCTTTAAAACAAAATTTTGTAAATATATTATATCCGAACTAAGAGAAAATTTTCTTTAGCTATCATGCAAGTTTTTATATCCATATCCCAATTAAATGTCAAAGGATTTGTCTCTTCAGTATATCAATCAGGCCAGCACATGTATTTTGTTTTACTATTGCTCATTTATCGGATACATACTATTGTCAACTATTGTCGACTTCACGATTGGAGATCATGACATGCATGACAATATAGTTTGATTTTGATAAGACGTGGTCAATTAGATCAAGTAAGGTTTGTTTGTAAATAAACTCCTTAATTTCGGCAATTATATATTCATATATATATCTATCAAATTACGTAGAGGCAACTGTTTGCATTATGTATATGTATATATATAGAGAGAGAGAGAGAGTTGGGCTACGGTGCTTCGCGAAGTAAAGCGAGTGTTTTACTTCACACTCATATTTTGCGATTTCAAAGTTCAAATATCTATCTGAACCGTTCAAATATCTATCTGAACCGTTCAAATTGATCTCCACATTAAATTGTGCTTGGAGACCAAATTTTACATTTTTTGGAAATTTTTTACTACATTTTTAGAATTTTTGAAAATTGTTGTTTTGATGGTCCAGGATTTTTTGAAAAACAGCGATTTTCAAAAATTCTAAAAATGTAGTAAAACATTTCCAAAAAATGTAAAATTTGGTCTCCAAGCACAATTTAATATGGAGATCAACTTGAACGGTTCGGATCGACGTTTTGAAGTTTCAAATTGAAGATATAGATGTGAAGTAAAACACTCGTTTTACTTCGCGAAGTACCGTAGCCCAACTCTATATATATATATATCTATATTTTTCAACACAAAACTTTATATTTTGAATACTACGTTTAAATTGCAAACATACAATTCGCAAGTTTGAAGAAACAGAAAAATCTTTTTCGTTTATCACAGAGAATACAACAAAAATTTCAAGTGTGAGGTTAATATTGATGGAAAAGATATAAATTAGACAAAGGGCAGGGTTCCAATGCTCCAAGGTATTTCTGCTCCAAAAATTAAGTCCTCAGGTCTGGATATTTTTTATTTGTAAATAAAAATTTAATTTCTATTGGAAATAAAAGAGATCATTAGTGTCGGAGTCCAACTAGCATGACATCAGTGTCATTTCACCCTATATAACAACAATTCCAAAACCTATTGAATCAACTTCAAACGACGAATCTAAACCGTTCAAAATGAGCTACTTCATTAGTTGTGTTTACATACAAAATTTATAATTTTTCAAATTTATTTAGTATCAAGTCAAGCGGTCAAATGTGAGAGTTTTCAAGTTAAATTTAATGCATTCAATTTTCAATATTTTTGACCGCTTGACTTGATACTAAAATAATATGAAAAAATATAAATTTTGCATGGGCACACATCACCCATATAGTAAATCGTTTTGAACCGTTTGAATTTGTCGTTTAAAGTCTATCAAGTAAATTTTAGAGTTAGTCTCATGTGAAACCGATATTATACTAGCCGGACTCATTAGTGTGGTTCCGTCATTTTTCAGCTGCTACACATACCACACGAATTGACACACCAAACAACTGCCAGTTCAACAACTAATAGTTTGTTAATTATTTTTTATTCTTGTTTAGTAGACATGACCAGCTGGATGCAGCTGTGCGATCTGAACTCGTCTGAATCAACGGAATTAATTAACAATTGAAGTAGACCTCGAAATATGCTATTTAAGTTTGAATAGTGAATTAAAGACATGTTCTGATAAGCTGGCACACATCTTTTTAGATGTTCATCTCATGCTCAACATGTTGGGAGCTGTTTATTCCGCAAGTCACCCCCTTAAATTTATAATTTAATGGCGCCAATTCTATACACCAATTTTATTCCATTTCTTTGCATCGTTTAAAATAAATATAATGTTGGTAAAAAAATTAAGAAGTACATGTCTAATTTTAGTTACTTCAGATTGCTACTGAGCACCAAGTTCTAGTATAGTGACTAAGTTAATTTCCGATTGACAATGTCATGAAAATATATAAAATTGGGAGATTTAATTCTATCTATATCTTAAAAAAAAAAATTGTTATATTGGCAATGTTAAAAAGCTTGTTGTTTTGCAGATATTAATAAGGAACGCACGCACGTTGTTCATCCTTCAGGATTTGCAGATATTAATAAACATAGTTATAAGGATTGAATTGCAATTGTGTACCCGAAAAAATTAATGGGTTTGAACCCAATTAGCTATTTGAACCCGGTTAGTGCCCTATCCTAACAGAAATTCTGAATCCGCCCCTGATCTTCTCCCTTCACTTCCTCTCTCTCTTAGGGTTTCGGTGCCACTTCTCTTTCTCTAAAGAACTCACTACATACCAATACAGGGTGTTACACACCACTTCCCTTTCCCACTAGGATCGATTTTTCTTTCTAAACCCGGTTAGGATTTTTGTGAGTTTTGTTGCTTGCTTGTTGTTGTGTGGAATCGGAGACTGGCCCAGATGCGAGGTAGGAGGAGGCTACTTCCTGTCACCCGTCTTGGCACCGTGCGACCTTTGCCAAGCCAAAATGGAAAGCAAGTTCCGCTAATCTTTTAATTTATGTGTTATTTATCTAGAATGCCTTGTGATGGCATAGGACTATAGGAGCCGAGCTCCTCTGTTGAATTGCTTGTTATTTATTGCTCGGGCTCGAATCTGTTTTTTGAGTATGCGGGAATTTCATGAGTTTGACGGGGATATAAATGAACTTACATAAAATTGGCCTTGCACATTATGTTTATTTGCATGGTGATGTATATATGTATGAAAAGTTGTTGAAGTCTATCAAGTAAATTTTGGAGTTAGTGTCATGTGAAACCGATGTTATACTAGCCGGACTCATTAGTGTGGTTCCTTGATTTTTCAGCTGCTACACATACCACACGAATTGGCACACCAAACAACTGCCAGTCCAACAACTAATTAGTTTGTTAATTATTTTTTATTCTTGTTTAGTAGACATGACCAGCTGGGTGCAGTTGTGCAATTGAACTCGTCTAAATCAACGGAATTAATTAACAATTGAAGTAGACCTCGAAATATGATGACAATAAGTTTGAGTAATGAATTAAAGACATGTTCTGATAACATTATTAAAATATATTTAAAATTTTAATAATCAAAACTGTATTATTTTCTGTATGCCTCGTAGGCATTATTTTTGTTACCATTATTTAGATAACTTTTGAACATTAATTTTTTTAATTTATTGATTCATACAAAAATAAAATTAAAAAGTAATATTTTTATGTGCACGTAGAGATATATATGGTTTTATTTTTAAAATTTTCATTTTTACCAAAATTAAAAAAAAATGTATAATGAAGGCACTAACATCGAGAAATTCGAAATACGCATTTACTTACATTCATTTGATAATTTAAATAATATTGTTTAATTAATAATTTTTTTTAAGTTAGTAGAAAATAAACAGCTAACGATTTGTATTAAAAAAATAGACATGACCAGCTGGGTGCAGTTGTGCCATCTGAACTCGTCTAAATCAACGGAATTAATTAACAAATGAAGTAGACCTCGAAATTTGCTATTAACTTCCAATGCTTTGATAATTGATTTGAAGCAATCAACTATATCATGCATACTTTTATGCACCATGACTTTGTGCCACGATTAACCACAAGAAGAGAAGTGAGAAAAAAAAATTATCACATGTGAGATAATTAATAAATTATCTATAACAGTACAAATTTCATAGTAAGATAACTAAATTTAACAAAATATTCATTACTGTACAAACATTACATTTAAAGAAAATTATTGAAAGTCTAGATAACTAAATTTAACAAAATATTCATTACTGTACAAACATCACATTTAAAGAAAGTGATCAAAATAGACTTTCAATCTCCATGGCAACGCGTGGGCACTTGGACTAGTAGGTCAAATTTGTGTAAAATAAGTACAAACTAAACAAAATTCCAAGGGCCCAATACCCATAATTCAACACGATTTAAAATAAAAAGTTACAAATCAAAATTCGAACCCAAATCATACAGCTATATTACATAGATTAGTGGGTTATTTTTAACTTTATACAATTTTAATATCATACCTATAAATCTTATAACAAATGGGCCCCATCACCCAGTGCATTTAGAAGGAAACCACGTGTGCTCCCATGGGCTTTTTCTGACTAACTACTACGTAGTCTAATTTCTCACTGGGCCTTGATCCATCATACTTTGTGGGTTTGCTGTAGTTATTTCTCAAAGCCTACATTCAATTTAAAGAAGCCTTTGTTAAAAATTAATTCAAAATTATTTTAGATGATCTCCGCATAAGTTGAGTTGATTTTGAAGCAGTTTTTAGACGTATATATGAAAACTGGATTAGATATTTTAGGCATAGTTATTTTTGGAATACTTGGCATAGTGGTTAGTTCTTTTTTAATGCATGTTCTATAGTGGCCTAGAACATTATAGTATTTCAAGAACATTATAGTGGCCTGGAATACCCACAAATTTATTGAAGGAAATTTGTGGGTATTTATTTTTGGAACGTACATTATAGTATTTCAAGAACCTTGCGAGTCTTTTTTGGAAATATTACACTTATATATTGATCTTACCCCCGCTGGATCTACAAGAGAGAAGAATCATGAATATCTTCAAGAAGAAAGTGTCAGCCAAAGAAGTTCTAAGGACGAGCAAAAGAGAGATGGGGGTTGCCACAAGAAATGTGGAGAGAGAAATTGCATCACTGCAGTTGGAGGAGAAGAAACTTGTGGCTGAGATAAAAAAAACTGCACAACCCGGCAATGAGGCTGCTACTCGTATATTGGCACGTCAACTAGTTCGGCTTAGACAACAAATTACAAATTTGCAAAGAACTCGCGCACAGATCAGAGGTGTGGCTACTCGTACACAGGCTATGCATGCTACAACTTCAACTTCAACTGGTATGGAAGGTGCAAACAAAGCAATGGCTGCCATATACAAGCAAATGGAGCCTGAAAAGCAATTAACGCAGCTTGATACGACGATTGAGATGATGTCAGAGACGATCGACAAAACTCTCAATAAAGATAATACGGAGGAAGAAACTGAGTTTAAGGTATTGGATGAGATTGGGGTCGATGTTGCTTCTCAGTTATCCAAAAATATAAATTGATAAGTTATAAATTATCAAATAAGTTGAAAAAATATAAGTTATAAATTTAATCCAAAAAATATTGTTTAATTATCAAATAAATTGAAAAAAATAATGTTTAATTATCAAATAAATTGATAAGTTATAAAATTAATCCAAAAATATAAGAAATAATCAAATAAACAGATATGTACGTAATTTCATAAAATATAAGAATTACAATTTTTTATTTCAATATTTAAAAAATAAATAAATTATTAATTAAATAAAATGATATAAAATGTTTTATAAATCAATCTAATCATAATATATAATTAACATGATACAATTATACTAGCACAAATAAGAAAATTAGATATAATTTAATATTTATCAATTATTCTATAGAGTAATGAGTACGAAATAACTTTCACTCATATCCTTATCCAAAATACTCACTATTTTTTTTAACAAAAATTAATTATATCTTAGTCATTATTACAATATGCAATCATGTTACGATATGGTACTAGACTAAACCTGCACCAGCAGTACTAGACTAATCTTATAAAAATCATAAAATGATATGGTACACCTAGTAAGTAAGCATTTATGTTGCCAAAGGATTATTTAATTAGTGCATTAAACAATAATAAATATTTATTGTGCATTGATAATTATGTCAGTAATCCTACATCCTAAAAAAAGTAAAATGAAATTATATTTCTTAGGAAAACAGAAATTTAAAGTAAGTTAAGCATGTTCAACACCTTTTTTATTGACTAGCAAAAATGAGGTAATTTTCTTATGATAAACAAGCAGGCTAAACTAACAATGATGGGTCATAAAGTTTATGTGATTTATAATTATAAAAATAAAAAGTTAGTTGAATGACACTTAAAGGTTTTTCTGTCTCAAAATTCATAAAAGAAATCTATGATAGTTGTTTTTAGTTAATTGTTATATAGAGCACTGGAGGAAACTAATTTAAAAATGAAACGCTTGTTCAATGAAAGAAATGTGAATCTTTCTAGAATAAATAATTCAATTGTGAGGTACATTTGACCTCATAAACAATATTTTCTTGATTATTTTGTTCCAAAAACATTAAAAATTTAGCATCACTACAGCAGTTCAAATTGGTGGATAGCATGAAATTTCAAACAGTATAATATGGTATTGTATATATGTATTACTTCTAATTATGAATGAATTATTCATGCATATATAATTTTATAACTACTATGCCTTTGACTTTATAATGTAATAATTCAAAGTATAAAAAATTAAAAATCATCACAGTGAAGCAATTGATTCAGGAAGAATACTGTCAACTATATATCAAATATTTTTTTGTATTATTATCTTTAAAAAAAAAGAGCAAGCAAAGAAAAAAAAATTGTTAGCAAATTAAACCAGACATTTCTCAAGATCCAATTCTCAACCTCAGTAATTTTCTTTTCTGGTACCAAAAATCTTTACAAGAACAAATCCCATTCATGAAATATTAACTTTTTTGTAAAACCGATTTTGTGTCAGTTGACAAATATTAACCTTTTAATCTTTTTTTCAATCTAACCCCTTGTTCTTTTTTAATTCCTTGATCCGTCATTCTTTTCCAAACTTTAGCTGCTTTATTCCCTTCTCCACAAGTGGAATAAATTATTCGCAACTGAACCGGCATTTTTGCAATAAAGCCCGGCACGAGAAAATAAATTGATCATACATGCGTAATGACTCACGATCGGTACAGTCTTGTGCTTATTTTGCATTTGTTCAAAGTACCTCTTCCCATTCAATAACAAACCGGCATGAGTACATGCTGATTAATAAAACAAGTACATATTAATGATCAGGTTTCACACCTAGCTTGAGCATTTCATCGAACAGTTCGAGTTCATCTTTCCCATGCTTAGAAATTTATCGAACATAATTTCAGCGGTTTGAACATCACCACTTTTACCATAAAAATTATGTCATGAATTGGTGACCGGTACCCAGTTATTGAGTCCTACTTTGATTACACAAAGGAATGGACCTATCGACCGATACGACCTGCCCCAAGAGTAGCACATGAAGAAAGGAACATTGGTAAAATTGAACTGAGTTGGAACAATGTATTAACAGCCTCTCTGAACCCGACAATCATGGTGAGTCCATGAGACCGAGTCTCTCTGGGGCATTTTGTCAACCAGTTATTGTGCAGTGTTGATTCTGCCAGCCTTGGTGTGCATGGAAAGAATGGAGTTCCAGGAGACGATTCTCTGTTAGGAAGAATTAATGTCAAACAGTTCTTGAGCAGACGTTGCTTCGAAACAATAATTTATTTGATTATTACAATCCAGATGCAGCTATATACAAAAATTGCAGGATGAAGATCAACCCGTAAGTAGAAAAACAATAATCAAATTTTCATATAGTTCATCTGTCAAATTTTCATATAGTTCATAAAATTACAGAAAACAAAAAGGCAAATTTAGTCAAAGGAGGCCAATTATGTAACATCTACCATGCATGTGTACAACGAAAAATTTCATAACAAAAGCAATCTACAGTGCACCCTATATATTATCATAATAATTTCTAAATGTAATGCTCACGTGCTGTAGGTTAGGAGGCAGGTCTAAATTAAATCGGCGCTTAGGTACTGCGAGGTATGTAAGCTTTGGCATGGCCCCCTCTGCCACCGTTAAACCCTTCATACAATCAGATCCCACTTTCAAGTATTGTAGGACAGGGAATCCTGCTGGACAGAATATTGGACCCGAGTTCAACAGCTCGTCGCTTAGCACATAATATTTGAAGTGAAGTTTCTTTAAGCTCCTCAACTTTCCAAGCTCCGGCATTGGATTTTGTCCCAAGTCGGAGTACCAAAGTTTCAATTTAAGGAGGTTTGGTGGAAACAAGTTAGCATCTAAGGTGACATTCTCTGACCACGTTCCTTTCAAGTAGAGAGATTGTAAATGGTGATAATTTGGGAGTGCATTTGGGTAAACAATCTCCATTGGGAGAGGGTGATAAAAGCTATGGATCCCTAGGGAGACCAGAGAAGGCAGCGTTGCAAAATTTAGATAGGTTAATGCAATTGGATCATCCCGATTAATATCAATACCTAATTTACACAGGTTGCTTAAAAGGGGAATCTTCCCTTTAAAACACACCCATTGCAAGGTCTGGATATTTTTTAGCTCAGCTGTTTTGTTTGGAAACTCGAAATAATGGTCACACATCACATGCCTCAATGTATCAATTGACCATAAACCATTCGGTACTTCATAATAATTTGACGTTCCTCGCATATCCAGGGTTTCAAGAGCCTTCATACGATGAAAGGAACATTTGGAGATGGGAATTGTGCATTCTCTCAACCCCAAGTATTTTAGGTGAACCAACTTTTCTAATCCCCTGACCAGGTCAACATCATCGCACCAGACTCCCTCAAGTTCTAGAACTTTCAGTAGCCTAAAATTACGGAAATTGGGTATTTGGGTCCAGTCATGCCCAAACAATATTAAAGAACGGACATTTGGACCTGCACATTCGGCCAATGCGCCATGTTCCAAGAAATGAAACGAAGCACGTCGGATTTCTTTGTTGGGCTTTTTGGAATCTGATTCTTTTGAGAAAACCATAACAAAGTTTTCTTGCCTGGCTTTGTGCATTGCTAAGTCACGGAGAAGATCATGCACTTGGCAGTACTTGATCGAACCATCCACGTGTCGGCTTGATACTTGAACCATACTCCTGAATTAATTTTGGTTTATAAACAAGTCAGGAATACTGAAAACATTGCAATCATAATAGATTAATTAATTAGTTCCTAACTAGATTACTTACATAGTTCCTAATTTGAAAGGTAAAATTAAGTTATATATGTTTATCATTAGGATGACTGAAATTAAAATAAACAATTAGTGCAATCTGTACGTACTTGTATAAATAAGAAGTTTTGAAGAAAAATATTTGGATGTACATATATGTTGGTTCAAAAGTTGAAATAATATTAAAAATTCGATTTATATTTTTCAAAATCAAAATTCCTTGTGCAAAATTACACTTTTGCACCCTCTATTTTTTTTTAAAAAACCTTTTGCAAAGGCTGCGAAGTCATGAGGAAGAATAGAAATCTCGATCTTTGGGTAACCAACTGTTGGTTACCTCCTATCCAACTGTGCTACCTCCTATCCAACTATTTTTTTCAGGACTTTTCTCCTATCCAACTGTGCTACCTCCCCCATTCTCGGCACCCTCTATTTTCAGAAACATCAAATTTCGATTTTATTCTTAGAATAGTGTTTTAGTATAAAAAACGTTTCTATTGTTTCTTTTGCAACGGAAGTGATCAAATATATCTAATTTAGGAAAAGATTTTGTTGACTCTATTTTCAAAAAAATTAAGAACACTTGGTAGAAGGTTTTCCTGGAAGAAGCTATTTATTAGAGAACAGATCATAAAATAGAAAGGGGTGTATGATACTTGTAATAATAGGTGAAGGAACCAATATTTTATTGCAAAAAGATTGATTTTTTGTAGTAAAGAGTATTGATTAGGCTTTGTAGCTTATTTTTGTTCGTCATATACTTCAACTCACTTTTTTGGTACTTTTATATGGAAGATATCTACTTTTTCTACTCTATTATAAAAACAAAATTGGAGAATATATCATGTATACCTGAAGTGTGTTCTACGAGGTACGTAGTTAATTTGTGACCAAAAAATTTGCAATAATATTATATGGTATAGAAGCCTGAAAAAATTTAAAGGATAAAGAACAAATAAAACATATAACCTTTGAACAAGTTCGTTCAAGTAATCCTCAGCTGTTTCCTCCATCGTTTTCCTCCCTTCTTGTGGAATGAACCCCTCGGCTACCCACATTCTTATCAGACGTCTTGCAGAGATCTGATAGTCCTCAGGGAAGGAAGCAAGATAAAGAAAGCATGCCTTGAGATTGTACGGCATATCTTCGTAGCTCATGGCGAGGACGTCCATGCATTCTCTGCCCGCTGAGTGCCAATCCATTGTTCGCAACACTCTCTCCCATGCAACATAGTTTCGATCTTTAGTCGAAAGTATACCACCTACTACTATCAAAGCTAGAGGTAACCCTTTACATTTCTTTGATTGTTCGTGGGCGAGCTTCAGGAGATCGCTAGGCCATTCTTCGCCAGGTTCTTGATTAGGGAGGGCCTTTTTGATGAGGAGATCTAGGCTTTTCTGATCATCTAACAAGTTTAGTTCGTATGGTGCCATATTAGGGTCGGCTGATTTTGCAACATCGATAGACCGGCTGGTAATCAGAACACGACTTCCATTCTTGTCATCTGGCAATGCAATTTTCAATTGATTCCACAGATCAACCTGCCACACATCATCTAGAATAATCAGATATCTTCTGCTACTTAAATATTCTTTGAGCTTGCTAATTAAATCTCCCACATCTTGCTCCGGTGCCGAATTTATCGGTAGATGTAGCATCCTTCTCAACAGATCAGGTAGACTGAACTGTTGAGAAACTGACAACATTATATGATACTCGAACTCTGCCCTCGCACTGGATATACAAACAAACAGAAATATACTATTAGATTGATTTCTAGCAAAATTTTTAACAATAGTCATGGTGGCAACTATGTATTCTAAGATCTGAGCAATTATTTCATAGAAATTAATGTCTATCTAATTAAATTTATCTGAACCACTATATATATAAATGTCAATAGTTAAACATATTGATAATAATTATTAATATTTTAAAATGCAGTTTCTATGTGGTATGCGGAAGGCCATCGCATATTGCATATATGGTATGCGACCTCATATGCGGATTTTAAAATGAGAATTCATATATATATAAACAAGTATGCGGTAATATGCGGTAATATGCGGTATGTGGTAATATGCGGTAATATTCGGTATCATACAAATAAGTATGCGGTAATATGTGGTAATATGCGGCCGAATATGCGGTAATAATATACGGCCGAATATGCGGAACAACATATATTGACCGCATACAGATTTCTATGCGGATTACAACCGAATACGCATATGCGGCCGCATAGACCGCATTTTATTACACTGATTATTATTAACAAATAAGTTAACAACTAATAAACAATGTTAAATGGCTGTAAACACTGTTAATAATAAAGATATTATTGTTGTTATTATTATTATTATTATTATTATTATTTAAATTGGGAAGATATGATCGGTCCTATACATTGCAACCTAGCTAGTCTAACTCTTACTTATTGATGTTGTTATTGTTGCAATTATTTATCGCATTATAACATAGTAGAAAAAGAAATATCTGCACTTGCCTTCTGTAAATCATATGTGCTAGGGTAGTCTTTCCTAGACCGCCGGTACCCACGATGGTTATGACGGCCCGCCTTGGTGTTTCCTTATGGCGCAACAACTTCAAGATCTTGTTCTTGTCAGCATGCAGGCCTACGACATCAGTTTCGTCTACTTCAGAATAAGTAGCTCTCCGAACAGGCAAGATGACTGCCTCTCCCACCACTATGTCTTGCAGGGCTATGATTCCATAGGCCTCCCTGCTCTTCGAGATCTCTTCGAGTTCAGTTTGAATGCTATCGAGCGTAGTACCAAGTTTGTGGAGAAAACGCACCTCCCGGGGCTTGTTCGGCAGCTTCTTGAGTTTCTGCAAAAAGCTAGGATTTTTGTTACAGTCAACTTTGAGAAAGAATGTGTCGATTGTGTCCTCGATGCGATATGCCACATCGCGGAGCTCATTGAGCCAGGTCTGCACCCTCGCATCTCGTTTGCATTTTGAATCCGCATCTCTGAGGCAGGACTGGATTCGGGTTAGCTCACGCTGCGCCTTTTTGACTTTCTCCCCAACCTCACCCAAGAACTGAATTTCATTCGCGATGATATTGGCAAGCTTGCTGATCACCATTCTCACAATAACCGCCTCAGCCATTTCTCTCTCTCTTTGGAAATAATGTGCACTAGTGTAAGAGGATATTATTAGCTAATGCAGATGACTATGCTAGGCAAAGATAGTGTGATTATGTAGGCGAGCTAATGGAAAGCAAACTGACACTATGATGGCACATGCATATATGTAATTTAATTGCAAAAATAAATTTAATTAATTGAGAAATTTTACATGATGGCACATGCATGTATAGTTCTCTAATTTTACATGATGGCACATGGTGGCACATGCATACTGACATTGTTGTTAAAGAACATATAATATAAAAACATCTTACATGATGGCACATGCATGTATAGTTCTCTAATTTTTTTAAATCGACTATGGAATTAATTTAATGAGCTCTATATTTGTGAAAGGTTTTTAGAACATATAAAGTCAGTAAATCCTTTCACAAGGCGAGTCATGCGATATTTTTATGAATCCTTCATCTATCAACTTTTTTTATTCAATTATTAATGATTATTGAGAAATTTGTACTAATTTAGTTTTTAGTATAATGACCTAGCATAATGTATTACTGTCATGTTTCATTTTTTTTAGTTGATTTTGTTTGTTACGGATATATTTTAAACTTTCTTGTTTGCTATGTCTTTTTCTATTTCTTAAGTATGCAATAGATGACTTCAAATAATGCAAAATTAATATAGTATTTTTACCTTTCTATTTCGCATTATACATGAACTTTTTCTTTGAGTGAAAGAAAGGATATATTTAAATCATGATTTTTTTTGTTCAGCATATACTTTGTTATATTTTGATTTCAAATCTGTATCTTTCAAACAAACAAAAATGAGTGAGGCTACGGTACTATGCATAGCACGGATTGGGTCCGTGCTACGGCTCAATATTTGAGTTTTCAAAATCCTAACGGTCGATCCAAACCGTTCAACATGATTATAAAATGAATATGTATTTGCAAACCAAATTTTATATTTTTTCGAATTTTTTTACTATTATTTAGATAGGTAGAAAATCACTTGATTTGAAAATTCTGGACCATCCAAAAAAAGTGATTTTCTACCTATATAAAAAAATAGTAAAAAAAAATGAAAAAAATGAAAATTTGGTTTGCAAGTACATATTCATTTTATAATCATGTTGAACGGTTTGGATCGACCGTTAGAATTTTGAAAACTCAAATATTGAGCTGTAGCACGGACCCAACCGTACTATGCATAGTACTCACTCAAAAAAAATTGACTGAAGAGCAATTATATATAACTAGCATGATTATCTAAATTATAGAAATTGGATAACACATCTGGACATCATCTCTTGCTTTTGACTTTTATCTGTTAATATTCAAATAAACTAATCTCTCAAACAAATTGAGAGATCAGCTTAAATTTGGTTTTTTTATTGTCGAAAGCTTAAATTTGATTACCTCTTGGCTTCTCGGAAACACATGCAAGATCTCACTTTTGTCTGATTTTAATTTTAGAATCTTGTTATGCAATCTTGTAAATCTTGTTATTACATCAGAAATCAATCCATTAATTTGATAAAAATGAAAAATAACCAATATACAGAAGAAATTCTCTTCAAGTTGTTCCTAATCAATAACCTTATAAAATTTAGTCTATTCCAAAATATACTTCTATTTATATGTTTTTCTGAGAAAAAATTATACAAATATATTAAATATTTACAATAAATAACAAAATTACGTCTAACCAAATTGAAGCACACACAATTGTGAGATTGGTCAAATTAATAGTTTACATGCACTTTCTCCGGTGTAGGATATACTAAAAACTTCAATTGCTAAAATATTCAAATAGAAGAATTCAGATGTCCATTAAAGTAAATATTTACAGGTATAGTCCCCAGAAGCCCTTGTTAATTGAAATATTATATTTAAGATGCATGGACAGTAGAACCGCAAACTTAGTGCAGTGGCACGATTCATGTCTTTCTACAGAGAGCTCACAGGTTCAATTCTCGATAATAGCATTTAAAAGATGTCAGTCCACGTCCAAATTATCTACAAAATAAACGCAAAATTTCCTAAAAGAAAAAAATGCTCTAACCAGATCTTGCTTTACTTTTACTTTGACATCGCGAAAAAACAGAAATTTCAAATTAGTACACCTCTAGGAACCTTATTTTCATATTCATGTAAAAATAAAGGAGTCAAGTGAACTTCATAAAAGAGTTCATTAGTCATCATCATTACTACAATAACAAATTAACCTACAATTCAGCCTTAAAAATAGATTATAAATTTGTGCGGCTTAAATAGTAAAAAGAACAATACATTATAATTCCTGAATGTTCCATCGCACTGGCCCTTGCTGGTTTATTGAAAAACTTATTTGATGGTATGCCTTAACAAATTTTCGCCTAAAGTTTGTCTAATTTATGCATTGCAAATTAAATATAATTGAAGTCTAACAAGTCTAAGAAGACGATCTGAACTGTTCAACATGATTTCCATATTGAAATGTGCTTTGAGGCCAAATTTAACATTTTTTGAAAATTTTGTACTATATTTTTAGAATTTGTACATATCACTGTTTTTCAAAAAAAATTGGGCCATCCAGAAATAATGATTTTAAAAAATTGTATAAAAATATTAAGTTTTGTAAAAAAAATGTAAATTTGGTCTCCCAGCACAATTTAATATGAAGATCAAGTTGAACGGTTCTGATCAACTGTTGGACTTTGAAATCACAAAATATGGATGCTAATTAAAAACATGTCATTTACTTCATAAAGCACAATAGTCATCCCAACTTGTTTTTTTCTCACTAAAACTATAATACATATTTTTAATTTTTTTAGTAAACATAGTACAAAGAATAGTGTCTGTAAATATTGTTTTACAGTTTTTCTCTAGAATCATTAGCTCTCAAAATTAGATAATTAGAAGATGGAATTTTTTCTTACACATACTATGTATTTTTTAATAAAAGATAAAATGAATACTTTATAAAATTAAAATGTATTTAAATAGAAAAGTCAATAAATAGCATAAATTTGTGAGTTTTTAAATTTTACATGGTAAGTATGATATTATGAATTTTAGAGAGGAAATGCGTAAATTTGATGTTTTTGAGGGGTATATATGAAATTCCCCCAAATAATTTACCCTACATGAACTTTGATAGGGATGCTAGAGAGTGTGTGAGACCTTATTAGCTTCAAGAGAAAGGATTGGACCAAAGAAGGCAAACTCGGCCGATCAGACTGAGCCAATTCTTGACCGAGTCAAGCGGCGGCCGATTTTTCAGAGAAAAACCGGGTTGAACAATGTTGAATTGCCCAAGTCAGCACCGGTTCCAGGGTGAGTCTACACTGATTTCAACCCGATTTTCAATTTTTTGGTGAAAATCATTATTCTTTTGCATTTCTATTCTGGGAAGATAATGGTGCTCAAAGAAATATGATAGGAATAATTTAGGTAGATAACAAATTAACCAGATATATGATAAATATAAGGCTTTTTCTGAGTACTTAAGGTGCTTAATGTGACATCATTATTCTTTTAGTACAAAACAAGATTCTCGCAAAAAAATCTGAGTTTCTGATTCAATTTGTCTGATTCCAATTCCGATTCTACTGTCAAGTGACCAATTCCGATTCCAAGTGGACGGGGCTCCATCTTTTTCTTTGCTCTGAACTGCGAAAATGATTTTTAGGAAAGATAAGAGCTTAATCAGGAGAAATATTGTAAAGGGAGGCTAGAGATTAAGCTCAGCTGGAAATTCTTTCTCTTCTCTTATTAATCATTTTGTAAAATTTGGTGGAAACAAGGTAGCGTTGTTGTTCAAAAAATTTCCATCCTTGTGTCTCGGTTAATTTGCAACTATTCCGAATTTGATAGACACGATTCTTACTAACGACAGAAGACTTGAACCATAACACTTTTAGCCAAAAAAGAAAAAATTTCATAATAATTTTGTTGATATCATTCAAACTTAAAATCCTTTATGCCATGATTTGGCGTGTAAAGAATAATTTTAGTGGGGAACAGCAGTCCGTATATGTGGTCACGCGAACGTGACATTTCTTGATGAACTACAACTTATAAATATTAAATGATTAATCACTTGTTTTTTTCTTATTGTTAAATGCATTGAGAGTCGGGATTTTAATTAATATGGATCAGTAGGAATCTTACCTAAAGACGTTATAATCTAGTTTGAATTGACGCGTCGATATCTGCATTTGTAAGAAGTAATAAATGAACTAAACAAGTAATTAATCCATCAACCTAGAGATCTACTTTGACCGGAAGATCAAATCAAATTAGACAACCAAGCTTCAGTTTATAATACTTAAACTAATTATTAGCCATTGCAGATTATATATATATATAGATACCTCCATTGGATGAAAATGAAAGCAAAGTAATATTCATAGAAGCACTTTGTTGCTTCTTCTTGAGTCATTTTTCTTTTGCTGAAGTTCGTTGCGGTTTTGTGGTTTTTCGGTTACAGAGTCTTTTGTTCTAATACCATGTTATTTTTGTAAGATAGAGAGAGAAGATATTAAGAAAACAAATTATATTGCAATCTTATTTTTCTATTTACAAGTGTCCCTATTTATAGTTACAAGAATATAGTTACAAGGAAATAAAAAATTAGCTGTTGGAATGCACTATTCCCTGTTGCTATTAATTACAAGGCATTATTTTCCTACAATACACTATTTCCTATTCTACTAAATAAATTAGATGTTATAATTTGAATCCTATTTTATATTTCAGCAATCGTGAAGTTGGAGATGGCACCACATCTGTCATCATTGTAGCTGTCGAAACTACATCGGTCGTGATTTTAGACAATTGCATTCAGTTAAATATTCCCTACACCATTTGTCATGAATTTTAGGAATAAAGATTTTAACAGAGCAGTTTCGACTTCATGCAGTTTAGACTATTATGATAAAAAATTTACCCAATTCCACTTGTTTTGATTGATATCACATAAGGTAACAAAATATTTCTGTTTAGATTCAGACCGTCTGATTAGAATATGCACATATATTGAATTGGTTCAGATTCTAATTGGATCGTCTGGATCTAAACAGAAATATTATGTTACCTCTGATATGGACTCTATTGTTTCCTATATATCACAATTTTTTTTCCTTGGTTGTTTCGTTATTTTGTTTATGACTTTATGTGGAGATAGCACGGAAGATGGCCTATATGCATGTGAGATCTTGAGGTTTGCTGGAGGCATCTGAAAATATTTTCTGGCAGTATCTGTAAATGGCCACGAAAAGCTTGACAATACCATGCTTCACTTAAAAGCTGCCAAATACCATGTGAGATCAGAGAATAACCCATTAGCCTTTTCCTTCCAATATTAGTTGTACTTTGTCAGAGTGTCTCTCCGTGAATGAGGGTTATTTTAGGCATGTAGAATATATTTTTCGTTTTTGTAAGATATTTCTTATTTTGAAGGTCCATAAGTTGCATTCCAAAAATTGCATGGTTATTCATTAGTAAATAATCACTTGGTGACTTATCAATATTAAATTATTAATCACTTGTTTTTTTCTTATTGTTAAATGCATTGAGAGTAGGGATTTTAATTAGAATAAAGATTTTGGTACCCACAGTTGAGTACCCGCATTGTACCCGCAGTTGATTCATTTCCCAATTAACTTCCATAACGGTATAACTAACTTTGTCAATCATTAAATCACCTTGAAAAACGTGTAAAAGATGAGTCCAGTTTTTTTTTTTAAAATACTTGATGAATTATATATGAATATTTGATATATTAGGTATGAATACTTTCTATTTTGTATGAATACTTTTCATATTTGAATATTTGATACTTTGAAAAACGTGTAAAAGTATGTCATCATGGATCTCATTTGAAAGAGAAAAAAAAATAGAACACGTTCGTGGTTTTAGATTTGCAAAATTCCTCATAGATCGTCTCAAAAATTGGTTAGATTGAACGGAGAAAAAAAAATCACCTTGAAAAACGTGTAAAAGATGAGTAGGTATTATGTCCAGTTTTTTTTAAATACTTGATATCTTAGGTATAAATACTTGATGAATTATATATGAATACTTGATAATTTAGGTATAAATATTTTCCATTTTGTATGTGAATACTTGAAAAATGTGTAAAAGATGAGTCCAGTTTTTTTTCTTTAAATACTTGATATCGTAAGTATAAATACTTGATGAATTATATATGAATACTTGATAATTTAGGTATAAATACTTTCCATTTTGTATGTGAATACTTGAAAAACGTGTAAAAGATGAGTTCAGATTTTTCTTTAAATACTTGATATCTTAAGTATAAATACTTGATGAATTATATATGAATATTTGATATATTAGGTATGAATACTTTCTATTTTGTATGAATACTTTTCATATTTGAATATTTGATACTTTGAAAAACGTGCAAAAGTATGTCATCATGGATCTCATTTGAAAGAGAAAAAAAAATAGAACACGTTCATAGTTTTAGATTTGCAAAATTCCTAATAGATCGTCCCAAAAATTGGTTAGATTGAACGGAGAAAAAAAAAAACCACCTTGAAAAACGTGTAAAAGTAATGGTCCCCAGTTTTGACAGTGTAATGGTTCCCAATTCATATATCATATATGTAGTTCATTGTATAGATATAAATACTTGTCTTGTATAGGTATAAATACTTCACAATGTTACTATTAATACTTGTAAAATAAAATTACAGTTTTGACAGTTTAGGTCCCCAAAAACAGTTATGACAGTTTAGGTGCGGTTCCCAAAAACAGTTATGATAGTTTATGTGCGGGTATAATGCGGGTCCTCAACTGCGGGTACTCATATCAGCTTCATTTTAATTAATATGGATGAGTAGGAATCTTACCTAAACACTTTATTGTCTAGTTTGAATTGAAGCATCGATATCTGCATTTCAGACCTAACACTTAAACAAGTTATTTATCCATCAACCTCGAGATCTACTTTGACCGGAAGATCAAATCAAATTAGACAACCAAGCTTCAGTTTATAATACTTAAACAAGTAACACTTAAACTAATTATTAGCTATTGCAGATTGTATACCTCCATTGGATGAAAATGAAAGTAGAATAATATTCATAAGAAGCACTTTGGTGTCAATTAACAAGATAAATTATTGGTAAACCAAGTAATCATATTAATTAAAGTATCCAAATTTCCATCAACGGGTTCATATACAAATATAGACATTATATGTACTTAATAGGCAATTAATGTTAATAACAATACTCAAGATGGATTTCATAGCTCAATGCGCTCTTTTGGCGACAACTTGAAGCACAAGAGACCACATCCAATCACTGAAACCAAGCAGTCGTGAACGTCCTAATCTGCATTTCCATTCTCTCCTCCATCATTGACCGGAAACAATTTGTGGTAAACTAATGAGATTAATACTTAACCATATAATTAAAAATACTAGGGTGAGAAAATAAGAATTATGTGCTCATAAAACTTACACAGTCCTCTTCTTGTAGCAATGTAATTTTTTTTTAAATTTGACAAACTATTTAGGATCCAAGTTTCCATTTCAAAAAATAAAAACGAACACATTGAAACATTGACATCCGTCAAGTTCTGAAATATTGGCACAACTGCTATTAGCAGCCCCTAAATTTGGAATAATAAACAATAGGTCAAAATAAAGTCAAACATTGAATTTGGTACCTTTCAGAATACTCACAATTTAATTTAGTAACTTCCATTTATAATTTGTAATTTTCAGTTAGATTACACTAATTTAATTTGGTACCTAAGATCTAATGGAATTAAAATGATAGTGTCAATTTTCAAGAAATCATTCACCAATCTTGATTTTGGTTTCCCGGTCCTGAAATACGACATTTTTACAAGAGAAAATTGCATTACAATTTAATTCTTGTGTCAATTTATTTATACAAATTGATTTCTCCTATGCCGTTCATTTTTGCCTTCATGCCATTCGCAACCAAGACATATCTATCACTTTTGGTCGGATTTAGGTTCGACAACAATTGTTTGTTATCCAACATGATCTGTTGCACTACTATCTATAATAATTTGGTTAAAAAAGAAATCTTTTGAGTAAGAAACAATACCACATGTACTAGGAGTGTTTTGGTTACCAAGTAGGGCAGATAGATGTTGCAAATCTTGTTGTATTTGATCTCCAGCAGCTGACCCGCTTGAAACTGACCCCAACGCCATATTCACTTCGTGACCCGCCTACTAATGACCCTCCAGGATGCATATTTGGTCCTCCAGGGTGCATATTGGGTCCGGATCCAATTCCAAATGAACCCACTATCTCATTAAATCTATTTCCTTCATTAGAAACAACATAACTTTTGTTTCTTTCGCTGTTTTTCTCCCAATTTCGATTCTGATCATTTCCTTTGAATTTTTTTTGTCTGCGATGAGGAAGAGATGCCAGCACCTATCCTAAGTGTGGCCCTCCTTTTTACAGTGGTTACACTTCTTATTTTTTGATTGATTTGGGCGATTTTCGAAACTAGAGTTTTGATTAAAATTGGGATTTTTTATAGCTAAGCCATGGGTCTCGTGTCCCTCTTGGCTTGTGATATGTGGACCATTCACAACCAGTCTCCTACTCTCCTCTTGTTGAATTAAATTTTTTATTTTAGAATAGGAAGGAAGAGGTACCGTGGTCATTATTTGAGATCTTACTACTTCATAACTCGGGTATAGTCCTGCAAGATATTGAAAAATATCATCCTCTTCAGCCTGCTTCTGAAGTGTGGCCAGATCTGTTGTTATTGGCCGGTAGGATCGAAGCTCATTGTGTTTTTTTCAAGAGCACCAAGGTACTCAGTATTGCTTCTCGACCCTTGTTTTTCTTGTTGAATTTCTGCATAAGTTGATAGATATGTGAGAAATTATTTTGCTGGCCATACATAGCTTTTACCGCTTCCCACAACTCATGTGTCATTTATGCCATCATAAAGAGATAGGATACAGCCGGCTCCATTGAGTTTATGAGTGTGGTGATGATCTTTTCGTCAGGAGGTAGTTTGTTTAGATCTGAATTTTGGTTTTTGATTTTCACCAGTGATGTATTCTAACATCTCTCGACCACTCAGAGCCCTGGATGTTGCCCTTGCCCATGACACGTAATTTTTGCCATTGAGCAAAGTGTTTGTTAGCTTGGAGAAGTTCGTTGCTTCTTCTTGAGCCATTTTTCTTTTGCTGAAATTTGTTAAGGTTTTGTGGTTTTTTGGTTACAGAGTCTTTTGCTCTGATACCATGTTATTTTTGTAAGATAGAGAGAGAAGATATTAAGAAAACAAATTATATTGCAATCTTATTTTTCTATTTACAAGTGTCCCTATTTATAGTTACAAGGAAACAAAAAACTAGCTATTGGAATGCACTATTCTCTATTGCTATTAATTACAAGGCACTATTTCTTAAAATGCACTATTTTCCTATTCTATTAAATAAACTAGCTGTTATAATTTGAATCATATTTTATATTTCAACAATCGTGAAGTTGGAGATGGCACCATGACGCGGTGCGTATTGAAGACATATCCGATTTAGATTCGGACGTAAATGATGACCACAACAGATCCAGACTAATCAAGGATTTATATGTACAACTTGAAATTTGATCCTACATAATGGCATGGGCAGTCTTCTAAGAAACAATTAAATGTCATGGTCTTCTAAGAGTCTTGAAACAATCAAACATTCTTATTGCTTTGACCATGCACACATGAGTTTTGATAAGAATTAAAAACTTTGTTGGTTTACTAAAAATTAGCATTAATAGTATTTATTAGTAGGGGTGTCAACGAATACGGTAAGGATCGGGTAGAAGCATTTTTATACCCGTACCGGTTACAAATTGTTTTTACCCGTACCCTACCCTTACCCGCTACGAATTACCTTACACGTACCCTACCCTTACCCATTTTGGTTGTCGGATTACAAAACGGTAGTGGATAAATAACGGAAGGAGGCTGGTTTTGGAAATATGTCATCAGCATAGAATCTGTTAGCTAGAAAACCACTTGTTCATTATAGTTCCTGAACCATAAATGTTTTGGAATTAAATCTGTAAATAGTTCAAGCCTTGCTGGTCGTTTCCATATAAAAAAAGTCCAAATTCCGCCCAACCAATTGCTCTCAGAAACAGGGGTGGAACTAGAAAACCGAGATGAGGGAGGCTAGAAAATAAAGTGTAGTGTAATTTTATTTTATAGAGGGGGCTAAAAGCATATATACATATAAAAATTATAAAATTCAATAGACAAAATTACAAATTTTCAATGCATAGGGGAGGCTTAGCCCCCTTTTGATCCTATTACCTTCCGCCTCTGCTCAGAAAAAAAACCACAAAACTGCTTGTCAGCAGGGGTAATACTGGCACCAGAAAACAGTCCACAAAACCACAATCCGAAATCTTCACAGAACCTACTGATAAAAGGGTAATATAGTAAAATCATGGTCACATATGGATAGAGGACTCCAAAATACACAATTTAGAATCAAATTTCACAATTATAGCATTTTCTAGCTATTTATTAGCTATTTCTAAATTTGACACCTGAAAATTACAAAAACTGCAGAATTCCAGCATTGGTACCAGCAAATACCCTTTCATAAAAATATTTATTTGACATAGCTCTGAGCTTCCAATGATTCTGGAATTTCTCAAGAATGTATAACATAACCTGGCATGCATCTCCATATAAAGAACAAGAAATTTGGTTCAGCCAATTGCTGGGAATTAATTTCCAAAGTCTGGTATTCAGCAAAAGAAAAATTACAGCACCAGTCAGACCCCATGATTAAAATTGATGAAACAAGCATAAAATTGTACAAAATTACGAATAAATATGTGTGTATCCTAGAGACTTGACTTTATGATTTAAATCACATATCATATACCAAATCATGGAAAATTAGAATGAAAAAGGGAAGAGACAATCGCATAATGATTCTCTTTGTAAAATTAAATTAAAGACCATCAGCTCATGATCACAAGTCGAGCTTAAATTTAAAATTGCTCTTGCCATTACTATGAATATGATAACATGATGTTCAATTGACACGAAATATGGATAAAGGTAAATCATATATGGATAACTTGGAGCAGATTCCATTACAAGCTCAACTCAAGCACGACCGATGGCAGGGTGACATTCCGACTGATTCAATAGCCGTCAGTCGCCAAGATACCAATGAACTCCCTAGGTCCAGGCGACTCTGGTGGTGTCAATCTTTTGTCCCGCCGTGAACAGAGTCTCTCCGACAAAGACGAAATCCCTTGACAGGTCCAAACCCTCAATAAGCTGGACCTAAACAAAAAAGGAAAAACCTGATTTAACCAGATAGAGCAGCGTGAATCAAGAAGACGCTAGCACATATCTTAGCGCAGTTCAAACTCTCGCAAGTCAGCGCCAAAGAAAGAATTGATTGAAGATCGGGACCCATTCGTCAGAAAAGGCCAAAGTGCAAGCGAATGAAAGTATTAAAAAGGACTTAGCAACAAAAATGAAGTCAGTACGATTCGAAAGCCCAAAACAGAAAGAAAGCCCAAAAAAGTCTGACTGACTCGGAAAACAAAACACTTTTGCAAGAAAACCCTTTCAGAATTCCCCTGATTGGTTAAAATGTTTACAAATAACCCTTTTTGCTCATAACCTTCATGTTTCAAATCCAAATTGACTCAAACCAACTTCAAATGAACCCAAATCAAATTCTCCATGCTTCTAGAGTAAAGTTTATGCACTATAATTATAAAAGATTTCATCATTCCGTGCACAAATTAAATGATTAGAATATGTTAAATTGTTTAGTTAGAATAGATTTTCCTATTAATTGTATGAATTCATAAATAATTAGACCTTTAATTAAAATCTGAAAAATTAGAATTGTTGGTAGGCATTCTTTAATTTCCTTATAATCTGAAAATTTATTTATTATTAAGAATTTCTTAATAATAATTTAAATCTGAAAAGTTTCTTTTAATTATCGAGTTTGATATCTATTCAAGAAAATATAGTAAGTAGATATTAATTATAAGCAAGGATGTTAATCTTGGAAATTCAGAAAAATATTCTGATTATTAGTATTTATTTTAGTAAAATCTGAAAATTTAATATTAGAAATGAGTATTTTCTCTAAGTTACAAAAATCTGGAAATTTCCTTAGTTAACAATTTATCCCTTCTATTATATATTAGTAAGTATCTTTTAAAATTATATTAAAAGTCTGAAATTATTCTTTTGATTTTATTTAAGATTAACATTCATTTTGTGATCATATAATTTGATACATAAATTCTGGAAATTATATTATGTAGAAATATTTTGCGATAATTAAAGTTTTGATATGTCCTTATATAAAGTTTGAAATAAATATTAATAGAATAAAATTGACTGAGATAGGTTCTCATCGATTACTTATTAAATTATCTTATCTTACACCGTAGTTAAGTTTTCAGTTTTAGTTGCAATCAAATATAATTTATAAGTAAACTAATTAAAAATCTTAAGAGTTAGAATTAAAAGCTTTAGAAAACGAGAATAAGTAATTTCAAATATTATTAATTAAAGGTATGTTCTTGTATTCGGGTGGACTTTAAAAGATGTAAGCGACGTACCGGAAGATTAAGAAGTTACTCAGATATCACGGGCGGGTTTTCTGGACTTTCTAAAATTATTACTTATTGTTTTGTGTGCATTTATTTTTATATAGTTGAATTATGCATGTAAACTTATAAGAGCTCTTTGATATTATCCACTTCCAAACATTTGGCACCACTTTTGGCACCGCTTTCCTATTTGATATTACAATTCATAAACTTAATCTTCGTAAAGTCTTGTTGATTCCATTGGTTTTTCAAACTTTAATCTTGCAATTATAATGTTCTTAAACCTGCAAACTCACTCATACAATGAAATCATTAAATACAATCATTGTATGTTTTGCAAATTAGTCAAACAAATTAATTAGAAGATTGCATAGAACAACACTTAACGTTTTTTTTTAAGTGAATTGACCCTGTTTTAGCCTTTAACTGTCTGCGGCCGGTCCGTCAAAACTTAAAAAAATGGTCTCATGCAATTGTTTTGGAAGAGGTGAAATTTATTTATTTTATTGTCTTTATTATATTTATATTTTTAAAATTTTAATATTAAACTCAATATATAAAATATATTATCTGTATTATTTTTTTGTATGTCTTGTAGGCATTATTTTTGTTAGCATCTAGATAGCTTTTGAACATTAATTTTTTAACTTATTTATTCATATAAAATAAAATTAATAAGTAATATTTTTTATGTGCACATAGAGATATATATAGTTTTATTTTTAAAATTTTCATTTTTACAAAATTACAAAAAAAATGTATAATGAAGGCACTAACATCAAGAAATTCAAAATACGCATTGACTTGGTACCTATTTCATATGGACCATCTTTTACATTCATTTGATAATTTAAATAATATTTTTTAAATTAATAGATTTTTTTTTTAAACTTAGTGACAAATAGACAGCTAACGATTTGTATTAAAAAAATAGAAATTATTTACATCATATCAGGATAAATTAATAGAAGTGTAGATGCATTTATATTAATAATGTGTCTGTCAAATTTGAATCAGTTTATAAAAATTTTCACTTTCTCATCAACTTTAATTTAATTTCTTTTTAAGATTTAAGTTTTAACCACATCTAATTGAATGATCATCAATCAAATTGTAAATTGACTCAAAATTAATATACTTAGTTCTTGCACAAATGATAATAAATTGTTTTTGTATGGTGTATATATTTATCTGAAAGGATAAAAAATGAATATATGTTTCTTGAGCAAAATTCCAATCTTATATTTTATTTTACTCGGACAGCATATGATTGGAAAAACGTTGTTTAATTTAAAATTATGTAATGACTGAAATCTGTCATGGTATGATTGGAAATTTTTACCAAATATTTTTTACCCTATACTACAGACAAAGAACAAAAAAACAAGATCTCAACAGAGGCCATGTTTTGTCTCTTTCCCAAAGATTTAAACTCCTAATTACTTAGATTTTTCTGAGAACATCACGTGGTAAAAACTGGGGATACTGACAGATCTGTGACAACACATCACGTGCTGCTGGAATTAATACCATGACAAGTCAGGTGACCCATAGCATAACAGTCAGGGATGTCACTAATATCTTTTAAGTATTTATCGCAATGTACTTGATAAGACGGATACTTTTAACTATTTTAAGCATTTAATAAGACGGTATAAGTAATATTTTTTTTCTGTTAGCTTATCGGGTATGGATATAGTAAGAATTTTTTATTAGTTATAAGAATAAGGATACAGATAAAAGCTATTTCGTACTCTAAATTTTAATAATTATATATCATAAAATTATATGATAATGTTTGAATAATATTATAATGGTAATATTTTTATTTAGTATATATTTGAGTAATAATTAGTATTATACTTTTGTTTATTTAGTGTATGTTTTTGCTATAAGAATAAATGTTAATTATATTACTTTAATTTGTACGTTTTATTATTTAGTTAAATAAATGAAATTGTCCGAAGAAATATTCGTGTTTTTATATCTCTTGTTTTATGAAAAAGCAATTTAGTCAGATTGAATGCACATTTTTTTTTATTTTTTTTGTTAGTAATGTGATTGCATATGTGTGGAATGAGTGAGTTTTGATGTTTTATTTGTAAAATGTAATACATTAATTATTATATTAGTATTATTTTTTATTCACCCGCTACCGTATCGTTACCCAATAATTTTAACGGGTAAGGGTATGGTAAGATAAGGTCAATTCTTAATGGGTAAGTGTAGGATATGGATAAGATCAATTCTTAGTGGATATGTGTATGAAAATGCTTCCACCCTACCTGCATCGTACCCATTGACACCCCTAGTCCAAATCCTCTGAGGTAACTCTAATTCTGAGTTTAGATGTCTGATCAATTTGGTTCGAGATAAAATGTTTGGGTAGGTGTGTTCATCAGGTCTGGTTTAATCAGTGTTAAACCGAATCGAGAGAGTTTGGTTGAACGGTTCGGTTTTTCGGTTAAGTGAATCAGTTTGATTCATTTTTTGAAACTGGTTTAATAGTTTGGTTCAATTTAGTTTAGAAATTTTAAAACCGATTAAACCGAACTGATAGAAATTTTTAAACCTATCTCCGTCGGAACGAAAAATTTAAAAAAAAATCAAAAATTACGACACAATGCATATTGCTTGGTTCGGTTTAAAAACCGGTTAAACCTAACCAAACAAATCTTTTAAATTCATCTTTAAAAGAATAAAAAATTAAAAAAATATATTTATTTTTATGATTAACATCCTATTTCGGTTAAACCGAAAAAAACAAAATTCACTTCGGTTTGTTTGGTTTGTTCGGTTCGATTCTTATTCTATTTTGGTTTCGTTTCGTTTGATTTTTTAAAACCGAATAAAACTCTGATTTGCCTATCTTAATCTGGTTTGGACCGAACCAAACCGATCGATGAACACCTCTATGCACGGGTCCTTTAAAATCATGCCAAATCAAATCGAACGGTCCGGATCTAAACTCAAAATTTGAGTTTCCTTTGGTGATATGGATTCTGATAGTTGTGGGTTTGTGGCAATGAGCGTTATTTATCCGAGAATAAACCCCATCCATTGCTTGATTATATTATAATGTTATTAAATCGACATCTCAATTTATTTAAAAATGGAGGGGGTATGATACCATCAATTTATTCTTGAGCACGAACTATCTGGCTCCTCTCTCAAGCGCCTCTTGGAAAGAAGGTGACATTTCTATCTCCTGTTTTTCTCTTTATCTACTTTCATCATTTTAAATCCATCCACTATTTTGTATGTAAGCGACCTTGCTATTCTCCTCAGGCATGATTTGAGAGGCCTGGTTGTTTGTGTCCCTTTGAGTTCGCATTGTTCGAAGTGTCTTTATTAATTTTTTGACACGGCCGCAACGTGAAATTGCAGACAGAAATTAAGCGTTTGTAACTTTACGTTACGGACAACAACTTTTTTTCAGCAACTTTGACCAAAATCTTGTTTTCAACGTGTTTTGATATATTGGCTAAGAAAATTTGGAGATCACGAAATCTGAGAAACAACTGCTATGAGTAGAAAAAATAATTATTGTCCGCAATGTGAAGTTGTGCACACTCAATTTTTGTCTGCAATTTTACTTTGCAGCCATGTCAAATGAAATTCTAGCCAAATCGTGGTTATTTGGTTTAACTTTTTTTTTTCTGAATGGTATATAAAATTTCGGTTGGAATTGAGGAATATAGCTTACTCTGAACCCCTGTTAGGTGGTTGCTTGGTTGGCTTGTTTTCTTTTCTATTTGTCAAAATTCGTTCATTTGTAATTTGAATATATAGTATACATGACTATTATTAGAAATTCAACTTTTTAGTTTGTTTACTTCAAAAAAAGAAACAATAATAATAGCACTCTTTTAGACTCTTTTAGACCCTATTTGAAGGCACTAACATCGAGAAATTCAAAATACGCATTTACTTACATTCATTTGATAATTTAAATAATATTGTTTAATTAATAATTTATTTTTAAGTTAGTAGAAAATAAACAGCTAACGATTTGTATTAAAAAAATACACATGACCAGCTGGGTGCAGTTGTGCCATCTGAACTCATCTAAATCAACATAATTAATTAACAAATGAAGTAGACCTCGAAATTTGCTATTAACTTCCAATTCTTTGATAATTGATTTGAAGCAATCAACTATATCATGCACACTTTTATGCACCATGACTTTGTGCCACGATTAACCACAAGAAGAAAAGTGAGAAAAAAAAATTATCACATGTGAGATAATTAATAAAGTATCTATAACAGTACAAATTTCATAGTAAGATAACTAAATTTAGCAAAATATTCATTACTTTACAAACATCACATTCAAAGAAAGTGATCAAAATAGACTTTCAGTCTCCACGGCAATGCGTGGCCACTTGACTAGTAGGTCAAATATTTGTAAAATAAGTACAAACTAAACAAAATTCCAAGGGCCCAATACCCATAATTCAACACGATTTAAAGTAAGAAGTTACAAATCAAAATCGAACCCAAATCATACAGCTATACTACATAGACTAGTGGGTTATTTTTAACTCACATGGGCCCCATCACCCAGCGCATTTAGAAGGAAACAACGTGTGCTCCCATGGGCTTTTTCTGACTAACTACTACGCAGTTTAATTTCTCACTGGGCCTTGATCCATCATACTTTGTGGGTTTGCTGTAATTATTTCTCAAAGTTGACATTCAATTTAAAAAGTATTTAAAAAGTATTTTGTGGGTTATTGCAGGAAATTTGTGGGTATTTATCATAGAAGGCAAAATCGGCCGTTCCGGATCGGACAGTACCGATCCGATTTCAAGCCGAGTTACGCGGTTAGTGAAGATTTCGTCAAATTTCGGCCGTTCCGGTCTCATTGCAGACAAATTTCGTTAATTTCAGACAGAAATAGACCAATTTCACCGAAACGGCTGAAACGCGAATTAACCAAACTCAAAAAAAATTTTGAGCTCTCTGGGAATCGAACTCGCCCTTTAGGGTGGCAACCAAACACAACTCCACCACACCACAGACTCTTTCTTGTTAAAAAATCAGAACTCATTTCTATATATCATATTTCAATTTGTACCTCCATTTCTATATATCATATTTCTGGGAGTGAAAGAGTGTGTTTTTAGTTGTAATGCTTGTATTATATTGTATTAGTGGATTATTTGATTGTAATAATTTTTCTAAATTTTTTTATTATTTTTTTCCTATGTTTTTAGTGTAAAACAAGTTTCTGGCAAAAAAGTCCGATTTTCCGATTCGATTCGGCCGATCCCGACCGATTTTTCCGATCCGGATCGGAATCAGTCGGTGCCGATCCTGATCCCGATATTGATTTTTCCTTCTATGGTATTTATGTTTGGAACCTTGTGTATCTGTGTTGATCATTCGTGGAATCGCATTGTCTTTTTTTTAAACATTACGCTTATATATTGATCTACAAGAGAGAAGAATCATGAATATCTTCAAGAAGAAAGTTTCAGCCAAAGAAGTTCTAAGGACGAGCAAAAGAGAGATGGGCGTTGCCACAAGAAATGTCGAGAGAGAAATTGCATCACAACAGTTGGAGGAGAAGAAACTGCACAACCCGGCAATGAGGCTGCTACTCGTATATTGGCACGTCAACTAGTTCGGCTTAGACCACATGTACTTAAGCCTTTGTTTATGAATAAAGTTTGGTTTAAGCCTTTATTGTGGTTTAATTTAAGATTAAGATTATTATGATTAATCTAAATTCAGAGGTTACAGAGAATCAAAATAATAAAAATTTGTATTTGATTCTTAATAAAGTTAAGACGAATTTAGATTTTGAATTATATCGTGGTAAAATATACATTTATGAGTGAAACAGAGATTGACCCAGCGAAAGAAAATATAATTGGATTTAGATACACCTTTATTGGTGATAAGACGTAAAAAGAAAAAAAATCCAAGTACGCTGTGAATTGAGATACCATTACATATGTATATTTTTCGGTATAGCATAAGAATTAAGTTAATTACGGTTGAACTAAATCCACATGGCAATCGAGAATTGAAAGAGGAAATATATATATTTGATTCTTAATAAATTAAGAATGGATTTAGATTTATGTTTAAACTGTAATTTTAGAATTTGAATATAATTTAAGTTCAAATAAAAAGTAATAAGGTTATATATTTTAGAATAGATTGGTTTCAATCGCACCTCGCCAAAGTGAGCTCTCCTTCTGAATTAATTTATTTAAAATATATAAGGATTTATTAGGTGCATGTAATAAGTGTAAATATTCATGGGCCCAAAGGAAGATTAATATTTATTAAAGTTGCATGTGCGCCTTGTGGTAATAAGCGCAGTGATGATTGTTTGATTTTTTACATGTGATCAATTTAATCTGCCCAAAGGAAGGTTTATTGTTCGACATGTTACTTAATTATCTGTGCTTAATTAGTGCGCCAAGATACTATAATAAATTAATATTTTTGTTCAAAGACAACTTATTAATGGAACCGTTATCTTGAGGTAATGGGGTACCTGTAAATTAATCCTTTCTCAGAAGGAGGAAATATTTAGTTAATTGCAGGTACCTGGTCGTAAATACCGGTACAAGAAGTGCAATCCATACTAGAAATTAAGTGTGTGTATATGAGTGTAGTAAGCTTAAATGCTAGTTTTTATTTCCAATAAGTTTATTTTGTTTTTTTTTCTTTTTTCTTTTCGGCATGACTACTTTCATATTTAAATTTTGTTTACATAATTTGTGGGTTTTACACTAGTAGTAACATGCTGTGCATATAAAATACCGAAAAAGGTTCTCTCATTTAATTATGGTTTATGGAATTTTTGTTTTGTTTATCCCAATTTTGTTCTCTCATTTAATTATGCTTTTCACAATTTTTGTTCTCTCGTTACAATTAGAGTGCGAAAAATGGCACGGCCAGCTTTGTCATTGAATGGCACAGTTACGATACGGAATAGCACAACACACGTGTCGGTTACGTGCCGTGACTCGCGTATTCCGTGTTGTGATCATTTGCGTGCCATGGCTATCTTTAGAAAATTTGGCACGGTATGGCACGAAAGATCTAGTAACGGCACGGCACGTGATCACGCGAGTACGTGTAATTAGGACCGTTAGATCTTGATCAAATGGTGAATCTTGAATAAATTAACCTAAATTATGATCAAATGGTCACGCGAGTCATGTTTGGTCGCGGAACGTTTGGACACGGCGTGACTCACGTGGCGTGACCATTCGCGTGCCGTGACCACTCCTTGACATTTTGATCACGGCACAGCAGGAGACCAAAGTCATAACTTATTAGTCACGGCACATTTTTTTTTCCACTCTAATTACAATTGCATGGTCTTGTCAGATATGGAAATATGTATACAGTTACTTTTTATTATCTCTGAATATATACATCATGTATTGCTCTACTTGATAATATTAGGACTACACTGGTATGGCAGTCTGGTACACAATTATACCTTAGTCATTATACTATGCTTGGTACATTACAATATGCAATCCTGTTACACTACAACCTAGTTCAACATACAATTAAACCTGGCACCAAGCAGGATTAAACTTTTATATAAATCAGAAAAATAAAAAATGCCATGGTAGACCTAGTAAGTAATTAAGCATTTATAGTGCCAAAGGTTTATTTTGTGCATTACACAATAATAAATATTTATTGTGCTTTAATAATTAGATTAGTAATTCTACATACTAAAAAAAAAAGTAAAATGAAATATAATTTTCTTAGATTAGTAATTTGAAAAACATGATGCAATTCTACATAATAATTAAAATTTGTAGTTTGAAGTTAGGCATGTTCAACACCTTTTGAATTGCCAAACCAACATGGTGCAATTTTCTTATGATAAACAAGCAGGCTAAATAAGTTGTATGTGTGATTTTGTGATTATAAAAGAAAATAAGTTGTATGTGATTTTCTTATGTGGTTTTTTGTCCCAAAATTTATTAAAAAAATAATCGTCAAATTATTTGAAATGTGTTATAACCTGAATTTTTTAAGATTGATTAATTATTATAAATCATAAATCATAAATTATGATAAATAAAAATAAAAATTTAATAGATAATTAAAATTTGCAACACGTAGAAAATTTAAACCACATTTTTCTTTGTTTATTATTGTGAAGCTTTAACTAAATTTGCATCATTTTTTCAACTAAAATATGTCGTGAATATCACCTGTTCCATACCCGAGTAAAAAAAATAGATTCAAATAACATGATATAGCAACTAAAGTTGATGATTTCTTTTTGAAAATTCAAAATATTAATCGAAACTGTTTAACATGATTTTCAATAAAAAGGCACTCTGAGACGAAATTTTACATTCTTTAAAATTTGTTTACTATTTTTCTAAAAATGTAGAATATCATCTGATCTAAATAATCTGGACCATATAAAAGTAGTGATTTTCTATCTAAGAAAATAGTTAAAAAAAATTATAAAAAATATAAATTTTGGTCTCCAAGTATATTTCATACAGACATCATGTTGAGCGGTTCAAATTGATTTTTTGAATTTTAAAAATGAAAAATATTAATCCTTAGTATAGCTTAATCTCCACATTGCAGAGTACCGTAGTCTTGCTCTGAGTTTAATTATCTCTAGCTTTGTGGTCCCGTATTCGAAAATTAGATATGGATATCCGATATCCAAATATCCGGGCGGATACAAAAATGAATATAGTTTTAAATTTTAATTATCCATATCCAAATAGTAGATATATATACCAAATAATTTAATATATATTATAAAAAATTATATTATTCATCATTATAATTAGATAAATATTATGAACTTTTGTATTTTTTAATAATATTTATATGTTATTTAATAAATAATAGTATTCAAAAATAGATATCCAATCCGTATCCGGTTTAATATCTTACCCGTTCCGTATCAAAAAAAAAGAATACGAATATAGTTTTACCACTATCCGATCCGTTTTCACGCCTAGGCCCGTCCCTTATGAAAAATTATAACTCCGACATACTTGATGGGATGCACGTAATATATTATGCACACGAAAAAAAAAAGGGTTAAGAGTGATTCATAATTCCACATTTTAAATTACTTAATTATTAGCATAAATCAAAAGAACAAAGAAACAATTGTCATTGGGCTAAAACAAAAAATGAAAATGCATAGTAGGTTGGGATCTATTAACAACAATGTTTTTTTTGACAAAAATAACTTAATAATTTTATAATATGGCAAGTAGAATGTAATCTATAATTAGTGCATATCTACCTCAGTAATAAAATGTCTCTTATTATAATTGAATGGAATATGAATATTTGATGAGAACGGTTCAAATGTCTCTATTTATCGTAAAAACCGATTTTGTGTCCATTCTTGAAAATAATAGTGATCAAATTTAGAGGCTATATTCAAATGTCTCCATTCTTGAAATATTAACTATTTTGTAAAACCGATTTTGTGTCAGTTGACAAATATTAACCTTTTAATCTTTTTTTCAAACTAACCCCTTGTTCTTTTTTAATTCCTTGATCCGTCATTCTTTTCCAAACTTTAGCTGCTTTATTCCATTCCCCACAACTGGAATAAATTATTCGCAATTGAACCGGCATTTTTGCAATGAAGCCCTCTGTTTCTGCAATAAAGCCCGGCACGAGAAAATAAATTGATCATACATGCGTAATGACTCACGGTCGGTACAATCTTGTGCTCATTTTGCATTTGTTCAAAGTACCTCTTCCCATTCAATAACAAACCGGCATGAGTACATGCTGATTAATAAAACAAGTACATATGTAATATGATCAGGTTTCACTCCTAGCTTCAGCATTTCATCGAACAGTTCGAGTGCATCTTTTCCCATGCGTATAAACATCTTTTAGAAGTAATTTATCGAACATAATTTCAGAGGTTTCAACATCACCACTTTTTCCATAAAAATTAAGTAACGAATTGGTGACCGGTACACAGTTTAACCACAAAGGAATGGACCTATCGACCGATACGACCTGCCCCAAGAGTAGCACATGAAGAAAGAACATTGGTAAAATTGAACTGAGTTGGAACAATGTATTAACATCCTCTCTGAACCAACCCAGTGGGTTGAACCCGACAATCATGGTGGTCCATGAGACCGAGTCTCTTTGGGGCATTTTGTCAAACAGTTCTTGTGCAGTGTTGATTCTGCCAGCCTTGGTGTGCATGGAAAGAATGGAGTTCCAGGAGACGATTTCTCTGTTATGGAAGAATTAATGTCAAACAGTTCTTGAGCAGACGTTGCTTCCAAACAATAATTTATTTGATTATTACAATCCAGATGCAGCTATTATTTTATATATCCCGATAATAAATAACCAAGGCAAATATATACAAAAATTGCAGGATGAAGATCAACCCGTAAGTAGAAAAACAATAATCAAATTTTCATATTGTTCATCTGTCAAAAGAATAAAATTACAGAAAACAAAAAAGCTAATTTAGTCGAAGGAGGCCAATTATGTAACATCTACCATGCATGTGTACAACGAAAAATTTCATAAGAAAAGCAATCTACCGTGCACCCTATATCTAATAATCTTCATTAAATGTAATGCTCACGTGCTGTAGGTCAGGTGGCAGGTGCAACTTAATGTCGCGGTGATGTGCGTTGAGGTATGTAAGCTTTGGCATGACTCCCTCTGCCACCGTTAAACCCTCCACAGATTTATATCCCAATTTCAAGTATTGTAGGACAGGGAATCCTGCTGGACATAATGCTCAAGTGCTGTAGGTCAGGAGGCAGGTGTAACTTAAAGTTGTAGTGAGGTACTTTGAGGTATGTAAGCTTTGGCATGGCACCCTCTGCCACCGTTAAACCCTTCATAGGATCATATCCCAATTTCAAGTATTGTAGGACAGGGAATCCTGCTGGACAGGATATTGGACCCGAGTTGAACAGCTCGGTGCTTAGCACTCTAGATGCTAAGTGAAGTTTTTTTAAGCTCTTCAACTTTCCAAGCTCCGGCATTGGATTTTGTTTAAATTCGGAGTGCTCAAGTGTCAATTTAAGGAGGTGTGGTGGAAACAAGCTAGCATCTAAGGTGACATTCTCTGACCATTCTCCATCCAAGTAGAGAGATTGTAAATGTTGATAATTTCGGAGTGCTTTTGGGTAAACAGCCTCCATTGGGAGAGGGCGAGGGATACCATACCCTCTGATCCCTAGGGAGACCAGAAAAGGCAGCTTTGCAAGTAGATTGGTCAATTTATTTTGATCATCCCTATTTATATGAATACCTAATTTACACAGGTTGCTTAAAAAGGGAATCTCCCCATTAAAACGCACCCATTGCAGGGTCTGGATATTTTTTAGCTCTGCTGTTTTGTTTGGAAACTCGATACAATTCTCACACATCACATGCCTCAATGTATCAATTGACCATAAACCATTCGGTTCTTCATGATTTCTCGATCTTCGTATATCCAGGGTTTCAAGAGCCTTCATACGATGAAAGGAACATTTCGAGATGGAAATATCGCATCCTCTTAACCCCAAGTATTTTAGGTGAACCAACTTTTCTAATCCCCTGACCAGGTCAACCTTATTGTTATAGACTCAAGTTCTAGAACTTTCAGTAGCGTAAAATTACGGATATGGGGTATTTTGGTGCAGACATCCCCAAACAATATTAAAGAACGCACATTTGGACCTGGATATTTGAAGGATGTTAGGTTATCGGCCAATGCGCGACATCTCAAGAAATGAAAAGAAGCACGTCGGATTTCTTTGTTGGGATTTTTGAAATCTGATTCTTTTGAGAAAACCATAACAAAGTTTTGTTGCCTGGCTTCTTCCATTGCTAAGTCACGGAGAAGATCATGCACTTGGCAGTACTTGATCGAACCATTCAGGTGTTGTCTTGATACTTGAATCATACTCCTGAATTAATTTTGGTTTATAAACAAGTCAGGAATACTGAAAACATTGCAATCATAATAGATTAATTAGTTAGTTCCTAACTAGATTACTTACATAGTTCCTAATTTGAAAGGTAAAATTAAGTTATATATGTTTATCATTAGGATGACTGAAATATAAATAAACAATTAGTGCAATCTGTACGTACTTGTATAAATATGAAGTTTTGAAGAAAAATATTTGGATGTACATATATGTTGGTTCAAAAGTTGAAATAATATTAAAAATTCGATTTATACTTTTCAAAATAAAAATTCCTTGCGCAAAATTACACTTTTGCACCCTCTATTTTTTTTTTAAAAACCTTCGCAGAGGCTGCGAAGTCATGAGGAGGAATCGAACTCTCGACCTTTGAATAACCAACAGTCCTAGGACTTTTCTCCTAGCCAACTGTGCTACCTCCCCCTTTCTCGGCACCCTCTATTTTCAGAAACATCAAATTTCGATTTTATTCTTAGAATAGTGTTTTAGTATCAAAAACGTTTCTATTGTTTCTTTTGCAACGGAAGTGATCAAATATATCTAATTTAGAAAAAGATTTTGTTGACTCTATTTTCAAAAAAATTGAGAACACTTGGTAGAAGGTTTTCCTGGAAGAAGCTATTTATTAGAGAACAGATCATAAAATAGAAAGGGGTGTATGATACTTGTAATAATAGGTGAAGGAACCAATATTTTATTGCAAAAAGATTGATTTTTTGTAGTAAAGAGTATTGATTAGGCTTTGTAGCTTATTTTTGTTCCTCATATACTTCAACTCACTTTTTTGGTACTTTTATATGGAAAATATCTACTTATTCTACTTTATTATAAAAACAAAATTGGAGAATATATCATGTATACCTGAAGTGTGTTCTACGAGGTACGTAGTTAATTTGTGACCAAAAAATTTGCAATTATATTGTATAGAAGCCTGAAAAAAAATTAAAGGATAAAAGAACAAATAAAACATATAACCTTTGAACAAGTTCGTTCAAGTAATCCTCAGCTGTTTCCTCCATCGTTTTCCTCCCTTCTTGTGGTATGAACCCCTCTGCTACCCACATTCTTATCAGACGTCTTGCAGAGATCTGATAGTCCTCAGGAAAAGAAGCAAGATAAAGGAAGCATGCCTTGAGATTATACGGCATGTCCTCGTAGCTCATGGCGAGGACGTCCATGCATTCTCTGCCCTCTGAGTGCCAATCCATTGTTCGCAACACTCTCTCCCACGCAGGATAGTTTCGATCTTTAGTTAAAAGTATACCACCTACTACTATCAAAGCTAGAGGTAACCCCTTACATTTCTTTGATAGTTCGTCGGCGAGCTTCAGGAGATCGCTAGGCCATTCTTCGTCAGGTTCTTGATAAGGGAGGGCCTTTTTGAGGAGGAGATCTAGGCTTTTCTTATCATCTAACAAGTTGAGTTCGTATGGTGCCATTTTAGGGTCTGCTGATTTTGCAACATCGATAGATCTGCTGGTAATCAGAAGGCGACTTCCATTCTTGTCATCTGGCAATGCATTTTTCAGTTGATTCCACAGATCAACCTGCCATACATCATCTAGAATAATTAGATATCTTCTGCTACTTAAAAATTCTTTGAGCTTGCTAATTAAATCTCCCACATCTTGCTCCAGTGCCAAATTTATCGGTAGATGTAGCATCCTTCTCAACAGATCAGTTAGACTGAACTGTTGAGAAACTGACAACATTATATCATACTTGAACTCTGCCCTCGCTGCAACTATTAGATTGAATATTGGAGGATATACAAACAAACAAGATATACTATTAGATTGATTTCATGCACAATTTTTTTACAATGGTCATCGCTGCAACTATGTATTCTAAGATCTGAGCAATTATTTATTAGAAATTAATGACTATCTAATATATGAATGTCAATAGCGAAACATATTGATAATTATTATTAAAAAATAAGTTAACAGCTAATAGTAGACATCTATCAGCGCTTAACATGAAATGGCCGTAAACACTGTTAATAATAATGATATTATTATTATTATTATTATTATTATTATTATTATTATTTAAATTGGGAAGTTATGATCGGTCTTATACATAGTTGAAAAAGAAATATCTGCACTTGCCTTCTGTAAATCATATGTGCTAGGGTAGTCTTTCCTAGACCGCCGGTACCCACGATGGTTATGACAGCCCGCCTTGGTGTTTCCTCAGGGCGCAGCAACTCCAAAATGTTTTTCTTGTCAGCATGCAGGCCTACGACATCAGTTTCGTCTACTTCAGAATAAGTAGCTCTCCGAACAGGCAATATGACTGCCTCTCCCACCACTATGTCTTGCAGGGCTATGATTCCATAGGCCTCCCTGCTCTTCGAGATCTCTTCGAGTTCAACTTGAATGCTATCAAGCTTAGTGCCAAGTTTGTGGAGGAAATGCACCTTCAGGGGCATGTTCGACAGCTTCTTGAGTTTCTGCAAAAAGCTATGATTTTGGTTACATTCAACTTTGAGAAAGAACGTGTCGATTGCGTCCTCGATGCGATATGCCACATCGCGGAGCTCATTGAGCCAGTTCTGCACCCTCTCATCTCCTTTGCGTTTTGAATCCGCATCTCTCAGGCAGCACTGGATTCGGGTTAGCTCACGCTGCGCCTTTTTGACTTTCTCCCCAACCCCACCCAAGAACTGAATTTCATTCGCGATGATATTAGCAAGCTTGCTGATCACCATTCTCACAATAACCGCCTCAGCCATTTCTCTCTCTCTTTGGAAATAATGTGCACTGGTGTAAGAGGATATTATTTGCTATTGCAGATGACTATGCTAGGCAAAGATAGTGTGATTATATAGGAAAGCAAACTGATTCTATGTCTAATTGCAAAAATAAATTTAATTAAATTCTAAAATGCCCACTTGGTGCTAATATCAATTGTATATGAGACAAGCTCTCAATTTTGTTTGGCTTTATTATTATTTTGTAATAAGTTCTCTAAAAGCTACTCTCAATTTCTGTACTTCGTATAATCTTGGTATAAATTAATTATGTATCTACGTAACATAATTATAATCCGAACCAATAGAACAATATCTAGAGCTACTCTCAATTTCTGTACTCCGTAATTATTTTATATACTTGAGGTGTTTCATCTAATGTCAATTTATGTTCTAAAATTGGGCAATCCATCGAATTGTTAGTTCTTATATCCATATCTAACAACCAGGAGCTCGACTTTTTCTCACTTGATTAGTTTTTTTTAATAATATGATTGACCTGGGAAAGAGAATCAGGCCAGCACATGTCTTTTCTTTTACTTTTGCATTTGATTTTTATTTGTTGTGCACAATGATATTTCTAGATATTTCGCCTTTTAGTAAAAACTTCGCATAAACTAATGGCTCGTACAAACTGAGCTACAGAGATGGATACAGAGATGGGATCTGAACTCGACTAAATTAATTGAATTAAAGACAAATGAGTAGTTGGCAGTTGGCAGTTTGCACTTATGGTTCGACACGACATGTTCTAAAACGCTGAAAAAACTTTATACGAACGAACTTTAATTAGACCTTATCTGATTAAAAAAGGGAAAATTTCCTATGTGCCCATTCAAACTTCCAAAATAGCCAATTTTCCCATAAATATATCATAATAGCCAATATAATTCCCATATAAACTTAAGTTTCTTTCTTTTATCAATTGAGCTCAGCTGCATTTGATTTGTACCTCAAATTCCATTAATATAGAACATTTTTTTTTATTAACTAATATAGAACATTTTCAAGGCAAGATATTTCAACAAATCACGCGTTCATATTTGCTTCATCATCCCATAGTAAAATAACTCACAACTTTTTTATTAAAGCATCCCATCGAAATTAGCTCATCGAATCTGCACAAAAATACTATGATATGAGTTTCTAGCTATCTTATCAAGCTATTTGCCTTAAATTATACAAACCTTTAACATAGACAAGATAATTGCTATTATTGGGATAACAGCATAATCACAAAACAAAAAGCTAGCAGTTTACGCAAGGAAAAGAGCAACACACAAAATTGAAACAAAAGAGAGCCACTAGCCGAGATATCCAAACCAAATGAAAAATAGCAATAATCATCCTTTTAATCTAGTTTAAACCACACTAATTGGGATTTTATATGAAAGAACCATGAATCGCCCATTTACATTGAAGCAAATGATTCTTCATTAGCTAGATTGTTAATTGCAGGCCTGTAAATATCTGACACATGGTTAGTTAATTGCACACAACATTGTATTAAAAAAGGAAATCTAGTAAAAGTGGCATATAAAACATTGACCGGTTAGCACATCAAACAGATACTTGTCAGACTTTCAAGTTCCCAATCAATTTAACTATGCCTTAAAGCTGTGCCAGATTAAAAGTAAAAGTAATTTGTGCAAATTGTGTCAAATTAGAGACAACCACTCATCAATGGCTTCACAATCTTTCACCCGGCAGCTCGATGTCGCCAAGACACAGACTTTCATTTCAGAGAAACAACAGGAGATGCGAGAGAGATCTATGCTCGGGGTGCCTTTGCTGGGCTCGTGATGAGAACTTCTTAAAGAATGTAATGATACAGAGAGGAATTTAGAGGGCTACAGTTTAGAGAGAGAGAGAATAGAGCCCAAAAGGAGAGTGTTTTTTCATTTCTTAATTGTCTTTCTTAGATGCTATATGCCTTCACAAAGTTCTATTAAGTTTCTAACTACCGGTTTTGACCGGTCACTAATCCTATAATCTGTTACAATTGTGAACTGGCAACTGATTCTATGTATTACTCTAATACTTCTGTCTCAGCTCACACGAGGTCAGAGTTCAGATAGGTAAGAATTTATTGAACCCATGAGAAGAGAGGAGAGGAGAAGAAATAAGGTGAAGGGATCAGCCGATCAAGGAGGGAAGATGAAACGTTCATGTTTTAGCTTGTAAAAATCAACCTGCGGAATTCTTATACGGACCGTGTATCACTGGATACGGTCCGTACACGAGTAAACATACACACAAACAGAGAAAGAGAAGAACACAGTATTTAACGAGGTTCGGCACCAACTTGGTGCCTACGTCCTCCACACTCACACACACTTTTTTCTATTTCTTTTTTGAATTATGATTACATAGAGGAGAAGAGAATATATAGAGAGATTTGTTTCCTAATACAATTATCTAAAATGGAAATGTAGTAAAATGGGAATGTAGTAAAATGGGAATGTAATAACTCTGATTGATTCCCCCAACTGTTGCCTTCCTTCTTTGAAGATATGGTCCATATAGGCAACAATATGGACCACCGTTTATTTCAACACCCGCCCTCAAGTTGGTAGGTAGACATCTACCATACCCAACTTGGCAATCGAATCTTCAAAGCACTTGGTTGACACCGCCTTTGTTAACATATCTGCCAACTGTTGTTCTGATCTTACAAAGGGAAATGAGATGATCTTTTCTTCCAAATTTTGTTTGATGAAATGTCTATCAATTTCTATGTGCTTGGTCCTGTCATGTTGTACTGGGTTATGGGCTATCTCAATTGCTGACTTATTATCACAATGTAGTCGCATTTCTCCTTTTGGCCCGTATTTCAATTCATTCATAAGTTTTCTCAACCACAACAACTCACATAGGCCCTTCGACATTCCTCTGAATTCTGCTTCTGCACTTGACAGTGCAACCACATTCTGTTTCTTACTTCTCCAAGTAACCAGGTTTCCTCCCACAAAGGTGAAGTATCCTGACATTGACTTTCAATCTATTCTGTCTCCAGCCCAATCAGCATCTGTGTATCCCCAAACATCCAAGTGTCCATTTTTCCTAAACTGAATGCCTTTCCCTGGAGTTTTCTTTAGATACCGCAAAACTCTTATCACAGCATCCATGTGTTGTTTTCTCGGGTCCTGCATAAACTGACTCACCATGCTCACAGCATATGCAATATCGGGTCTAGTATGGGATAGGTAAATGAGTTTACCTACTAATTTCTGATAGGCTTCCCGATCCACCTCCGGATCTTCTGGGTCATCTTCAAACTTCAGGTTCGGAATTGTGGGTGTATCAGCTGGCTTACAATCGAGCATCCCCACCTCTGCAAGTAAGTCAAGTGTATACTTCCTCTGTGATAGAGATATACCGTCCTTTGAGCGCAGTACCTCTATTCCCAAGAAGTACTTTAGACCGCCTAGATCCTTCATCTCAAATTCCTGTGATAACTTCTGCTCGAGCCACTTGATTTCCATAGTATCGTCCCCTGTAATTATCATGTCATCAACATAGATAATTAAGATGGTTACCTTGCCTTGACGATGCTTGAAGAACAGAGTATGATCAGAATCACTTTGATTGTAGTTATAGCTCTTCATGGCCTTACAGAACCGCCCGAACCATGCCCGGGGGGACTGTTTTAAGCCATATAGACTCCTTTCTAGCTTACACACCAACTTCTCTTGTTCTTGGTGAGTGTATCCATGCGGAATGTCCATATAGATCTCCTCCTCCAGATCGCCATGCAAAAATGCATTTTTCACATCAAACTGGTGTAAAGGCCAGTCCAGATTTGCTGCAAGAGACAATAAGACTCGAACTGTGTTAAGTTTAGCAACTGGAGAAAAAGTTTCTTGAAAATCAATCCCATATGTCTGGGTGTATCCTTTGGCTACAAGCCGGGCCTTATACCTGTCAACTTTACCTGTGACATCATATTTTACTGAGAACACCCATTTGCATCCAATTGTTTTCTTGCCACTTGGCAATGTCACCAACTTCCATGTTTTTGTGGTCTCCAAAGCTTTCATTTCTAGTTCCATTGCTTCAACCCACTTAGGATCGAGCACTGCCTCTGTTACACTGGTGGGTACTCGAATCTTTGATAATTCCTCAGTAAAATTTCTCACCATGTTGGACAACCCGACTGTACTAGTGTAATTGGATATGACATATCCTTCTTGGCTATCACCATCTGTTCTATACCGTTTTGGTAGTACATTTCGGGTGGTTCGCATAGGGTACCGTCTAATAGGATTAGGATTTAGGGAACTTACCTCGGGGACATCCTCTGGAGAACTGGAGCGTGGTATTTCTTCCTCCTCATCGGACTGTATCAGTTCATCTTCCGATCCGCCGTCCTCAGGTCCTAGGACACGGTCCGTGTCATCCTCTGCACGGTCCGTGTCATCTTCTGATCGGTCAGTTTCTTCTTCTATACGGTCCCTGTCTTCTTCTGTACGGACCGGATCACCATCTGTTCGGTCCATGTCAGTCTGTGTTCGGTCCGTGTGGCTATCCACACGGTCCGTGTTATCATGTGCGGTTTCCCACCAAATCGCTGGATTTTCTTCCTGAACTGATCCCTGCTGGTCCCAAAAATAGGACTCACTTTCCAAAAAAGTCACATCCATTGTCACATAGGTCTTTTCAGTTTCCAAATCAACACATTTATATCCTTTTTGGTGATTTCCATATCCAACAAACATGCACCTAATTACGCAAGGGTCTAACATGGACATATGCTACACACCCAAACACTTTAGGTGCCAGATTTAGAGCGGAGGGAATTTGCACAAAAGAGGAAAGTTTTTGTAAAGGAGTAAGGAATTTTAGTGTACTAGATGGCATTCGGTTCATAAGATACACAGCGGTAGATATGGCATGATTCCAGAAATTCTGGGGTACATTATTTTCAAATAACAGAGATCTAGCAATTTCCAAAATATGGCGATTTTTCCTTTCTGCCACACCATTTTGTTGAGGGGTACCGACACAAGAAATTTCATGTATAATACCATTAGTTTTGAAAAAATTTCCCAAGAAGGTATTTACATACTCTCCCCCATTGTCACTCCTAAGAATTTTAATCGTCTTTCCAAATTATCTCTGAATTAGGTTTGAAAAATCCACAAAACAGTTTGCAACTTCACTTTTATGTTTCAAGAGGTATAACCATGTCATTCTAGTACTATCATCAGTGAAAAGAACAAACCACCTTTCCCCGTCTACAGAATTATCTGGGGCAGGACCCCACACATCAGAATGGACCAAATCAACAAATTCCAAATCTTTATAACAAACACTAGGATAAGAAGTTCTGTGACTTTTACTTCGAATACAAGTTTCACATTGAATTTCAAAGTTTGATATACCAACCCATAAAGAAGGAAAGCTATTTTTCATATACCCAACAGACGGGTGTCCTAACCTCTTATGACACAACAAAATATTGTCTCCTTGAATGCTTCTATTCGCGAGACACGTAGAACCAGTACTCAAATCTTCGAGGTGATACAGTCCATTGCGCTTAATACCACGTTCAAGTATCTCCTTCGTTAGGATGTCCTGAAAAATACAAAAATTTGGATACATTAAAACTGCACAATTTAGGTCTTCAGCTAATCGGCCCACTGATATAAGCTTTGTGGTCAAAGATGGTACGAGTAGAGTGTCTTTCAAACACAAAGATTCAGACACAATTACAGTTCCTGATCCTATAACCGGTGAGGGAACTCTGTTTGCATTCACGATTTCTTTCCGGTTAGATTCCCCAATTCTATCAAGATCTGACTTTTCATAAGTCATGTGGTCGGTTGCCCCAGAATCTATCACCCATTTGTCTAAATTCTGTGTAATAAAGACTTTACCTTTGCCAGTCGAACTTTCTGTACCTTCGACATGAGTTGCGAGTGTCAGAGTTGCTTGACCTGTACCGGCTTCTGCACGGTCCGTATGCCCATTTGCACGGTCCGTGCGTCCTGCCAAGTGAACCTGTCCTTTCTTGTTCCCTGCTGCCTTTTTCTCTTTCAAGTCCTGCCACCAATCTGGGTACCCATGCAGTTGGAAACATGTTTCTCTGGTGTGCCTCGGATTGTTGCAGTGAGTACACCATTTTCCCTGTTTTGTTCCAGATTTAAGAGAAAGTGATACCTCTGGTGCACGGTCCGTGTACCTACCTGCACGGTCCGCACCCTTCATCGCCATGACTGCAGGGTTGAAGGTGTTGTCGCTGCCGCACATCACTTTCTGCCTCATCTCCTTCTGGGTGGTGAGAAGTTCCTTCAGCGCTTGAAGAAGTGTCATGTCTGCACTGTGGTCTTGGTCCTTCCCACCTCCTGTCTTAGAGATGTCTTCCATTGCTGGTCTTTAGATCTAGACCCGCTCTGATACCATGTAAAAATCAATCTGCGGAATTCTTATACGGACCGTGTATCACTGGATACGGTCCGTACACGAGTAAACATACACACAAACAGAGAAAGAGAAGAACACAGTATTTAACGAGGTTCGGCACCAACTTGGTGCCTACGTCCTCCACACTCACACACACTTTTTTCTATTTCTTTTTTGAATTATGATTACATAGAGGAGAAGAGAATATATAGAGAGATTAGAGAGAATAGAGAGATTTGTTTCCTAATACAATTATCTAAAATGGAAATGTAGTAAAATGGGAATGTAGTAAAATGGGAATGTAATAACTCTGATTAATTCCCCCAGCTGTTGCCTTCCTTCTTTGAAGATATGGTCCATATAGGCAACGATATGGACCAGCATTTATTTCAACATAGCTATTGTTCAATAACTGTTAGAGTTTAATGGACACCTCCATCTTAATAAAAGGGTATATTGGTCAATACATTTCTGAAAATCACTGTTAAGTTTATATGAGGACATTAGCTATTATGATGTATTCATGGAGAAATTGGCTATTTTGAAAGTTTGAATGGGCACACCGGAAATTTTTTCTAAAAAATTATTTAAATAGATAAAATGCTACTTAATTAGTTTTTTTTAATAATATGATTGACTGGGAAAGAGACGTACCATCTCTACGCATCAATCAGACCAGCACATGTCTTGTCTTTTACTTTTGCGCATTTATTATTGAGTGGTAAGATGAGCGGTAAGATGAGCATGAGACATGGGAAAGAGACGTACGTACCATCTGTACACATCAATCAGGCCAGCACATGCAGGAAATAGACCTCGAAATATGCTATTAAGTTTCAGTAATGAATTAAAGACATGTTCTGATAAGCTGGCAGAAGCTTATACGATTGAACATGGGAAATAAATCTGCTGTTATTCTAAAGGGATAACAGAACCCTGTTATTCTGATCCCAGCTGTTGATCTCTGTCAAAATTCGGACACGAAAAAATTTGAACGGTTGGGATAAGAATAACAGGGTCCTTGTTAATAACGATTTTGCTCAATTTCCAAACATTGTTTTTTAGTAGAAACCGTGTATATTCATTCACGCCTCCCAACCAAAATCCTTGTTAATAATGAATTTCTTGTAGAGATAACCTCTCAACTGCCTCTTCACACTTACTCCATTATGTTTTCAATCATCAAATGTGATAACTGTGAGATCATTAATTTTGCTAATTATTTATCTTTTCCTTATCTTCCCTCTGATGGTGGGAGGTCAAGATTTCACTCACCTTCATTCCCCCCTCGTGTGGAACTATGATGATCGAGCTATAAATTTCAACTACCACTAGACAGAGAAGAGGAAAATCAATCATGACTTGATCGATCTGTATGTACATATGGATGCTAGAAGATTGTAAAAAGTTAAAAAAATATTTGTAAAAAATATACACGGTTTTTAAAGAATAACTGTGTATAAAATCTGTTAGGATTTTTTATTTTTCTCGCCTCTTTGGCTACCCTGTAAGTGTAAACGCCTTTGTAAGTTATACACAATTTTTCTTAGGAACCATGTTTGATGTTTGTACATTAACACGATTTTTGCGATGTAACTGTGTGTTAATAGGCCTTAGGGTTTTTTTCGTACCTCTTCGATCATTATCATGTCTTTAATTCCAACTGTCCTCCTGTCTAATCAAATAACTTTTCTCATTTCTCTCTTCTCCCTACAATCTTCACTCTTAGGTTTTTGGTTCTGCTCTCTTTGGAAGCATCTGTCACATGCATGATTCATCCTTTACTTTAGTCAAATCATCAAGAACAAACAAAACAAATCACTGTAAACGGTCATTTTGTTTTTAGAAATTAAAAAATCGATTTGCCCGAAAATGCATTAATGATTTTTTTCTACTACTCACACCACAATAATAACCTCACAAATTTATAAAAAAAGAAATACATAGAATCGGTCCACTCTTTTGAAATCTGTCCAAAATTAAGAATCGATTCAAACTTGGATAAAAAAAATTGGTTGAATCGGCCAATTCAACTCAATTCAAACGATTTTTGAAGAAAAAATTGCTCAGACGCGTAACTCGAATATAAATCAGCTTGTACTCGATCGATTCAGATTTTACTTGGCCGATTTTCAAATCATGTTTCTGATAGCTTGCTTCCCATGCATGAATGGTCGACACATCATAATTAAACAGTTCATTTAAGCATGGGGTCTGTGCGACTCACATGCATGAGTCACATGGGACATATCATTTTTATTGAACAGTAGTAACAATCGCCTTTTCACAATCTCATGTATGTATGTACATTGATGCCAAGTCTCTTTCATCAAGTGTTGCATTTGAATACAATTTCACAATATAAATGTTATCACTTTTTTTTTGCTGAGTGTTGGTAGTGGCGCCAGGATTTTCACCAGAGAAAAACAAAATAAATTATTATTATTTTATTTAAATTATTAAACTATTTATTAAAATACTATTAAATAATTTCCATTGGAAGCGGAATTGCTAATTGACCATGAATCAAAATCGAAAAAATCAATAGGAATCGACCGAATCAGATCAAAAAAATTAATCTAATGAATTAAAGTATTAAATTTTATTTTGAAACATAGTTTATGATGAAGCCAAAACATATAGCGAAAATCACTATTTTTTTTTGCGAAAAATGGCTAAAAGCGAATGCAAAGTAACCATTTTTTCAATTTATTTACCTCAAACATGTTTTTAGGCTATTTTGGTAGGTTTTGGAGAAAGTTGTGTATCTAGGCCAAAAATATAGCAAAAGTGTCAAATTTAGGTGATTTATGGAGTTAGCACCAAATCAGGGCATACCTAGAGCATGCAACACCTCACACGAAGTGCACAACATGCGAAATAGCGAAATCAATGCAAAATCCGCTAAGTCAGAGAGTCGTGCGGGTTCAACATATGCCGCATGCGTCATAGACTTATGCCACACGATCCGTGGACTGTTCAGATTTTAATCAAATCTCCTAATAATTTCGACAGAATCCTTCTAGAATGACGCGTTTGCTTCAGAGCCAAGTTTACTTCGCTATTTTTGGCTCCATCTATGCTTACTTGGAGTGTACTCCAAATTTCCACCTTCCCCGCTACTTCCTCTCCCATTTAGGAAGGCTATAAATACCTCTCTTGTATTCTGATTTTGGTGTGCGTGGTTAAATTGTGTTAAGTCCATATAGTCGATTAGCATCCTCATGCTAGGTTAGGTTAGAGAGTTACTTAGAGAGAGAAGGATAGTCATTGGAAGCCAAGCAAGAGAAGAAAGTGTTATCTAAGGAGGCAAGAGTTTTTCAATCTTCAATTGGGTTGTAATCTATGTTATTCTAATTTTATTTCTTTTATTTTGTCATGGCCATGATGAACTAAACTTCTCATCTCAAGAGTGAGGGTTGTAATCGAATTCTTAATTATGTTTTAATATATATTTATGTTTTGTGTATGTTGATTTGAGTTTATTTTATTATTTAAATTTTTTTTATTAAATCATTGCATACATAGTTCCGTCTACTATATGCCAATGTCCTCCACATACCAATAGGTGTAAAGTCGTTGTATCCCGGTGTGAGTGGAATGATACATGTAAGTACTTCTAACCCTTCAGCTAACGAGACTTGGCAGCGGTTCAAAGACTAAAGTTAGAACCCAGGAGGCTCCCTTGGCAGGATAGCGTAGATTGGTAATTTAGATTATATTAGGAGATACCTAGTTTAGGTAGGGTCTTTGGGATAATTAATTGGGGGGTAAAATAGGATATGAACAATTGTGTTTGTGTGAGAAAGATAATTGCATACTTATAATACTTTGAATTGTTAGCCCAAAAGCCGATCGCGAGATCAAAAAACTTTTCAAATCACGTACACAGAAACCTAGCACGCCCTGTGGGGTAGTGACAGTGCCGCATGCGGGGTAGCTGTGGGACAATTTATGCCACATACGGGGTGACATGTCGCATGCGGGGTAAAGAGACGTCAGAAATATATATTTTGCATAATTTAGAAGAAGAAAACCTGAACCCTAGAGAATCTATATTTAATTATTTAATTCGAACCTTAGCACAATTAGCGCCACTGCCTACAACTTTAGGGTATTGAACCCAACAAACTAAACTTCAAAACTATTTTCAAACAACCTTTTCAAACAATCGGAGCACCTGGACTAGTTAAAATTGTTAATTATCTAATGCACCATCTCTGTGGATCGACACTTCAATTATACTACATGGTAGGATCATGCGCTTGTGATCTGAACATAAGTAGAATTAGGGTTTATAAATTATTATTAAAGCAACAGTATCAATTCTGCTCATCAGTTCACAAGACTTATATTAAAATTGAAATTATTTTTAACAGTTAAACCTAATAACATAATTTAATCCATTAATTTAAATTTCATAATATTACTTTGAAAAAAGAAGTAACAGGTTTATTGTGGTCCCACTATCAGACTATTGTTAATCACACTTCTCTTGTCGTTATATTAGGAAATTGATTAATGAAAGACTACCAAATTTGCAGTAACTCGGCCAATTTCACTGATCGAGAGCTTTGACTCAGTCATGGGTAGTCAAAACTCAAATCAAGATATAGAAAAAACCCAGCTCCAAATCAACTATATACGAACTTGGTACTATTTTTCAAAATCGAGGAGTAGGCGACTGCCTACAATCAATCTATAGACAAATGACAAAGTTGATTTCCATTATAAATATTTCTTTTGACACTATTTTAAAATATTGTTAAGATTGTCAAAATAAATTATTGTTAAGATTCCAACCTTACATAATATATAAAGGAGGTGAGGATTTAACGTATTAATTCGACTATTAAAATGACTTCTACTTTTAGCATATATAGATAAATATATAAAACAAATCTAAATAAAAGCCGGCCTATTATTTTGTGCTGATTCAGATCGGGTTACCATATTATTATAGCTACTTATTGACAATCTAGCTAATTACAGATTCCTGACCAAGTTGGTCTCTTGAATTTACGTTTTCTTCTTTGAATATTGCTGAGATTTAAACCTTTCAGATTAGGTGGTTTAGATGATCGTATATATGTTTTATTATCTATATATCCATTCAGATCGGTTTTATTATAATATAAAATATATCTTATCTTTCCATCTAAAATAAATAACTCACATTTTGCAAGAAAATTTCAATGAAATTCATACAATGTGAGAGGAGATCGATAAACCCTTGATGAAATCCATACCCTTGATTTCATGAGCAAAGCTCTTTCCTTCAATGTATTTTCTTGTTCGACAATTCAATGCACGGGGACATAAATGTTATAGGTAGGTGGATATCCTATACAGGTCAATTAATGGACAACCTTTATGATAGGTGGGGGACAACACTTTTAATATAGGCAGGTGGTCCATTAATGGAGTTGTTTCATTAATAGCTTGTGCTACCGTAAAATATGTCTTTTTTTAACAATTTACATGACCTACAGACAGGTCTCACATAGCCGAAAAAATAAAACGAAAACAAAAAGAAAAAGTGACAGAAACCCAAATTATGTCACAAAAATTATTAATAGAATTAAAAAAATAAATTAAGAAAAATATCGATTCTTCAGAACCTCACATAGTAGGAATTAAGGACATTGTAAACTCTAGCGTTCACTCTCCGAAATTTTTATTTATAACATTTTCAAAAAAAAAATAAACCAAATAACCATCGTTGTGGGGGATTTCGGGTTCTAGCATGGCCGCACCGGCATTCTGCGGACCCATTTTAGCGGGGCCGCAGAATGCCGATGCGGACCCTTAAATGGGTCCGCACTGGCATTGTACGGACCTATTTTCTTTTTCTTTTTCTTTGGTGTTTTGTCGAGGCGTGGTCATCTGAATGAGATATCTCAAATTTTTTAGTTTTTTAATTTTTTTCTCTAGGAATGCGTGCTCCCTTTCTCTAGGAATGCGTGTACACGTACTACCCCTCTGCTTTTTCTCACGAATAATAAGATATCACAAAGTTTGAAAAAAAAGAGGTCCGTAGAATAGTTTTGCGGACCCATTTAAGGGTCCGCAGAATGCCGGTGCGGCCATGTTGAAATCCAAAATCCCCCAAAATGATGGTTATTTGATTTATTTATTTTTTAAATGTTATAAATAAAAGTGTCGGTTCACTCTAGTCGCTATAGTTTATAACATCCTAAAAACTTGTACCAAAAAATGAACTGAAAACATTAAAAAGAAAAAAAAAAAAAAAACGAATGCCATGGTTTAGGACGTCCGGCTTTTATACTTGAAACTAACGGAGACTATACTGGGCTTTCGCTTCATTTAAATCTTAATAAAACCATCAAAACACTTCTTTGTAGGCTCTTACTTGCATTTCTCATGGTTTTCTTGAGCAAGGTTGGTGTCTGTGTACCAACTTTGATAGCACTATAATTAAGAATTTTGAACACAATTATTAGAACCGATCGATCACCTGTACGTCCAGTTCGATTCGCTTGAAAAATCATTTTAAAGTTGAACCGGAAAACCATTTAATTAATTGGTTTTTATTGAAAACCGCAAACCAGTCTTTAAAAAAACATGGTTTAAGTTTTACCTTTCTTAAACATTCAATGAAAGAGGTCACATGCTCACCTAGAGCCTAGTGCCTAGAGAGATGGATAGAATCTAACTTTTTAGATGTTAACCAATTTATGTAGATTTCTACTCTGTGAGTGATGCGTTTACATCTGAAAATTTTAAATTTTCTAAATAATTTAGTATAAAATTAAGCTGTCAAAATTAAAATGTTTATAAATTAATTCTAATGCATTCATTTTTTGAACGATTTTTGACAACTTGACTCTATACAAAATTAGTTCAAAAATTTAAAATTTTGCATGTAGTCGGAACCTTTTCAGAGACATCTATTCAAAGAGAGAGCAGAATTTATGTCCCATAGTAATATTTTGTGTGCTTGATGATTTTACTTGGTGATTTTGTTCATAGAAGGAAAAATTAGAATCAAAATCGGAATCGAATGAATGAGTAGGAATCGGCTGAATCGGATTGGAAACTCAGATGTTTTTGCCAGGAGCTTGTTTTGTATTAAACAAAATAAGAAAAAAATTGATCAAAAAATAATTTATCAATAATTTCTGTTTAGACAAATAATTACACTCAAATAATCTACTAACACAATATAACACAAGCATTCCAACTAAAAACACACACTTATTCACGGTCAGAAACTATGTTGTGTCAGCTGGATCACTTCGTCGTCATTTGTATTATAATAGAAAAGGGGTTATTGGTCCATAACCAAAAAAATGGAAGACATTATAGTTTCAAATGAAGAATTGTTAACATCTTCATCTCCCCATGCATATGATGTCGGATTGTCGACTCAAAGGAAGACATTCGTCCGCCCATCTCAATTTATACAAGCCAAAATCCATCACTTTTGTCAAATTCATTCAATCACGGGTGCTTAAAGTCACTTTTATATTTAATCAAACTTCAAATGCTTTCTTTCTAATTTATTAAATCATTATAGAATATAGTCCACTTAGAAAAAAAGATAAGAGAAAGCTCAGCCCGTGATTTAAAAAGTATACTTTAGATGGATTTGACAAAACTTCAAGTACAACGAGTGATTAAATGGACTGGACTATAGTACAAAACTTCTTCATTGACCTCTCCATTCCAGTGCGGGCTCCAGTAGGGTACCGCACAAGGGAATCTTTCTAATTAGTGGATGTGGACCGTTCTTTTATCTTTGCATGGAGGCCAATTTGGGTCCGATGTCCATCGGACTCAAAGTGAGTTCGATGGATTCGATGACCGTCCGATTTGTTTTAAAATTCGCGCTCACAACTTTTACATCTGCTTTAAAATTTATGCGCACAAATCTTAAAACAGATCGGACGGTCTCGAAACCCATTCAGAACGAGAGGGCCTTAAATACAGTGATGCCTACAAGTTGATTGAGATTGAGCTCTGTCACTCTGGACCTATGCGGCAATGAAAAATTCCGCCAGTTGATACTTTAAATTGTTGTTTTCAGCAGCTGATTCTAACTATGAATATGTCTCTAAGCTTGAAAATAAATTTTGATAGTCTCAAATGCTATGTCTGAATTTAGATAACATGGAAACTCATTATTATATACTATAAGAATCTGTCACTATCCACAAAAGTAAAAAGTAACTATTATTAAAGGTAGGCCGACATAAATTTCTATTATCGATGAAAATATGTGCGATGATACCGACAGTATAAAGTACTTTTATCCTTATGGATAGTGACAAATTCTTGTAGTATATGCTTTATGCGACCATTCTAGGCTGTCAAGTAAATGAATTCATATTCTCTAAGGTTATAGAAAATTTGAGTTTAGATCTGGACCGTCAAATATGTTTTTTTTTTTTAAAGTTAGTGGCTTTAATGCTTACTAATAATTTGATTGATAAAACACGTATTTATAACTAGTCAAGTGAATCTAATTCTTAAATATACTCCTTTATTCTCAAGAAATTTTTTTCTAAATTACTCAAAATTAATCTAATTACTCTTAATCACCCTCTAAATTCTTAGATCTACTTTTTAACTAGATCTACTCTTCTAATACTACTTATATATGTTGGATCATTAATCCAACGTTGGACTAATATGTAAAATAATTATCTATTGTATGCTGTCAATTTTATGCTCAATTAAAAGTGATCATTTGCAGTTTATGATTTATTGAGCAATAATGTGTCATGTAGGGTGTAGACCTTTAATGTGTAGAACTTAAGAGATAATATTCAATTTAATTATTGACTGAATTGAATAATTGTCATAATAGGACAGCCAAAGAGTTCCTTAGGCTGTATATAAAGATTTGGTCTCCCAGAATACAAGGCATTCTGAATTCATCTCTCATTATCCCATTAGACGAGAGTGTGAGAGACTTTGGAGAAGACAGAACAAAGGAGACTCTCTAAAGAGTCTTGCTATTCTGGAAGAACCGAATTAATCAGTGGTGCTCTCTCACACAAGACAGTCATGAATTAAGGTACACTTTCCGGTATTCAATTTTATATTCAACACAGATGGTCCTGCGGTGATCGATGATGGTTTTCGTCGGTTCCAACAATTGATATCAGAGCCACTCTGTGTTTGAAATAAGTTTTCTGTATTTTTCAGTACAATTATGGTATAAGGTTTAATTTCTGATTATTGGTGATATTAGATTTGTTAAATTGATTAATTTTTTCCTTTAAATTCTGTCCAAAACCTTAAAATCGCCATTTTTTATCTGAGTTTCCTAAATGGTCCGCGTGTGAACCAAGTTTAATCAGAAATAAATTAATTTCTCGACCGCCCAAAACCCCTGCGCTTCGCGTGGAATTGTGATGAGCCGCGCGCGTGAACCAGCGCTCAAAATTCTTTCAAGTTAGTTGGTAAACTGCGACAACACCGGACGGGACCAAAATCTCAGTGCGTGTGAGATTTATTTTTGTACACCACGTGTGAGCCGCGATAGCCCAGTCCAAATCTATTTGATTTTTGGTACACCGCGCAAAGACCAATTTTTGGTCCTCCGCTAAAATAACTTAATTTTTGGGTCTTGACTTGCCCAAAGACCACATGTACTTAAGCCTTTGTTTATGAATAAAGTTTGGTTTAAGCCTTTATTTTGTGGTTTAATTTAAGATTAAGATTATTATGATTAATCTAAATTCACAGGTTACAGAGAATCAAAATAAGAAAAATTTGTATTTGATTCTTAATAAAGTTAAGACGAATTTAGATTTTGAATTATATCGTGGTAAAATATACATTTATGAGTGAAACAGAGATTGACCCAGCGAAAGAAAATATAATTGGATTTAGATACACCTTTATTGGTGATAAGACGTAAAAAGAAAAAAAATCCAAGTACGCTGTGAATTGAGATACCATTACATATGTATATTTTTCGGTATAGCATAAGAATGAAGTTAATTACGGTTGAACTAAATCCACATGACAATCGAGAATCGAAAGAGGAAATATATATATTTTATTCTTAATAAATTAAGGATGGATTTAGATTCATGTTTAAACTGTAATTTTAGAATTTGGATATAATTTAAGTTCAAATAAAAAGTATTAAGGTTATATATTTTAAAATAGATTGGTTTCAATCGCACCTCGCCAAAGTGAGCTCTCATTTTGAAATTAATTTATTTTAAAATATAAAAGGATTTATTAGGTGCATGTAATAAGTGTAAATATTCATCGGCCCAAAAGAAGATCAATATTTATTAAAGTTGCATGTGCGCCTTGTGGTAAGAAGCGCAGTGATGATTTGTTTGGTCTTTTACGTGTGATCAATTTAATTGGCCCAAAGGAAGGTTAATTGTTCGACATGTTATTTAATTATCTGTGCTTGATTAGTGCGCCAAGATACTATAAGAAATTAATATTTTGTTCAAAGACAACTTATTAATAGAACCGGTATCTTGAGGCAATGGGGTACCTGTAAATAATCCTTTTCCAGAAGAAGGAAATATTTAGTTAATTGCAGGTACCTGGTCGTAAATACCGGTACAAGAAGTGCAATCCTTACTAGAAATTAAGTGTGTGTATACGAGTTTAGTAAGCTTTAATATTTCCAATGGTTTAATTTTTTCCTTCCTGTTGAGATTTTCACATTTTTACCAGAAGTTTATTTTTCTTTTTTCTTTTCGGCATGACTACTTTCATATTTAAATTTTGTTTTCATAATTTGTGGGTTTTACACTAGTAGTAACATGCTGTGCATATAAAATACCGAAAAAGGTTCTCTCATTTAATTATGGTTTATGGAATTTTTGTTCTGTTTATCCCAATTTTGTTCTCTCATTTAATTATGGTTTTCACAATTTTTGTTCTCTCATTACAATTAGAGTGGGAAAAATGGTACGGCCAGCTTCGTCATTGAATGGCACAGTTACGATACGGAATAGCACAGCACACGTGTCGGTTACGTGCCGTAACTCGCGTGTTTAATGCTGTGACCATTCGTGTGCCGTGGCCATCTTTAGAAAATTTGACACTGCACGGCACGAAAGATCTAGTCACAGCACGGCACGTGGTCACGCGAGTACGTGTAATTAGGACCGTAGATCTTGATCAAATGGTGAATCTTGAATAAATTAACTTAAATTATGATCAAATGGTTATGCGAGTCATGTTTGGTCGCGGCACGTTTGAACACGGCGTGACTCACATAGCGTGACCATTCGCGTGCCGTATTGCTCACGGCACAGCAGGAGACTAAAGTCATAACTTATTAGTCACGGCACATTTTTTTTCCACTCTAATTACAATTGCATGGTCTTGTCAGATATGGAAATATGTATACAGTTACTTTTTATTATCTCTGAATATATACATCATGTATTGCTCTACTTGATAATATTAGGACTACACTGGTATGGCAGTCTGGTACACAATTATACCTTAGTCATTATACTATGCTTGGTACATTACAATATGCAATCCTGTTACACTACAACCTAGTTCAACATACAATTAAACCTGGCACCAAGCAGGATTAAACTTTTATATAAATCAGAAAAATAAAAAATGCCATGGTACACCTAGTAAGTAATTAAGCATTTATGGTGCCAAAGGTTTATTTTGTGCATTACACAATAAAAAATATTTATTGTGCTTTAATAATTAGATTAGTAATTCTACATACTAAAAAAAAGTAAAATGAAATATAATTTTCTTAGATTAGTAATTTGAAAAACATGGTGTAATTCTATATAATATTTAAATTAGTAATTTGAAGTTAGGCATGTTCAACACCTTTTAAATTGCTAAACTAACAATGATGGGTCATAAAGTTTATGTGATTTATAATTATAAAAGAAAAATTGCATTAGCACTGGAGGAAACTAATTTAAAAATGAAAGGCTTGTTCAATGAAAGAAATGTGAATCTTTCTAGCATAAATAATTCAATATTTGTGAGGTACAATATTTTCTTGATTATTTTTTCCAAAAACATTAAAAATTTAGCATCACTACAGCAGTTCAACTTGGTGGATATATAACATGAATTTCAAACAGTATATATAATATGGTATTGTATATATGTATTACTTCTAATTATGAATGAATTATTCATGCATATATAATTTTATAACTACTATGCCTTTGACTTTATAATGTAATAATTCAAAGTATAAAAAATTAAAAATCATCACAGTGAAGCAGTTGATTCAGGAAGAATACTGTCAACTATATATCAAAGATTTTTTTTTTGTTGTATTATTATCTTAAAAAAAAGAGCAAGCAAAGAAAAAAAATTGTTAGCAAATTAAACCAGACATTTCAGAGTTCTTGTAGTTACCTAATCATTAATCTTTGCATGAAAAATTAAATTAATCTTAATTTCTCAAGATCCAATTCTCAACCTCAGTAATTTTCTTGAAATATTAACTTTTTTGTAAAACCGTCAGTTGGCAAATATTAACCTTTTAATCTTTTTTTCAAACTAACCCCTTGTTCTTTTTTAATTCCTTGATCCGTCATTCTTTTCCAAACTTTAGCTGCTTTATTCCATTCCCCACAAGTGGAATAAATTATTCGCAATTGAACCGGCATTTTTGCAATAAAGCCCGGCACGAGAAAATAATTGATCATACATGCGTAATGACTCACGGTCGGTACAATCTTGTGCTCATTTTGCATTTGTTCAAAGTACCTCTTCTCATTCAATAACAAACCGGCATGAGTACATGCTAATTAATAAAACAAGTACATTTGTAATATGATCAGGTTTCACTCCTAGCTTGAGCATTTTATCGAACAGTTCGAGTTCATCTTTTCCCATGCGTAGAAATTTATCGAACATAATTTCAGCGGTTTGAACATCACCACTTTTCCATAAAAATTATGTAATGAATTGGTGACCAGTACACAGTTATTGAGTCCTACTTTGATTACACAAAGGAATGGACCTATCGACCGATACGACCTGCCCAAGAGTAGCACATGAAGAAGGAACATTGGTAAAATTGAACTGAGTTGGAACAATGTATTAACAGCCTCTCTGAACCCGACAATCATGGTGGTCCATGAGACCGAGTCTCTCTGGGGCATTTTGTCAAACAGTTCTTGTGCAGTGTTGATTCTGCCAGCCTTGGTGTGCATGGAAAGAATGGAGTTCCAGGAGACGATTTCTCTGTTAGGGAAGAATTAATGTTGAATAAGGGAGCAGACGTCACTTCCAAACAATAATTTATCTTAGCACTAGAACTCATTTTACAATCCAGATGCAGCTATTTTTTTATATATCCTGATAATAAATAACCAAGGCAAATATATACAAAAATTGCAGGATGAAGATCAACCCGTAAGTAGAAAAACAATAATCAAATTTTCATATAGTTCATTTGTCAAAAGAATAAAATTACAGAAAACAAAAAAGCAAATTTAGTCGAAGGAGGCCAATTATGTAACATCTACCATGCATGTGTACAACGAAAAATTTCATAAGAAAAGCAATCTACAGTGCACCTTATTTAAATGTAATGCTCACGTGCTGTAGGTCAGGAGGCAGGTCTAACTTGAAGTCTTTCTCAGGTACTGCGAGGTATGTAAGCTTTGGCATGACCCCCTCTGCCACCGTTAAACCCTTCATAGAATTAGATTCCACTTTCAAGTATTGTAGGACAGGGAATCCTGCTGGACAGAATATTGGACCCGAGTTGCACAGCTCCTCGCTTAGCACACCAGATTTTAAGCAAAGTTTTTTTAAGCTCTTCAACTTTCCAAGCTCCGGCATTGGATTTTGTCCAAATCTGGATCTCTGAAGTGTCAATTTAAGGAGGTGTGGTGGAAACAAGCTAGCATCTAAGGTGACATTCTCTGACCAATTTCCATTCAAGTAGAGAGATTGTAAATGTTGATAATTTGGGAGTGCTTTTGGGTAAACAGCCTCCATTGGAAGAACAGTTGTTCTGATCCCTAGGGAGACCAGAGAAGGCAGCTTTGCAAATAGATTGGTGAATCTATTTGGATCATCCCAATAAACATTAATACCTAATTTACACAGGTTGCTTAAAAAAAGGGGAATCTCCTCATAAAAACACACCCATTGCAGGGTCTGGATATTTTTTAGCTCAGCTGTTTTGTTTGGAAAATCGGAAGGCTGGTCACACATCACATGCCTCAATGTATCAATTGACCATAAACCATTCGGCACTTTAAAATCATTTCTCGTTCCTCGCATATCCAGGGTTTCAAGAGCCTTCATACGATGAAAGGAACATTTCCAGATGGGAATATTGCATCCTCTTAACCCCAAGTATTTTAGGTGAACCAACTTTTCTAATCCCCTGGCCTGGTCAACATTTTTGCTAACATTATTGCTCTCGACTCGCTCAAGTACTAGAACTTTCAGTAGCCTAAAATTACGGAAATAGGGTCTGTGGGTCAGGTAGCTATAACTAAATTTAAACAATATTAAAGAACGGACATTTGGACCTGCATATTCTAAGTATGTTAGGTTATCGGCCAATGCGCGATCTTCCAAGAAATGAAACGAAGCACGTCGGATTTCTTTGTTGGGCTTTTTGGAATCTGATTCTTTTGAGAAAACCATAAAAAAGTTTTCTTGCCTGGCTTTGTGCATTGCTAAGTCACGGAGAAGATCATGCACATGGCAGTACTTGATCGAACCATCCACGTGTCGGCTTGATACTTGAATCATACTCCTGAATTAATTTTGGTTTATAAACAAGTCAGGAATACAGAAAATATTGTAATCATACATTGAATGTTAAAATTAAGTTATATATGTTCATCATTAGGATGACTGAAATTAAAATAAACAATTAATGAAATCTGTACGTACTCGTATTAATAAGAACTTTTGAAGACAAATATTTGAATGTACATATATATTGGTTGAAAAGTGTTGGAATTAATAATATTATAAAATTCGATTTATACTTTTAAAAATTCAGATTCCTTTCGCAAAATTATACTTTTGCACCCTCTAGTCTCCCAAACATCAAATTTCGATTTTATTCTTAGAATCGTGTTTTAGTATCAAACCGTATCTATTTATTTTTTTGCAACGGAAGTGAAAGATATCTAATTTAGAAAAAGCTTTTGTCAACTCCATTTAAAAAAAATAAAAAATGAGAGCACACTTGGTAGAAGGTTTACCATGCAGGAAGAAGCTATTTATTAGAGAAGAAATCATAAAATAGAAAGGGGTGTATGATACTTGTAATAATAGATAAAGGAAACTATATTTTTTTGCAAAAATATTGATTTTGTCGTAAAGAGTCTTGATTAGGCATTGTAGCTTATTTTGTTCGTCAGGTAATTCATTTCGTTTTTTTTATACTTTTATTTTGTAGATTTCTATTTCTTCTACTCTATTATAAAAGCAAAAATGAAGTATATATCATATATACCTGAAATGTATTCTATGAGATAGTTAATTTGTGAAAAAAAATTGGAAAAAAAATTAAAGGATAAAAGAAAAATAGAACATATAATTAACCTTTGAGAAAGTTCGTAGAGGTAATCCTCAGCTGTTTCCTCCATTGTTTTCGTCTCCTCTTGTGGTATGAACCCCTCTGCTACCCACATTCTTATCAGACGTCTTGCAGAGATCTGATAGTCCTCAGGAAATAAAGCAAGATAAAGGAAGCATGCCTTGAGATTATAAGGCATATCTTCATAGCTCATGGCGAGGACGTCCATGCATGCTCTGCCCTCTGAGTGCCAATCCATTGTTCGCAACACTCTCTCCCACGCAGGATAGTTTCGGTCTTTAGTTCGAAGTATACCACCTACCACTATCAAAGCTAGAGGTAACCCCCTACATTTCTTTGATAGTTCGTCGGCGAGCTTCCGGAGATCGCCAGGCCATTCTTCGTTTGGTTCTTTATTAGGGTGAGCCTTTTTGAGGAGGAGATCTAGGCTTTTCTGATCATCTAACAAGTTGAGTTTGTATGGTGGCATATTATAGTCTGCTGATATTGCAACATCGATTGACCTGCTGGTAATGAGAACGCGGCTTCCATTGTTGTCATCTGGCAATGCATTATCCAGTTGATTCCACAAATCAACCTGCCATACATCATCTAGAATAATTAGATATCTTCTGCTACTTAAAAAAATTTTGAGCTCGCTCATTAAATCTCCCAGCTCCTTCGGTTGAGAATCAATGGGTTGACGTAGCATCCTTCTCAACAGATCAGTTAGACTGAACTGTTGAGAAACTGACAGCATTATATGATACTCGAACTCTGCCCTCGCACTGGATATAAAAACAAAAAAAGACATACTATTAGATTGATTCCTAACACAACTTTTTAACAATAGTCATCGCAGCAACTATGTATTCTAAGATCTGAGCAATTATTTTTTAGAAATTAATGACTATCTAATTAAATTTTTCCGAACCACTAAATATATGAATGTCAATAGAGAAACATATTGATAATTATTATTAACAAATAAGTTAACAGCTAATAATATTGGACATCTACCAGCGCCTAACATGAAATGGCCGTAAGCACTGTTAATATTAATATTATTATTATTAATATTAATATTAATACTATTACTATTTAAATTGGGAAGTTATGAACTTATGATCGGTCCTATACATTGCAACCTAGTCTAACTCTTACTTATTGATGTAGTTATTGTTGCAATTATTTATCTCATTATAACATAGTTGAAAAAGAAATATCTGCACTTGCCTTTTGTATATCATATGTGCTAGGGTAGTCTTTCCAAGACCGCCGGTACCCACGATGGTTATGACGGTCCGCCTAGGTGTTTCCTCAGGGCGCAACATCTTCAGAATGTTGTTCTTGTCAGCTTGCATGCCAACAACTTCTGTTTCGTCTACTTCAGCATAAGTAGCTCTCCGAACAGGCAACATAACTGCCTTTCCCACCACTATGTCTTGCAGGGCTATGATTCCATAGGCCTCCCTGCTCTTCGAGATCTCTTCGAGTTCAATTTGAATGCTATCAAGCTTAGTGCCAAGTTTGTGGAGGAAATACACCTTCAGAGGCATGTTCGACAGCTTCTTGAGTTTCTGCAAAAAGCTAGGATTTTTGTTACATTCAACTTTGAGAAAGAACGTGTCGATTGCGTCCTCGATGCGATATGCCACATCGCGGAGCTCATTGAGCCAGTTCTGCACCCTCTCATCTCCGTTGCGTTTTGAATCCGCATCTCTCAGGCAGCACTGGATTCGGGTTAGCTCACGCTGCGCCTTTTTGACTTTCTCCCCAACCCCACCCAAGAACTGAATTTCTTTCGCGATGATATTAGCAAGCTTGCTGATCACCATTTTCACAATAACCGCCTCAGCCATTTCTCTCTCTCTTTGGAAATAATGTGCACTAGTGTAAGAGGATATTATTAGCTAATGCAGATGACTATGCTAGGCAAAGATAGTGTGATTATCTAGGCGAGCTAATGGAAAGCAAACTGACACTATGATGGCACATGCATATATGTAATTTAATTGCAAAAATAAATTTAATTAATTGAGAAATTTTACATGATGGCACATGATGGCACATGCATGTATAGTTCTCTAATTTTACATGATGGCACATGGTGGCACATGCATACTGACATTGTTGTTAAAGAACATATAATATAAAAACATCTGACATGATGGCACATGCATGTATAGTTCTCTAATTTTTTTAAATCGACTATGCAATTAATTTAATGAGCTCTATATTTGAGAAAGTTTTTTAGAACATATAAAGTCAGTAAATCCTTTCACAAGGCGAGTCATGCGATATTTTTATGAATCCTTCATCTATCAACTTTTTTATTCAATTATTAATGATTATTGAGAAATTTGTACTAATTTAGTTTTTAGTATAATGACCTAGCATAATGTATTACTGTCATGTTTCATTTTTTTTAGTTGATTTTGTTTGTTACGGATATATTTTAGACTTTTTTTTTTTTAAGGTTGACGGTTGAGTACCGTCAACAATATATTGATAAAAGAAAAAGTTTAATTACAAGCCTTATCACTAAAGTTAGTGATTCTGCCGCAGATATTGAAAAATAAATATTTACATCATCTCGCAAAAATAGCCACCAGGAGAGCCACATATAAGGCTCCCTGGCTCCCCCCTGTCCTATGTAAAACGAGTCCACCCAATAACCTCGAGCGTTGTATCATTAATCAAGATATCCACCGGTTTCCTCTTGTTAGAAAAGAAGCGCCTGTTTCTCTCCCTCCACAGCGCCCACGCCCCCGCTGCCCAGATAGTGTTTGCCCGAGATCTTGATAGAATCGTACCTCGTCGATTATTTATATCCCATCTCTGCTTTATTGAACCGCCAGTTGCGACATGCATGTTATAATGCGCAAACAGCCCCCTCCAGAACCTCTCCGCATTTTAGACTTTCTTGTTTGCTATGTCTTTTTCTATTTCTTAAGTATGCAATAGATGACTTCAAATAATGCAAAATTAATATAGTATTTTTACCTTTCTATTTCGCATTATACATGAACTTTTTCTTTGAGTGAAAGAAAGGATATATTTAAATCATGATTTTTTTTGTTCAGCATATACTTTGTTATATTTTGATTTCAAATCTGTATCTTTCAAACAAAAAAAAATTGACTGAAGAGCAATTATATATAATTAGCATGATTATCTAAATTATAGAAATTGGATAACACATCTTGACATCATCTCTTGCTTTTGATTTTATCTGTTAATCTTCAAATAAACTAATCTCTCAAACAAATTGAGAGATCAGCTTAAATTTGGTTTTTTTATTGTCGAAAGCTTAAATTTGATTACCTCTTGGCTTCTCGGAAACACATGCAAGATCTCACTTTTGTCTGATTTTAATTTTAGAATCTTGTTATGCAATTTTGTTTTTAAATCTTGTTGTGATGTCCTTCATAATATATAGTTATTATTTTTTTTACATTAGAAATCAATCCATTAATTTGATAAAAATGAAAAATAACCAATATACAGAAGAAATTCTCTTCAAGTTGTTCCTAATCAATAACCTTATAAAATTTAGTCTATTCCAAAATATACTTCTATTTATATGTTTTTCTGAGAAAAAATTATACAAATATATTAAATATTTACAATAATAACAAAATTATGTCTAACCAAATTGAAGCACACACAATTGTGAGATTGGTCAAATTAATAGTTTACATGCACTTTGTCCTTTTTTATTTCTTAACTTTTGTTGGCTAAAAACTTCAATTGCTAAAATATTCAAATAGAAGAATTCAGATGTCCATTAAAGTAAATATTTACAGGTATAGTCCCCAGAAGCCCTTGTGGATTGAAATATTAGATTTAAGATGCATGGACAGTAGAACCGCAAACTTAGTGCAGTGGCACAATTCATGTCTTTCTACAGAGAGCTCGCAAGTTCAATTCTCGATAATAGCATTTAAAAGATGTCAGTCCACATCCAAATTATCTACAAAACAAACGCAAAATTTCCTAAAAGAAAAAAAAAACAATGGTTTAACCAGATCTTGCCTTACTTTATTTGACATCTTGAAAAAACAGAAATTTCAAATTAGTACACCTCTAGGAACCTTATTTTTCATATTCATGTAAAAATAAAGGAGTCAAGTGAACTTCATAAAAGAGTTCATTAGTCATCATCATTACTACAATAACAAATTAACCTACAATTCAGCCTTAAAAATAGATTATAAATTTGTGCGGCTTAAATAGTAAAAACAACAATACATTATAATTCCTTAATGTTCCATCGCTCTGGTCCTTGCTGGTTTATTGAAAAAAATATTTGATGGTATGCCTTAACAAAATTTCGCCTAAAGTTTGTCTAATTTATGCATTGCAAATTAAATATAATTGAAGTCTAACATGTCTAAGAAGACGATTCGAACTGTTCAACATGATTTCCATATTGAAATATGCTTTGAGGCCAAATTTAACATTTTTTGAAATTTCTGTACTATATTTTTAGAATTTGTATAGATCGCTGTTTTTCAAAAAAAAATGGGCCATCCAGAAACAATGATTTTCAAAAATTCTAAAAAATAGTAAATTTAAAAAAAAAATGTAAATTTAGTCTCCCAACACAATTTAATATGAAGATCAAGTTGAACGGTTCTAATCAATTGTTGGACTTTGCAATCGCAAAATATGGATGCTAATTAAAAACATGTCATTTACTTCGTAAAGCACAATAGTCATCTCAACTTCTTTTTTTCTCACTAAAACTATAATACATATTTTTATTTTTTTTAGTAAACATAGTACAAAGAATAGTGTCTGTAAATATTGTTTTACAGTTTTTCTCTAGAACCATTTGCTCTCAAAATCGGACAATTAGAAGATGGAATTTTTTCTTACACATACTACGTATTTTTTTCATAAAAGATAAAATGAATACTTTATAAAATTAAAATGTATTTAAATAGAAAAGTCAATAAATAGCGTAAATTTGTGAGTTTTTAAAATTTACATGGTAAATATGATATTCTGAATTTTAGAGAGGAAATACGTAAATTTGATGTTTTTAGGGGTATACATGAAATTCCCCCAAATAATTTACCCTACATGAACTTTGATAGAGATGATAGAGAGTTTGTGAGACCTTACTAGCTTCAAGAGAAAGGATTGGACCAAAGAAAGCAAACTCGGCCGATCAGACTGAGCCGATTCTTGACCGAGTTACGCGGCGGCCGATTTTTCAAAGAAAAACCGGGTTGAACAATGTTGAATTGTCCGAGTCGGCACCGATTCCAGGGTGAGTCTACATTGGTTTCGACCCGATTTTCAACTTTTTGGTGAAAATCATTATTCTTTTGCGTTGCTATTCAGGAAAGATAATGGTTGCCCAAAGAAATATGATAGGAATAATTTAGGTAGATAACAAATGAACCAGATATATGATAAATAGAAAGCTTTTTCTGAGTGCTTAAGGTGCTTAATGTGACATCATTATTCTTTTAGTACAAAACAAGATTCTGGCAAAAAAATCCGAGTTTCCGACTCAATTTGTCTGATTTTGACTGATTCATCCGATTCCAATTCCAATTCTACTGTCAAGTGACCGATTCCAATTCAAATTCTACTGTCAAGTGACCGATTCCAATTCCGATTTTGCCTTCGACTCCATCTTTCTCTTTGCTCTCAACTGCGAAAATGATTTTTAGGAAAGATAAGAGCTTAATTAGGGGAAACAAGGTAGCGTTGTTGTTCAAAAAATTTCCATCCTTGTGTCTCGGTTAATTTGCAACTATTCCGAATTTGATAGACACAATTCTTACTAACGACAGAAGACTTGAACCATAACACTATTAGCCAAAAAAGAAAAAGTTTGATAATAATTTTGTTGATATCATTCAAACTTAAAATCCCTTCTGCCATGATTTGGCGCGTAAAGAATAATTAACATGCATAATTACTATGGTTGGGAACAGCGGTCCGTATATGTGGTCACGCGAACGTGACATTTCTTGATGAACTACAACTTATCAATATGAAATGATTGATGATTTGTTTTTTTCTTATTGTTAAATGCATTGAGAGTAGGGATTTTAATTAATATGGATCAGTAGGAATCTTACCTAAACACTTTATTGTCTAGTTTGAATTGACGCATCGATATCTGCATTTCAGACCTCGAGATCTACTTTGACCGGAAGATCAAATCAAATTAGACAACCAAGCTTCAGTTTATAATACTTAAACAAGTAACACTTAAACTAATTATTAGCTATTGCAGATTATATATATACCTAGCTCCATTGGATGAAAATGAAAGCAAAATAATATTAATAAGAAGCACTTTGGTGTCAATTAGCAAGATAAATTATTGGTAAATATATTAATTGCAGTATCCAAATTTCCATCAACGGGTTCATATACAAATATAGACATTATATGTACTTAACAGGCAATTAATGTTAATAACAATACTCAAGATGGATTTCATAGCTCAATGCGCTCTTTTGGCGACAACTTGAAGCACAAGAGACCACATCCAATCACTGAAACCAAGCAGTCGTGAACGTCCTAATCTGCATTTCCATTCTCTCCTTCATCATTGACTGGAAACATTTTGTGGTAAACTAATGAGATTAATACTTAACCATATAATTAAAAATACTAGGGTGAGAAAATAAGAATTATGTGCTCATAAAACTTACAGTCCTCTTCTTGTAGTATTGTAATTATTTTTTAAATTTAGCAAACTCTATAGGATCCAAGTTTTCCATTTCAAAAAAAAAAAACGAACACATTGAAACATTAACATCCGTCAAGTTCTGAAATATTGGCACAACTGCTATTAGCAGCCCCTAAATTTGGAATAATAAACATAGGTCAAAATAAAGTCAAACATTGAATTTGGTACCTTTCACAATACTCACAATTTAATTTGGTAACTTCCATTTATAATTTGTAATTTTGCAGTTAGATTACACTAATTTAATTTGGTACCGAAGATCTAACAGAATTTAAAAGATAGTGTTCATTTTCAAAAAAATCATTCACCAATCTTGATTCCGGTTTCCCGGTTCTGAAATATGACATTTTTACAAGAGAAAATTGAATTACAATTTAATTCCTATGTCAATTTACTTATAGAAATTAAATTTATGGGAAATATTTCTAAATACAAACATTTTTAATTTGTTTATTATATAAATTAATTTCTCATATGCCATTTATTTTTGCCTTCTTGTCATTTGCAACCAAGACATATCTATCACTTTTGGTCGGGTTTAGGTTCAAGAACAATTATTTGTTACCCAACATATGATCTGTTGCACCACTATCTATAATAATTTGGTTAAAAAAGAAATCTTTTGAGTCAGAAGCAATACCACATGTACTAGGAGTGTTTTGGTTACCAAGTAGTGCAGATAGATGTTGCAAAACTTGTTGTATTTGATCTCCAGCAGCTGACCCGCTTGAAACTGACCCCAACGCCATATTCACTTCCTGACCCGCCTTGGAATGACCCACCAGGGTGCATATTTGGTCCTCTAGGGTGCATATTGGGTCCGGATCCAATTCCAGACGAACCCACTATCCCATTAAATCTATCTCCTTCATTAGAAACAACATAACTTTTGTTTTTTTCGCTGTTTTTCTCCAATTTTGATTCTGATCATTTCCTTTGAATTTTTTTGGTCTGAGATGAGGATAGAGATGCCAACACCTATCCTAAGTGTGGCCCTCCTTTTTACAGTGGTTACACTTCTCATTTTTTGATTGATTTGGGCGATTTTCAAAACTAGAGTTTTTATTAAAATTGGGATTTTTTTACAGCTAAGCCATGGGTCTCGTGTCCCTCTTGGCTTGTGATCTGTGGACCATTCACGGCCAGTCTCCTACTCTCCTCTTGTTGAATTAAATTTTTTATTTGAGAATAGGAAGGAAGAGGTACCGTGGTCATTATTTGAGATCTTACTACTTCATAACTCGGGTTTAGTCCCGCAAGATATTGAAAAATGTTATCCTTCTCAACCCGCTTCTGAAGTGTGGCCAGATATATTGCTATTGGACGGTAGGATCGAAGCTCATTGCGTTTCTTTTCAAAAGCACCAAGGTATTCAGTATTGTTTCTCAACCCTTGTTTTTCTTGTTAGATTTCCTGCATAAGTTGATAAATATGTGATAAATTATTTTGGTGGTCATACATAGCTTTTATTGCTTCCCACAACTTATGTGCAATTTCTGCCATCATAAGGATATCGGATACAGCCGGCTCCATTGAGTTTATGAGTGTGGTGATCTATCGTTTGTGGTTCTCCACTGTTTTGTGGTTTTTCGGTTACAGTCTTTTGCTCTAGTACCATGTTATTTTTGTAAGATAGAGAGATAAGATATTAAGAAAACAAATTATATTGCAATCTTATTTTTCTATTTACAAGTGTCCCTATTTATAGTTACAAGGATATAGTTACAAGGAAACAAAAAACTAGCAGTTCGAATGCACTATTCCCTATCGCTATTAATTATAGTGCACTATTTCCTATTCTATTAAATAAACTAGATGTTATAATTTGAATCATATTTTATATTTCAACAAATCATGAAGTTGGAGATGGCACCACATCTGTCGTCATTGTAGCTGTCGAAACTACATCGGCCGGTCGTGATTTTAGACAATGCATTCAGTTAAATATTCCCTACACCATTTGTCATGAATTTTAGGGATAAAGATTTTAACAGAGCAGTTTCGACTTCATGCAGTTTAGACATTATGATAAAAAATTTACCCAATTCCACTTGTTTTGAATTGATATCACATAAGGTAACAAAATATTTCTATTTAGATTCAGACCGTTTGCTTAGAATATGCGCATTGCAGGAATCCCATGCCTTCTACTTCAGATTGAATTGGTTCAGATTCTGATCGGATGACCTGAATCTAAACAGAAATATTATGTTACCTCTGATATGGACTCCATTGTTTCCTATCAAAAAAAAAATTTCCTCGGATGTTTCATTATTTTGTTTATGACTTTATGTGGAGATAGCAAGGAAGATGGGATTTTACTTGGGTATCATTAGAAGGCAATTTGAAAGATGGGTGCATTGACTGATGTTTCCTGTGTTTGTGGCATTTGCTGGCCTATATGTGAAATCTTGAGGTTTGTAGGAGGCATCTGAAAATATTTTCTGGCATTATCTGTAAAAGTCAAAATTATTAAAATAATATAACAGAGAACACGAACACACCCTCATATATAAATCTGATTGCTAATCTATCCTGTCCAAATGCATATTTTCGAACTAATACATATTTCCATAATAACATATTTCCTTTTCCACATTATTTCCTTAATCTAAAATTGTCTAAATATTACATTGAAAGTAAACAAATTTTCTGCAATCTTTTGTCTTGTTCGCCAATTTTATTCTGATCTTCTGTGACTCACATCAACGTGTCATGGTGTTTACCTAAAAGCTGCAAAATACCCCCACTAAGATATTACATTGAAAAGATTGACATTGCCATACTTCACTTAAAAGCTGCAAAATACCCCCACTAAGATATGACATGACATGCAGGTCCTAACTTAATCAGAGAATAACCCATTAGCCTTTTCCTTCCAAAATTAGTTCTACTTTGTCAGAGTGTCTCTCCGTGAATGAGGGTTATTTTAGGCATGTAGAATATATTTTTCGTTTTTGTAAGATATTTCTTATTTTGAAGGTCCATATGTTGCATTCCAAAAATTACATGGTTATTCATTAGTAAATAATCACTTGGTGACTTATCAATATTAAATTATTAATCACTTGTTTTTTTCTTATTGTTAAATGCATTGAGAGTAGGGATTTTAATTAATATGGATGAGTAGGAATCTTACCTAAACACTTTATAGTCTAGTTTGAATTGAAGCATCGATATCTGCATTTCAGACCTAACACTTAAACAAGTTATTTTATCCATCAACCTCGAGATCTACTTTGACCGGAAGATCAAATCAAATTAGACAACCAAGCTTCAGTTTATAATACTTAAACAAGTAACACTTAAACTAATTATTAGCTATTGCAGATTATATATATACCTCCATTGTATGAAAATGAAAGTAGAATAATATTCATAAGAAGCACTTTGTTGTCAATTAACAAGATAAATTATTGATAAACCAAGTAATCATATTAAGTAAAGTATCCAAATTTCCATCAATGGGTTCACATATACAAATATAGACATTATATGTACTTAACAGGCAATTAATGTTAATAACAATACTCAAGATGGATTTCATAGCTCAATGCTCTCTTTTGGCGACAACTTGAAGCACAAGAGACCACATCCAATCACTGAAACCAAGCAGTCGTGAACGTCCTAATCTGCATTTCCATTCTCTCCTCCATCATTGACCGGAAACAATTTGTGGTAAACTAATGAGATTAATACTTAACCATATAATTAAAAATACTAGGGTGAGAAAATAAGAATGTGCTCATAAAACTTACAGTCCTCTTCTTGTAGCATTGTAATTATTTTTTAAATTTGACAAACTCTTTAGGATCCAAGTTTCCATTTCAATAAATAAAAACGAACACATTGAAACAGTGACATCTGTCAAGTTCTGAAATATTGAATTTTCTATCGATTGGCAAAACCGCTGTTAGCAGCCCCTAAATTTGGAATAATAAACAATAGGTCAGAATAAAGTCCAACATTGAATTTGGTACCTTTCACAATACTCACAATTTCGTAACTTCCATTTATAATTTGTAATTTTGCAGTTAGATTACACTAATTTAATTTGGTACCTAAGATCTAACGGAATTAAAAAGATAGTATCAATTTTCAAGAAATCATTCACCAATCTTGATTCTGGTTTCCCGGTTTTGAAATACGACATTTTTACAAAAGAAAATTGCATTACAATTTAATTCTTGTGTCAATTTATTTATACAAATTAATTTCTCCTATGCCGTTCATTTTTGCCTTCATGCCATTCGCAACCAAGACATATCTATTTGATCGGATTTAGGTTCGACAATAATTGTTTGTTACCCAGCATGATCTGTTGCACCACTATCTATAATAATTTGGTTAAAAAAGAAATCTTTTGAGTAAGAAGCAATACCACATGTACTATGAGTGTTTTGGTTACCAAGTAGCGCAGATAGATGTTGCAAATCTTGTTGTATTTGATCTCCAGCAGCTGACCCGCTTGAAACTGACCCCAATGCCATATTCACTTCCTGACCCACCTAGGAATGACCCTCCAGGATGCATATTTGGTCCTCCAGGGTGCATATTGGTCCGGATCCAATTCCAAATGAACCCACTGTCTCCTTAAATCTATTTCCTTCATTAGAAACAACATAACTTTTGTTTCTTTCGCTGTTTTGTTCTCCCAATTTAATTCTAATCATTTCCTTTGAATTTATTTTGTCTGCGATGAGGATAGAGATGCCAACACCTATCCTAAGTGTGGCCCTCCTTTTTACAGTGGTTACACTTCTCAGTTTTTGGTTGATTTGGGCGATTTTCGAAACTAGAGTTTTGATTAAAATTGGGATTTTTTATAGCTAAGCTATGGGTCTCGTGTCCCTCTTGGCTTGTGATATGTGGACCATTCACGACCAGTCTCCTACTCTCCTCTTGTTGAATTAAATTTTTTATTTTAGAATAGGAAGGAAGATGTCCGTGGTCATTATTTGAGATCTTACTACTTCATAACTCGGGTATAGTCCTGCAAGATATTGAAAAATATCATCATCTTCAGCCTGCTTCTGAAATGTGGCCAGATCTGTTGTTATTGGCCGGTAGGATCGAAGCGCATTGTGTTTTTTTCAAGAGCATTGAAAAATATCATCATCTTCAGCCTACTTCTGAAGTGTGGCCAGATCTGTTGTTATTGGCCGGTAGGATCGAAGCTCATTGTGTTTTTTTCAAGAGCACCAAGATACTCAGTATTGCTTCTCGACCCTTGTTTTTCTTGTTGAATTTCTGCATAAGTTGATAGATATATGAGAAATTATTTTGCTGGCCATACATAGCTTTTACCACTTCCCACAACTCATGTGTCGTTTATGCCATCATAAAGACATTGGATACAGCCGACTCCATTGAGTTTATGAGTGTGGTGATGATTCTATCGTTTGTGGTTCTCGATTGTTTTGCTGCCTTCTTTTCATCAGGAGTTAGTTTGTTTAGATCTGCAATTTCTAGTTTTTTATTTTCACCAGTGATGTATTCTAACATCTCTCGACCACTCAGGGCTCTGGATGTTGCCCTTGCCCATGACACGTAATTTTTGCCATTGAGCAAAGTGTTTGTTAGCTTGGAGAAGTTCGTTGCTTCTTCTTTAGCCATTTTTCTTTTGCTGAAATTTGTTACGGTTTTGTGGTTTTTCAGTTACAGAGTCTTTTGCTCTGATACCATGTTATTTTTGAAAGATAGAGAGAGAAGATATTAAGAAAATAAATTATATTGCAATCTTATATTTCTATTTACAAGTGTCCCTATTTATAGTTACAAGGATATAGTTACAAGGAAACAAAAAACTAGCTATTGGAATGCACTATTCTCTATTGCTATTAATTACAAGGCACTATTTCTTAAAATGCACTATTTTCCTATTCTAATAAACTAGTTGTTATAATTTGAATCATATTTATATTTCAACAATCGTGAAGTTGGAGATGGCACCATGACGCGGTGCGTATTAAAGACATCCGATTTAGATTCGGACGTAAATGATGACCATAACAGATCCAGGCCAATCAAGAATTTATATGTACAACTTGAAATTTGATCCTACATAATGGCATGGGCAGTCTTCTAAGAAACAATTAAATGTCATGGTCCTCTAGGAGTCTTGAAACAATCAAACATTCTTATTGCTTTGACCATGCACACATGAGTTTTGATAAGAATTAAAAACTTTGTTGGTTTACTAAAAATTAGCATTAATAGTATTTATTAGTAGAGGTGTCAACGGGTACGGTAAGGATCGGGTAGAAGCATTTTTATATCCGTACCGGTTACAAATTGTCTTTACCCGTACCCTACCCTTACCCGCTACGAATTACCTTACACGTACCCTACCATTACCCGTTATGGTTGTCAGATTACGAAAGGGTAGCGGGTAAATAACGGAAGGAGACTGGTTTTGGAAAAATGTCATCAGCCTAGAATCTGTCAGCTAGAAAACCACTTGTTTATTATAGTTCCTGAAACATAAATGTTTTGGAATTAAATCTGTAAATAGTTCAAGCCTTGCTGGTCGTTTCCATATAAAAAAAGTCCAAATTCGGCCCAACCAATTGCTCTCAGAAAAAACCACAAAACTGCTTGTCAGCAGGGGTAATACTGGCACCAGAAAACAGTCCACAAAACCACAATCCGAAATCTTCACAGAACCTACTGATAAAAGGGTAATATAGTAAAATCAAGGTTACATATGGATAGAGGACTCCAAAATACACAATTTAGAATCAAATTTCACAATTATAGCATTTTCTAGCTATTTATTAGCTATTTCTAAAGTTGACACCTGAAAATTACAAAAACTGCAGAATTCCAGCATTGGTACCAGCAAATACCCTTTCATAAAAATATTTATTTGACATAGCTCTGAGCTTCCAATGATTCTGGAATTTCTCAAGAATGTAGAACATAACCTGGCATGCATCTCCATATAAAGAACAAGAAATTTGGTTCAGCCAATTGCTGGGAATTAATTTCCAAAGTCTGGTATTCAGCAAAAGAAAAATTACAGCACCAGTCAGACCCCATGATTAAAATTGACAAAACAAGCATAAAATTGTACAACATTACGAATAAATATGTATGTATCCTAGAGACTTGACTTTATGATTTCAATCACATATCACATACCAAATCATGGAAAATTAGAATGAAAAGGGGAAGAGACAATCGCATAATGATTCTCTTTGTAAAATTAAATTAAAGACCATCTGCTCATGATCACAAGTCGAGCTTAAATTTAAAATTGCTCTTGCCAATACTATGAATATGATAACATGATGTTCAATTGACAGGAAATATGATAAAGGCAAATCATATATGGATAACTTGGAGCAGATTCCATTACAAGCTCAACATGAATGTCATGTTCCCCATGTTTGCATATGCATTATAGCATACACACACATGTCCAATGGTGAGAACCAACCAAATTTAAACAAGTACATGAGCCCTCTTTTAGCCTCATTATTCAGTTCACATAGACATAGGCACAAATCTTGAAATGAACGAGGTATTCAGTTTGACTCGGGAGAGTCTGCTGATGTACTTAACGGTTGGGGCTTGCGCCCATCGGGAGTTAAACGTCCCCACAATCAATAAACTCTCTCGATGGACCGATTATGAACGGTAGGTCCGTCGAGGGTAAACCCAAAGAATAGCAGAGAGATAGGATGTATCAAGTTCGATATCCTCCTCATGACCAACAAAAGAGAGCACTGAATCCCGGAACATTTCACACACCCGCACTCCAGTGCAACTTTATGCGCCCTACAGTTCTTAATATAAGAATGGAGATATCTTTAGAGCTTATGGGTAGTACTTAATGTTGTCCCTAACGGCACCTAGAGGGGGGGGGGCGAATAAGGAGTCTTAAAGACTGTTGAACATTTTTCGGTTAAACCCTATAAACTAATAAGTCAATCAATCAAGCAAGCGTGTACAAATAAAGTAACTGAACCCTAAACCCGGAGTAGAGCAACCTCATTGGCTGTAACGCCTCGTAATTTAACAAAAAAAAATGAACTTCAGAAACAACCAAATTAAATTTCAGTTTTATTAATTAAATTAGTAGACCACCACATATCAAATAATTTAATCACCAGATCAACAGAGCCCGATTCAGCCCAATTAGATTCAGCAGCCCATATCTCACTCCCTATCAAAATAACCAACCCATAACCTCCATCCACAGCAGCCCCTTTCAATTTTAAAAACCTCTATTTGTTTTTAACCGTAAACCTGCCCACATCTCTATATATTAATTGAAATATAAATTAGAAATGAGACATTCCTACAAATCAAAGAGGAATCTTTCTTTCAATTCTCTGCCGCACTACCTTTCCTTCTCCTCTATTCTTCACAGCCAATAAGGAGACCCCAAAAATTGCACTGTTGCTAAAACCGGTTGAATCCCTTTTGTTTGGAAAGTTTCTGCACTAAAGGTATAAAAAAAACATTTTATTATTTGATGCATATATTGATTAGAATATGTTAATTTGATATATTTAATTAGAGTAATGTTTATGCACTATAATTATAAAAGATTTCATCATTCCGTGCACAAATTAAATGATAAGAATATGTTAAATTGTTTAGTTAGAAGATTTTCCTATTAATTGTATGAATTCATAAATAATTAGACCTTTAATTAAAATCTGAAAAATTAGTATTGTTGGTAGGCATTCTTTAATTTCCTTATAATCTGAAAATTTATTTATTATTAAGAATTTCTGAATAATAATTTAAATCTGAAAAGTTTCTTTTAATTTATCGAGTTTGATATCTATTCAAGAAAATATAGTAAGTCGATATTAATTATAAGCAAGGATATTAATCTTGGAATTTCAGAAAAATATTGTGATTATTAGTATTTATTTAGTAAAATCTGAAAATTTAATATTAGAAATGACTATTTTCTCTAAGTTACAAAAAATCTGGAAATTTCCTTAGTTAACAATTTATCCCTTCTATTATATCAAAATCTGAAAATATTCTTTATTAGTAAGTATCTTTTAAAATTATATTAAAAGTCTGAAATTATTCTTTTGATTTTATTTAAGATTAACATTCATTTTGTGATCATATAATTTGATACATAAATTCTTGAAATTATATTATGTAGAAATATTTTGCGATAATTAAAGTTTTGATATGTCCTTATATAAAGTTTGAAATAAATATTAATAGAATAAAAATGACTGAGATAGGTTCTCATCGATTACTTACTAAATTATTTTCTTATCTTACACCGTAGTTAAGTTTTCAGTTTTAGTTGCAATCAAATATAATTTATAAGTAAACTAATTAAAAATCTTAAGAGTTAGAATTAATGACATAGAATTAAAAGCTTTAGAAAACGAGAATAAGTAATTTCAAATATTATTAATTAAAGGTATGTTCGTGTATTCGGGTCGACTTTAAAAGATGTAAGCGACGTACCGGAAGATTAAAAGTTACTCAGATATCGGGTGCGGATTTTCTGGACTTTGTAAAATTAGTATTTATCATTTTGTGTGCATTTATTTTTATATAGTTGAATTATGCATGTTGAACTTGAACAACCGTTTGACTTTGTTAGAAAATATTATGATAGGATTATTCGTTTGATTGATCAACAGACTTATAGGATGTATTGTGTTGTGTTAATATGCATGATGTGAACAGACAAGTAAAGTGAACATGGGCCGATATGTTCGCATATCGGGATGTATACATTGGGTCCGGTGTTCGACTGGATCCCTCGTTAACGTGGCGTTAGTTGGACTTCCCGTCATAGGTCGAGACCTAGCATAGGGTGGACTCCAAGTCTAGTGAGACAGCCTCTCACTGTTGGTTGGACTTCCCAATGAATTGGCGGCCTCCCATTGTTGGTTGGACTTCCCAGTGGGTTGGCGGTCTTCCAATATTGGTTGGACTTCCCATTGGAATGGCAAGATAAATGGACTAACGGAAAACTTGAAAGAAAATGAAAGTTTTTATGATCGTAGGATTACATGGCATTAGAAACGCATGAGTATTTATTATTTATTTCATTTTCATGCTTTTGAGAATTAAGTTAATTTGACAAAATACGGAACTGGAACTGAATTCCGCACTGAGAGAATGTTCGAATCTCTCACCTGTTCCACTGTTATGTGGATTCCAGGTAATGAGGAACAGGTGCCAGAACAAGGTCGTGAGTAAAAGCAAGCGGAAGGATCCATGTTTATGATTCAATGCCACTTATGTTTATTTTATTTTGTTTGTTTAATTTCCACCAAATTGGTACACTTGAACAGGCATGGTTACCGTATTCCTAACCATGTTTGTTGTGACCGCTATTGAACCACTTTGATCATTATTATAAGACCATTGTTTTTAATATTTAATGTGGCATTTCTAGATGTTATTGATAATGTATGTGATGTGTATATGTCTTACGTATAAATACGTGGCGGGTTGTCTCGGAGTGTGATATCGGCGCCCCTTTCCTTTTACCTAAAAAGAAAGGATACAACTCGTGACACGTGAGCCCAACAACGGTGGGAAGTCACGGCCTAACTCGGTACAAGGTGATCCTAGAAGCTCGAGCTGGAGAGTCCTACGCAGAGGATCGTCAAACAACTATGTTTATATGTGAGCAAAAGTGCTCGAGCCGGTGAGCCCATAATGCCCTACAAGCGGGAAGTCACACGGTTATAGAAAGGGAGCACTAAGTAGATCTTCACACTATCAAACAATGAAACAACACTCTAACTTAATCTAGAAGTAGATTAGTCAAGTGGATTTATCAAAGGAGTATTGAAGTTTTAGCTTTATTAAAGATGGAAGCTCTCAATAACATAGAATTAGTGCTTTTTGAAATTTAGGGGCGGCTTGCTTGAAACTGGAGTTAGAGAATTTACTCTAGTTATAAAGGGAGCTCCAGATCTAGGTATTTGAACTGATCCGTTCAGAATGATAATCTTCCGTTCGAACGGATAGTTCAAATGTTTTGCAGTTTAGAATTTTTTGCCTTTTTGAACTTTACACTAACCGTTCAGTACGTTTAGTTCCGTACCGAACGGATAGTGTATTTATCCCAATTCTGTGTAACTCGAGTAGCGTACGTTATGGATGGTATCCGTTCAAAATGGAACAACAATGGAAAGCCCCTGGATGCTATGGAACTATTTTGTTCCGAACGATTGTCAAACGGAATAATTATTCCATACTGCAATGCTTCATTATTCGTTTGGTACCATTCAATACATTCCGTACTGAACGGTTTGCTTCCATACTGAACGGATAGTTTCTGAAATCAACAATCTCAAATGTACTTTACTTTTCTATTGGTTCTTAATCTTCATAAAGTTTTGCTGATTCTATTCGTTCTTCAAACTTTAATCTTGCAATATAATGTTCTTGAACCTGCAAACTCACTCATACAATGAAATCGTTAAATAGAATTATTATATATTTTTCAAATTAATCAAATAAAATAATTAGAATATTGCATTCAACACTTAACATTTTTTTAATTGAATTGACCATGTTTTAGCCTTAAGTGTCTGCGGCCGGTCCGTCAAAACTTAAAAAAAATGGTCTCATACAATTGTTTTTGAAGAGGTGAAATTTATTTATTTTATTGTCTTTATTATATTTATATTTTTAAAATTTTAATATTAAACTCAAAATATAAAATATATTATCTGTATTATTTTGTGTATGTCTTGTAGGCATTATTTTTGTTAGCAGATAGTTTTTGAACATTAATTTTTTAACTTATTTATTTATATTAAAATAAAATTAATAAGTAATATTTTTTATGTGCACATAGAGATATATATGATTTTATTTTTAAAATTTTCATTTTTACAAAATTACAAAAAAAATGTATAATGAGGCACTAACATCAAGAAATTCGAAATACGCATTTACTTGGTACCTATGTGACGCAGTGCGTCCCGAGATAGTATCCGATTTAGACTCGGATACGGACAATGGTCACACCAAATCCAAGCCGATCAAGGATTTATATATACAACTTGAAATTTGATCCACATATTCAATGGCCTCGCCGTACTTCTAAGGAATTAATTCAACGAGTTTTACTGAATAATCTTTTTATTAAGATGCATGCATGACAGTCTTCTAGGATTCTTGAAGCAAATAAACAATTTAATAATTTTGACTACATGAACCTTTAATTTTGGACAGAATTCAAACAGTCTCATTGGTTTACTAAAATTAGTTAATTATTTTGGGTTTTGGGTTTTTAATTAATTAGCATTTAATATTTAATCTTAAGGGTTAAGTAATGTTTGGTTATAAAAGGGTATGGGTGTTGTTGTTGTAAGACAGTGAATTGATATATGAAATTGAGTTGAGTTTAGTTGAGTTCTATTGTGACTGAAATTCCATTTTATTCTCCTCTTTACTAATAAACCGAGTACTTGAGCTTATTGGGTAAGATAGTATCGGGACCGCCTTGCTTCAATTGGTATCAGAGTGAGGTCCGACAACCACCTTCGTGCTTGCACGAAGTTGTATCTTCGACAACCGCCAAATTCGACAACCACCTCCATCAACAAAACATCACGCTATTCCCACCTTTCACCAACATCATGGCCGATCCTAACCTTCTCGCTATCCTAGATTGTATGCAACAAAACCAAGCCGAAACTATGCAAAGGCATGCCGAAACTATGCAATTCCTCACTAATCTAATTGAACGCCTTGCTCCCACCAACAATCTACAAAATCCACATATTAACAATGATGGAAATTCACAAAACTGAGAATCCGAGTGGGATGTCGGCCTACGAGTAGAAATTCCAAATTACTCGGGCAGTTTAAATTCCGAAGAGTATCTTGACTGGACGAACAAAGTTGAAGAAGTTTTCGAGCTCAAAGAAATCCCTCCGGACAAGCAAGTGCAGTTGCTGACAATTCGGTTCAGAGATAGGGCAGCAGCATGGTGACAATCATTCAAGTATCGCCGCTATCTCGACGGCCTTCCCCCTCTCAACAATTGGTTCGATTTGAAGCGTGAGATGACTCGCGAGTTCTTACCGCTCAACTATCGACAAAGTGATAATCGTGACCGTCAGCCGAGGCGTGACTCTACCAGCTACACCAACAATTCTCCTCACCACCACCGTTACAACATCTCTAGTCATATTGTTGCTCCTTCTCCTCACCTCCTACGGAGAGACAACTATTTCAAATACCTTAATTGTTTGCCTTGTGATTTTAAAGAAGAAAAATTCAATAGAGAAGATGAAGAGATCAACCCCTTCCACGGAAACAAATCTTTGGTGGCATGCGATGAAGAGGATCGACATCAACACCACACCCCACCGAGCACATGTTCCCAACAGGTCACGGACCAAAAGACCACCACTCCACCGGAAGAGCGCCTAGAACAATCGGATGAACTTGTCAATAGGCTTGTCACGGCTAAAGAAACAGAGATCGTTGAGACAGAGATCGTTGAGAATTCTTCAAACTTTGAAGAAGACTTTATTGGTAATTTCCCGATGATTACGGGTAATTTAGCAAATGGTTTGCCCATGGAATATGATTTTTTGTTGCAAATCACACATTTGTGTTTAACCAACAATGAAGCCTTGAGATCCAACTACAATGATCCATTAACAATTTGTAGAATTCTTACAACCAAGTTCCAAACCATTAACAATTGAAGCTGGCTCTAGTTCGTTGATTTCAAGAGTGGCGCAACGGAAACATGAAAATTTAACTGCAATCTATGTTTGTGCTCTAGATCTGACAAAACACATGTGCAGAAAACCCAATTCGAAAGAGGTCAACAAAGATTTATTGGTACTTGATCTGAAATTGTATTGTTTCAAAGAATTCTACAAAGAAAAGAAGGATTCGAGAAAATACAAATTTGGGCCCTACTTTGAAAACATAAGCTTGAGGTCAAGCTTCAACCAACCCGGGGAGTCTGACGCAGTGCGTCCCGAGGTAGTATCCGATTCAGACTCAGATACGGACGATGGTCACACCAAATCCAAGCCGATCAAGGATTTATATATACAACTTGAAATTTGATCCACATATTCAATGGCCTCGCCGTACTTCTAAGGAATTAATTCAACGAGTTTTACTGAATAATCTTTTTATTAAGATGCATGCATGACAGTCTTCTAGGATTCTTGAAGCAATTAAACAATTTAATAATTTTGACTACATGGGCCGGTCTTCTAAGGAGAACCTTTAATTTTGGACGGAATTCAAACAGTCTCATTGGTTTACTAAAATTAGTATTTAATTGTTTTGGGTTTTGAGATTTTAGCATTTAATATTTAATCTTAAGAGTTAAGTAATGTTTGGTTATAAAAGGGTATGGGTGTTGTTGTTGTAAGACAGTGAATTGATATATGAAATTGAGTTGAGTTTAGTTGAGTTCTATTGTGACTGAAATTCCATTTTATTCTCCTCTTTACTAATAAACCGAGTACTTGAGCTTATCGGGCAAGATAGTATCAGAACCGCCTTACGTCACTATGTCATATGGACCATCTTTTACATTCATTTGATAATTTAAATAATATTTTTTAAATTAATAGATTTTTTTTTAAACTTAGTGACAAATAGACAGCTAACGATTTGTATTAAAAAAAATAGAAATTATTTACATCATATCAGGATACCTGGTTTGCCCTCAAGATAAATTAATAGAAGTGTAGATGTATTTATATTAATAATGTGTCTGTCAAATTTGAATCAGTTTATAAAAATTTTCACTTTCTCATCAACTTTAATTTAATTTCTTTTCAAGATTTAAGTTTTAACCACATCTAATTGAATCATCAATCAAATTGTAAATTGACTCAAAATTAATATACTTAATTCTTGCACAAATGATAACAAATTGTTTTTGTATGGTGTATATATTTGTAATTTGGTGATCTGAAAGGATAAAAAATGAATGTTTCTTGAGCAAAATTCCAATCTTATATTTTATTTTACTCGGACAGCATATGATTGGAAAACGTTGTTTAATTTAAAATTACGTAATGACTGAAATCTGAATACAAGAGATCTGAATCAATGTCACATGTTTCGCTTTCACCATGGAAATTTTTACCAAATATTTTTTACCCTATACTACAGACAAAGAACAAAAAATCAAGATCTCAACAGAGGCCATGTTTTGTCTCTTTCCCAAAGATTTAAACTCCTCTTTACATAGATTTTTCTGAGAACATCACGTGGTAAAAACTGGGGATACTGACAGATCTGTGACAACACATCACGTGCTGCTGGAATTAATACGGACAGATCTGTGACCCATACCATGACAAGTCAGGTGACCCATAACATGACAGTCAGGATGTCACTAATAACTTTTTAACTATTTACTGTATTGTACTTGATAGCGAGTACTTTAACTATTTATTTTATTTGTGATGTATTTAATAAGACCGGTATAAGTAATGTTTTTTTCGTTAGTTATAGGTTGTTAGTTATGGATATAGGTAAAAAAAAAATTATTAGCTAAACGAGTAAGAATACAGGTAAAAGCTATTTCGTACTCTAAATCCGAATAATTATATATCATAAAATTATATGATAATGTTTGAATAATATTAGTAATGGTAATATTTTTATTTAGTATATATTTGAGTAATAATTAGTATTATACTTTTGTTATTTATTTAGTGTATGTTTTTGCTATAAGAATAAATGTTAATTATATTACTTTTATTTGCACGTTTTATTATTTAGTTAAATAATTGAAATTGTCCGAAGAAATATTCGTGTTTTTATATCTCTTGCTTTATGAAAAAACAATTTAGTCGGAATTGAATGCACATTTTTTTTTCCATTTTTTTGTTAGTAATGTGATTGCATATGTGTGGAATGAGTGAGTTTTGATGTTTTATTTGTAAAATGTAACAAATTAATTATTATATTAGTATTATTTGTTATTCACCCGCTACCGTATCGTTACCCAATAATTTTAACGGGTAAGGGTATGGTAGGATAAGGTCAATTCTTAGTGGATATGTGTATGAAAATGCTTCCACCCTACCTGCATCGTACCCATTGACACCCCTAGTCCGAATCCTCCGAGGTAACTCTAATTTTGAGTTTAGATGTCTGATCAATTTGGTTCGAGATAAAATGTATGGGTAGGAGTGTTCATCAGGTCCGGTTTAATCAGTGTTAAACTGAACCGAGAGAGTTTGGTTGAACGGTTCGGTTTTTCGGTTAAGTGAATCGGTTTGATTCATTTTTTGAAACTGGTTTAATAGTTTGGTTCAGTTCAGTTTAGAAATTTTAAAACCGATTAAACCGAACTGACAGAAATTTTCAAACCTATCTCCGTCAGAACCAGAAATTTAAAAAAAATCAAAAATTACGACACAATGCATATTGCTTGGTTCGGTTTAAAAACAGGTTAAACCTAACCAAACAAATCTTTTAAATACATCTTTAAAAGAATAAAAATTTTAAAAAAATATATTTATTTTTATGATTAATATCCTATTTCGGTTCAACTGAAAAAAACAAAATTCACTTCGGTTTGTTTGGTTTGTTCGGTTTCGGTTTGGTTTCGTTTGATTTTTAAAAACCGAATAAAACTCTGGTTTAATCTGGTTTGGACCGAACCAAACCGATCGATGAACACCTCTATGCACGGGTTCTTTAAAATCATGCCAAATCAAATCGAACGGTCCGGATCTAAACTCAAAATTTGAGTTACCTTTGGTGATATGAATTCTGATAGTTGTGGGTTTGTGGCAATGAGCGTTATTTATCCGAGAATAAACCCCATCCATTGCTTGATTATATTATAATGTTATTAAATCGACATCTCAATTTATTTAAAAATGGAGGGGGTATGATATCATCAATTTATTCTTGAGCACGAACTATCTGGCTCCTCTCTCAAGCGCCTCTTGAAAAGAAGGTGACATTTCTATCTCCTGTTTTTCTCTTTATCTACTTTCATCATTTTAAATCCATCAACTATTTTGTATGTAAGCGACCTTGCTATTCTCCTCAGCTAGGCTTGATTTGAGAGGCCTGGTTGTTTGTGTCTTTTTGAGTTCGCATTGTTCGAAGTGTCTTAATTTTTTTACACGGCCGCAACGTGAAATTGCAGACAGAAATTGAGCGTTCGCAACTTTACGTTACGGACAACAACTTTTTTTCAGCAACTTTGACCAAAATCTTGTTTTCAACATGTTTTGATTGGCTAAAAAAATTTGGAGATCACAAAATCTGAGAAACAACTGCTATGAGTAGAAAAAAAAAGTTGTTGTCCGCAATGTGAAGTTGCGCACACTCAATTTTTGTCTGCAATTTTACTTTGTGGCCGTGTCAAAATGAAATTCTAGCCAAATCGTGGTTATTTGATTTAACTTTTTTTCTGAATGGTATATAAAATTTCGGTTGGAATTGAGGAATATAGCTTACTCTGAACCCCTGTTAGGTGGTTGCTTGGTTGGCTTGTTTTCTTTTCTATTTATCAAAATTCGTTCATTTGTAATTTGAATATATAGTATACATGACTATTAGAAATTCAACTTTTTAGTTTGTTTACTTCAAAAAAAGAAACAATAATAATAGCACTCTTTTAGACTCTTTTAGACCCTATTTGACGTTACTGTCTTGCTAGATCTGATTTATTAAAAGATTTGATGATTGAAGCTTTGAGGAGCTTTTACAAATCTCATTTTCTACAGTTTTATTAGATAATTAATTTAATGACGACCCAAATTGGCCATTTATTATATATATATAGCTTAATATTATGTAGTTAATTTATCTAAAAAATATATGTGCAGCGTTGTTAAAATCTGGGTTGATTCCAAAGATTTTTTTCCCATTAATTCTTAGATGTCTGTAGACTGTAATGTGGTGAGTTTTATGGTTCACTGTGTTAAATGCTGGATTTGTGATTGATTATAAATTTGCATGTCTTTACTGATGAGAATATATGTTTCTTTTGTTGAATTATGTGTGCATTAAATTTTTTATTGTTCTTTACTATAGTGGTAAAAATGTCCTGGAATAGTAAAATCTTTTTTGGATTTCACAGAAGGGAAATTATTTCCAATTTTAGTGAAATTATCTAATGCCAATATAATAGATATGGTCCGCATATTTTGTGTTTGTGGTACTCCCTGATGTCTCTTATTTGTAGAGTGGAAAAAATAACATGTTGGAGCCGGTTCCGTCACGGAATGATACGGCACGACTCATTTGTTGATTAGTGTTGTGATTCACGTGTCCCGTATCGTAACCATTTGCATATCGTGACCAGTTGTTGGCTAAAAGACACGGCATGACACATAAAATAGCACGTTTAGTCATGGCACATTTTTTTTTTCTAAAAGTAATTCTTCATTCTAATATTTCAAAGAATGGTTCCACATTTTTGGAGATTCTTTCTGAATTTTTTTCAATAAATAAAATTAAATTAAAAAAAATAGTTACATGTGATCAAACATGACTAATTATGGCATGTTTTGGCATGACACATTTAGTTATGCCACGACTTGGTCTGACTCATGTGGCGTGACCATTTGTGTGTTGTGACCATCGCTTGATATTTTGATCACAGTACGGCACGACACATGAAAAATTGACTTGATCACGGTACGACACAGCACATAACAAAAGTCACAGTCTGTTAATCACAGTACGGCACGATACGACACAATATTTCCAGTCTACTTATTTGTGCTTTTTGTATACTAGATCTATTTTAAACTGTAGTACGTAGTGGCTATTTGTATACTAGATCTATTTCAAAATGACTCTACTTATTTGTTAACTCATTTTGATCATTTTTTTTAAAATTGATTCTATCAGGATTATTGTTATTGTGCAGATGTAATTTTTTTTTTTTGCATGAACGTGAGTTCTCTTGTAGTGCACAAACAGTTGCCACACTTTTCAGACTACTCCTGTTACTTTACTCTATAAGCATTAAACATAAAAATCATCTTTTAGTCTAGTGGTAAAGAACAACATCTTCCGTGTAGAAGGTCGTGAGTTAGAAACCGAATGAGAATGCTTTATAGATATTAAATAGAAGTTAATAGACTAGACATCCATCTTTCTATTGCAGGATTATTTAGTTCGCAACCATGTCGGACCTCAAGACCCCTCTACGTCCGAAGAGGAAGAAGGTGTTGGTTGACTACTTTGTTCAGTTCCGATGGATCATTGTTATTTTCATTGGTGCTTCCTGTCTCCTCCCTCATCTACTTGAAGCTCTTCCTCGGCGACACCTGGTCGGCCATGAAGTCTGAGAAACGCCGTCAAAAGGAGCATGATGAAAATGTCAAGAAAGTTGTTAAGCGTCTCAAGGATCGTGATCCCAAGAAGGATGGCCTCGTTTGCACCGCTCGTAAGCCTTGGATTGCCGTTGGCATGAGGAATGTTGACTACAAACGGGCCCGTCACTTTGAGGTCGACCTCTCTTCCTTCCGGAACATTCTTGAAATTAACAAGGAAAGGATGATTGCTAGGGTTGAGCCGCTGGTTAACATGGGTCAGATTACCCGCTACACCTGTCCCATGAACCTATCCTTAGCAGTTGTTGCTGAGCTTGATGATCTAACTGTTGGTGGGTTGATTAATGGTTATGGGATTGAAGGCAGTTCGCACCAGTTCGGGCTATTCTCTGACACAGTTGTTGCCATGGAGGTTGTCTTGGCTGATGGCCGGGTTGTCAGAGCTACCAAGGATAACGAGTACTCTGACCTGTTTTATGCCATCCCTTGGTCTCAAGGTACATTGGGTTTCCTTGTTTCGGCCGAGATTAAGTTGATCAAAATCAAGGAGTACATGAAGCTGACATACAAACCGTGTAGGGGAAACTTGAAAGAGCTAGCCCAGGCTTATGCCGACTCATTTGCACCTTGAGATGGGGATCCATCAAAGATCCCTGATTTTGTTGAGAGCATGATCTATAGCCCGACTGATGGTGTTATGATGACCGGTGTCTATGCTTCCAAGGAGGAGGCGAAGAAGAAGAGGAATAAGATCAACAATCAGGGGTTGTGGTTCAAGCCTTGGTTCTACCAGCATGCTCAGTCTGCTCTAAAGAAAGGTAATGCTTACTGACCTGACCTGATGGTTATGAAGTTTTGATAGACTTGCCATATTTGATAATCAGATCAAAAAGCCTAATTCTATGTGCCTTTTTCTCATGTTCTGTGACTACTTTTAATGCATGCTGGTAGCTTGATTTCCCTAATTATGTTCCATGACTTTCGCTCAAGAAAAAAGTTTATTTTTTTTTCATATATTCATTGTGAATTGTACCAGTAATGGAACTGTAATAGTAAATGACAGAAACAAACTAACTTTGGTGGTTGCATTATGATGATGCAGGTGAATTTGTGGAGTATATACCGACAAGGGATTACTACCACAGGCACACACGGTGTCTGTACTGGGAAGGAAAGCTGATCCTGCCGTTCGGTGACCAGTGGTGGTTCAGGTGGTCTCTGGGCTGGTTGATGCCACCAAAGGTTTCCCTCCTCAAGGCCACCCAGGGTGAAGCCCTTAGGAACTACTACCATGACATGCATGTCATCCAGGACATCCTCGTTCCTCTCTATAAGGTCGGTGAGGCCATGGAGTTTGTCCACAAGGAGATGGAGGTACTCTCTCTCTCTCTCTCTCTCTCTCTCTCTCTCTAGCATGTGTTTTCTTGTTTTGCTTTGTAGTTTTAGAAATTAGAATTAACTCTTTAGAATGTTGTACCAATTTTGAGGGATAGGTTATTGCAAAAATTTGTTGGTTTTAAGATACTTGTGCGCTACGAGGAAGATTTTTGCTTGTAACTTATGCATAAAGTTTTTGTTGATAGATTTAGCAAGTCAATATAGTGAAAAAAAGGAAGAAGAAATAAGACGTGTTTGAATGAGATCGGGCCTTTTGTCCTGGCAATGTAACTATACTGTTAAGTGAATCTACAGCAGGATTTATTGACTTGTATCATGAAATTACTTGTGATAATCTTGTTGCATTCTACAACAGTCACATAACAGTCATACAAATAGACCAATATTACTCCTTAAAGCATAGTTTTTATACTTTTTCTCTAATAATACCATTTTTTCACAGATCTACCCACTGTGGCTGTGCCCGCACCGTCTCTACAAGACCCCAATCAAGACCATGATCTACTCAGAGGCCGGGTTCAGAGCGACACCCCTTACGTGCAGATGTTCACTGATCTTGGCGTCTACTACGCACCGGGCCCCGTACTTCGTGGCGAGGAGTTCAATGGGTCAGAGGCCGTGCGCAACCTTGAGCAGTGGATGATCGAAAACCACTGCTTCCAGCCCCAGTATGCTGTATCTGAGCTGAATGAAAAGGATTTTTGGCGCATGTTTGATGCCGAGCACTATGAGTACTGCCGCAGGAAGTATGGTGCTGTTGGTACTTTCATGAGCGTGTACTACAAGTCGAAGAAGGGCTGCAAGACTGAGAAGGAGGTTGCTGAGGCTGAGTCGGCCATAGCTGAGTCGGCATATGCTGATGAAGTTTAGTTTAGGGTACTTTCAAACTTCGTTTTGCATGAATAAGTTGGGCTGACTGAACTAAACAGTTTTGCTCAGAATTTTTAGTTTTTAGTTTGAGTTGATGTTTTAATTCTAGATGTTTTGTTCTTGGAGATCTGTAGTATTTGCTTTTGTTGATTTGGGATACAACTGCTCTAGTGTTGGTGAATTTGGCCCCCTTTTTGTTTTAGGATATAGCTAGTGACTTAGTGAAGACATCCGCTACTTAATCTTGACTTTCAAAAAATGGTGTCTCGATTTGTCCAAATTGGACTTTCTCTCTTACAAAGTGGTAGTCGACATCTATGTATTTTGTTCTTTCATGGAACACAGGGTTTGAGGCAATGTATCTTGTTGCTTGATTGTCACAATACATTTGCATTGGCTTGTTGCAAGGAATCTTCATGTCTTCGAGCACCTGCTTGATCCAAATCAACTCGTTTGCAGTTGATGCCATAGCCATGTACACTGCCTCTGCGCTGGATCTTGCAACAATACTTTGTTTTTTTCTTTTCCAAGTCACAAGATTTTCACCTACAAATATGCAATATCTTGTGGTCGATTTTCAATCATAGCTACTAGCCCCATCTGCATCAGAATAACTAACAATATTGTTAGTATTATTTTTCCTCATCCATATGTCTTAACCTGGAGACCCTTTTAGATAATTAAGTATCATTTTTGTGGCCTCTAAATGAGTGGTCTTAGGTGCATGCACAAATTGGCTTACTGAACTAACAACAAATGTAATATCAAGTCTAGTAACAATTAGGTATATGATTAATTTGCCTGATATTGTCCTATATCTTTTAATGGTTCACCATTTTATAGGTCAATTTTTTTGTTGGATTTCATTGGGTACTAGCTGGTTTTATCTTTAGTTTACCAGTTTCTTTTAGTTGGTCAAAAACATATTTTATTTGTGAGAGGAACAAATCTTTGCCGAAAAGTGTTATTTCGATACCCAAAAATATTTAAATTTTCCTAATTTATTTTTCAAGTAATTTTTGACATTTTCAATATCTTCCTTGTTATTTCCTGTAACAATAATGTCATCCACATTGACAACGATTATTGTTGTTTTGTTGTTTGAATGTTTAAGAAACATAGATGAGTCTACTGAACTTTTAGCAAAGTTGCGAAGCAAGAGAGAGTGACTAAGTTTGTCATACCATGCTTAAGAAGATTGCTTAATTAAGTCTGTTAATTGATTTGTTTAATTTGCATAATAGATTATTGTCAATGTCATTCTTGTAACTTGGAGGTAATGACATATAAGCCTTTTGTTTAATTTGCATTTCTAATATCCATCTGACACAAACTCCATCCCAAATTAACTGCAACAGATAGTAAAATTCTAACGGTATTCATTTTTGCAACTGATGCAAAAGTCTCCTGGTAATCTATACCATATGTCTGAGTGAAACCTTTTGCTACTAGTCGTGCCTTATATCTTTCTATTATTTCATCACTTTTATATTTAATTTTGTAAATCCACTTACATCCTAAAGGCTTTTTATCCTTTGGTAGAGGCATAATTGTCCAAGTTTTATTTTTCTCAAGTGCTTTGAGTTCTTCTTCGATGTTGTGCACAATATAGGGTTTTTTTTTTTTGCTTCCCAAAAACTTGTTGGTTTAGTTTCTTTTGAGACCGATGTCAAGAAGGCCTTATATTGTGTGGAAATGTTGTCATAAGAAACATAATTTTCGATAGCATAACTTACCTTGTAGGTTACAACGTCACGTAACCTTGAAGAAGGCTGAGTTCAGCGAGTCGATATTATAGGCTGAGCTTCTTCTACTTCCGCCTCGACTTCTCCCCCTGAGTTCAACTCTTCTTCATTTGAGACTATATTGGCTTATAGGCCCGACATATGTATATTGGCTTATGGGCCTGACATGGATATATTGCCTTATGGGCCTGATATGGATATATTGGCCTATGGGCCAGACATAGATATATTGGCTTATGGGTCAGCATCGGGGTTTATGTGCCCCGTGAGTGGTTGTAAGGGTCCAACCTTGCAAGTTGTGTTACTTTAAGGTGAATATCGGGGTTTATGTGCCCCGTGAATGGTTATAAGGGTCCAACCATGCAAGTTTTGTGACTTTGAGGTCAATATCAGAGTTTATGTGCTCCCTTAATGGTTATAAGGGTCCAATCAGGCAAGTTTTGTTATTTCGAGGTCAATATCGAAGTTCATGTTCCTCATGAGTGGTTATAAGGGTCCAAGCGTGTAAGTTTTGTGACTTTGATGTCAATATCAGAGTTTATGTGCTCCGTGAGTGGTTATAAGGGTCCAACAGTGCAAGTTTTGTGACTTTGAGGTCAATATTGGAGTTCATTTGCTCCATGAGTGGTTATAAGGGTCCAACTACTCAAGATTTAGGTCCAATTGGGCGTAGTTTGGTCCCAATTGGGTTTAAATTTGGTTTAGATTCAATTGGATTTTATTCGGCGGGCTTGATATGGGCTCTATTGGATATCATATGGGCTTTAGAGAAATATTTTAACAGAGTTATTTTGGCTTCATACAGCGCAAAAACTATGTGTAGTGCTGCTTTTATTCTATAGTCAGTGTGCTGCGTGAAGTGAAAACTACTCTGTTAATATCTTTACTATGTTGGAGCAGTATGACTAGAAAAACGAACTATGTAACATATGCAATGAAGAGACATGTAGAAGGTGCGAATTAAAATATTATATTTTTTTCTGAAATTGATTATTTTTGTGAGTGATAGATTGGGCGTCTGACTACAACTAATAATTATAATTTATTTAATTTAATACAAAGTATTCATGATATATGATTGTTGGAGACTACAATAGTACAATATATATATACAATATACAATTTTACATTGTTTTGCAAATTTTATATATCAGTGAGGCTATGGTATTATGCGTATCGTATATTGACATGCGCTATGGACTCAAATTTTCGGTTTGAAAGTCTTAACGATCGATTCAAACCGTTCAACATGGTCTCTATATGAATATGTACTTGTAAACTAAATTTTACATTTTTTTTAGAATTTTTTTACTATTTTTTTAGATGGGTAGAAAATCACTTATATAATATACTTTTAACAGTATCACAGCACAAGGAATCCTCACTACACATAATATGTCAAATGTGATATCAATATATTACATCAGATGTATAAAATTATAACTATATAAGAAAATTAAATAGTTTTTAGTTTTTACATATTTATAGGAATCAAATATAAATTATCTTACAAAAAAATATTTGTATAACATCAAAAGGAAATACTTGATAATTTTTACAATGGAGTTAAAAATCCATGAACATCTTCAACAAGAAAAAAAATTAAACACTTGCATCCTTTACACATTTTTTTTTTTTTTTTGAGAACAAGAATATAAATGTAAAACAAAAAATTTAATACCCAGTTATAACCAAATCTACAATCAAAATCATGGTTTATCATACAAATGTTCAACATTTACATTGGATTATTTCTCTCATGTTTCATCATCAGAAGAGCTAATTGGCATCTCCAACTGAGTATCCCCAAATGCACTAATCACAATGCCTCTGACAAATTCATCCACATCCCACCCTTCTTCTCGCATTCTTCGCATGTACTCGAATGCCTCTTTCGGCATTCCATTATTCACATACCCCAAAATGAGCAACTTCCAAGTGACCAAGTTTCTCTCAAGCATTTCATCGAACACCCTCTGAGCATCCTTCACATCACCGCATTTCATGTACATGTCGGGGAGCGAAGTCCCCACAAAAACATTACTTATAGCTTGTTCATGCTTGTTCACAAATGCATGTATCCTATGGCCATATCTATTCGATTCCAATTTTGCACATGCACCCAAGGCCGATGAATAGGTAAAATCGTTAGGCCGAACACCATCCCATAACATGTCGGCTAACAACTCTAAGGCCTCGACATTTTGTCCCAAATTCTTATAACCCGATATCAAGGCGGTCCATGAAATGGTATCTCTTTCGGGCATTCTTTCTAGAATCTTCTCGGCATACCCATATTCAGAGCATTTGCAATAAACCCAAATGAGAGTCGTGGCGAATCGAATGTTATCCGAGAAGAGATTCTTTAAACCTGTGCATGGATTTCTTTTGCAATGTAGAGAGATTGTAGGGACCCACAAGCATATAAAATACTTAATATGGTCTCGCTAACTGCCCATACTCGCCGATTTTTCATTTTGTGAAAAAGTGAAATAGCCTCATAACCAAGGCCGTTTTGGGCATAACAAAAAATCATTGAGGTCCATGTAATTGAGTTTCTCCTGTGCATTTTGTCGAACACTAACCGTGCATCTGATATTTCACCACACCTTGCGTACATAGCTAGCAGAGAACTCCCTACATATACGTCATCTTTAAACCGGCCTTTGGCAATTGCAGCGTGCAGTTGTTTACCGCTTTTTAAGGCTTTCTCATCCCCGCAAGCTTTCAAAACACTAGAGATAGTGAACTCATTTGGAGATAAGTCGTCATTCTCCATAGCTGAAAACATTGAGAAAGCCTCTTGACAATGACCGTGTTGCACGTAAGCCACTATAATTGTAGTCCAGGCAACAACATCTCGTTTAGACATTCTATCAAACACCTTATTGGCACTTGTTATATCCTCATATCGGGCATAGAAATGTACTAAAACACTCTCCACAATCAAATTAACAGCATCCCCTTTTATTGCACAGGCATGAAGTTGCCTACCTAGGTCAAAATCACCTTGCTCGGTACAAAGCTTCAACAAACAAACATAGGTATAACTATTAGCACCAACACCATCATTTACCATCTCTAAAAACAAATGTAACACCTTTTCACCGAGACCCATTAATCGATAACCCTCTAAAAGCATACTATAAGATACAACATCTCTCTTGAACATTCCATCGAACACCTTCTGTGCAGCATCTAATTCTTCTACTCCGATATATGCAAACATAAGATCCTTAGCTACATATCCTAAATGGCATAAATTGAGTCTAATTGAAAGCGCATGCCACCGTTTCACCTCGTCTAATGTTGTACATGATCTGAGATAGGAAACAAGAACTGTTCTGATATTTACAAAATCCTGAATCAGAGTTTGTACAACAGAGGTCGAATCGGAACATGGTGCTGTTAACTGGATACTGGTAGGGAAAGATAAAGATAGAGACTTTAAAGAACCTTTGTGGGTTTTTTTGTAAAAGGGGAATGTGGTTGAACAGCTATGTGGCAATGGAGAGAGGTGAGATGATTGGATTTGGAAAGGAGAGAGAGTTGTGGAGACAAATGAGAGCATTGGGAGAGGGAATAAAAGAAGTGAAAAGATGAATAAAAGAAGATGAGAGCAACTGAAGAAAGAGATTGGATTTGAGGTTTAGAATTGGAGCTCATTTTTTTTGTTTCTGAGAAAATGGATTCTGATTCTCATTTGTTTCAGCCACACAAAATGAAATGAGTAACGGATATGTAGTGAGGTTTTCTGTGGCAAGGGATTTAAGAATTTTGGTGATGTCAAGTGCAACAGTAGGTCTCTATCTTGGAAATAAATTTGCTGTTATTCCAAAGGAATAACAGGAATATGTGATTCCGATCCCAACCATTCATCTTCGTTGGGATTCACTCATGAAAAAATTTCTTCCTTGATATCCGTGCATGAAAAAATTTGAACGGTTGGAATTGGAATAACAGATTCCTGTTATTCCTCTAGAATAACAGTAGATAAATTTCCCTCTCTGTCTTTCTTTCTATTTTTTTTTTTTTTTGGGCTTTTTGAGCATTTAATGTAGTCATATTTCTTTTCAATTTTCTTGAGCAATTAGGAATATTTTTGTAAATTTAGTCAGCAATTAGAAATAAAAATATATATTTAAATTTACATGATTTAAAAGTCAAACAATTCAACTATTAAATATTCACAATGAATTCATCTGAATTTTAATTTACACTTACACAATAAGCATTACCTTTAATTTGCCACTAAATTAAAAACTATTTTTTTTTTACATATATCTTATATTCCATTACATTTGGTTCATGCTAAGCTATACAATTTGTCAAAAAGTTTGAACGAGGAAACATCCAAATTTGAATCACAGAAGCCTTTTCCCTCTCAAACTTCCAACTTCCAACCAATCTCCTTTCTTTGAAATCATACCACACCATTTTCCAACTATGAAACCATACACAAACCATCTCCTCCTCAGGATGAAAAACCAACAAATTTACTTGATTTGGGTTAACATCATAATCTCTCATTCCTATCAATGCTCCCAAATTAATTTCATTCTTCAAAAACCAATTTCTATTCAAATAATTCATCGTCCAAATCTTCAACTTGTTTCCATCAATATGCGCATAGTGTAGGCGGCCTTGGCAATGGCCGACACGACTAAGCATATTTATCGAATGGGGAAGATGAATCAACTTGCATGAGAATTTCATCAAATTCATAGCAACAAGCATATTTGGGTACGCTAGAACGTAGAGGAGGCCATCGAAATAGTGCTTAGTAGTCGACATTGCATCCGGCTCGATGCCGAATTCAACATCATGTCGGTCCCACTTGCTAGTCTCTGACGAATATATTTCTAGCGCTGCACCTCGGGCCCCCCACGCGGTAAAACATACCACTTTATAGTTTGCTGAGCTATAGGGATCAAATGCCAATATTGATAAATGTGTTTCCTTCTTAGGTTTAGGTAAGGAAACCCATGATTTAGTAGCTATATTTACGACATAAAATGTCAAAGATATCGATGCGTAATAGAGAAGCAACCCGTTTGAACCGTCGACTACCGACGATTTCTCGTTGAAAGGAAAGAAATCAAGGTTGCAATCTTGAATTGTACCATTTGAAGAGGTGTATGCATACCTAGCCTTGTTGAATTGGTCGGATTCGAATCGAAAGAATAGGCCAGTGGCGATTGAAGGGAGCCTTTGTCGGAGATAGTTGTCGGAGATCAACCGGTACCATGATTTCGAGACACATTTAAACCAACACAAAGATTTTAATGGAAGTCTCACCAAAATCTCTACCAACAAATCATTAGTGATATCACACTCTTTCATTCCTTTTTCACAACTAGACATCAAAATTTTTTGCTCCATTTATTTTCTTGGCAAAACAAGATTTATATATGATGAGACCTTTATTTGCAAGGGAAGGAAGGAATCTAATGAATTTTTCTTTTCTTTTTTTGTACTATTGGTTGCTCAAAGAAGAATTGTTTTAACCTTGAAGCAAGGTGTTCATGTTCTACCTAAATGGGTATATATAGAGAGACACATAAAGGAGTAGAACTAGGGTGTGATGTGCTCACCAAGCCATTTGGTGAGCACACCTCCAAAAACCGCATTTTTAAAGTTCAAATAGTCGATTCGAACCTTTCAACGTGTTCTTCATATTAAAATGTGCTTGGAGACCAAATTTTACATTTTATGGAAATTTTTTACTATTTTTTCAGAATTTTTGAAAATCAGTGTTTTTTGAATTTTTTTTTTATTTAATGAAAAGTGATGATTTTCAAAAATTCTGAAAAAATAGTAAAAAATTTTCAAAAAATGTAAAATTTGGTCTCCAAGCACATTTTAATATGAAGAACACGTTGGAAGGTTCGAATCGACTATTTGAACTTTGGAAATACGGTTTTTGGAGGTGTGCTCACCAAATGGCTTGGTGAGCACATCACACCCTAGTTCTACTCCACATAAAGCATCTTAATTTCATATTATTGAAATAAGAAAAGATTTGAATCATATAGACGTGCCCAACAGAAAGATAAACTTAATAAATGAGAAAATTAAGTCTCACCTTTTACTTGTAAATTGTGGAATGGAATCTAATTAATCAATTAATTAACTATTATTATTACTATCATTATTAGAAAATATAATCTTGAGTGGTATGAAGGTACGTAACATGATACATGACAGCACGACTATTGAAGTTTGTTGAACCATCTCCAATTCTATTTATTTATTATTATTATTATCTTGTGGTGCGATGTAAATGGCAAACAAGATTGTAATATGTGGATTTGATTTGATTATTATATCATGTTTAGCGCATAACATATAGAGGTGTAAACGGATCCGGATTATCCGGTCCGAATCCAGTTACTATCCGTATTTGTTTTAAACGGAGCGAATACTTAACAGATACGGATACAGATATATATTGAACATAGTCAAAATATACGGATACGGAAACGGATAAATTTCTATACCTCTAAACGGACCGGATATCCGCTATATCCGTATCCAATATTCATCTCTCCAAAATCCATTTATATTTCAGAGACAAAACGATTTCTATATATGATGTCTCACTTTTATATCTCTTCACTCATGAGACTAATTTTTAGTAGAGATCCCGACCTTATATCTTTTATATTTTGTAAATCGAACGTGTTATATGCTGAAAGGATTTCATATTTGAATTTTATTAATTGGTATTTGTATCTTAAAATACATGACTCAATATCCGACAATTATCCGTTCTGTATCCGTATTCGGAGATATCGGCTCCGTATCCGTATTCGGTTAAGGCGGATATGATTTTGAGTTTTGATATCCGTTTATTATCCGTATCCGTATCCGCTCATTGAAAGACAGATACGGATTTGGTATTAGCATTATCCGCTCCGTTTACACCCCTAATAACATAGAATAAACCTGGGCATCAAACCTACTCTAAGTTTGATGGGCTCCATGACCGTCTGATCTGCTTCAAGATCCGTGCAATCCGCTTTAATATTCATGTGCACTCGCATCATGCACACAGATTTTAAAATGGATCAGACGGTCCTGGAACCCATCGAATCCAAAAGTAGCAAGTGGGTATATCATACAACTCAACAAACACAATAGTTTGGGTGACCAAGAAAAAAGTAAATTACCTTCTTTATTGAATTATTATTTTTGGTTTTAGTAAAGTTCAAATACAATCAAGTAAAAAAATTTGATTTACATTAAATTTGCTCCATTCAACATAATTTCACAAGATATTGGCGGTGAAGTGGAGAACTATTCTTGTACAAGCACATGAGATTGAGATTTTTCTTATTCAATTAAAGAAAACAAAAATGTTAAAAAAATGAATTTATATTAAAAAAAATTCACACATTTGATGAAGATTTGCTACGGTCGGCATCGATCATTGATTTGATGTAGAACTCACCGGCTTTGTACGACGACCTCACCATCGGGCCCGATGCCACGTATCTAAATCCCTGCATTATATATAAAAGGTGGATATCATACATTTAATTACTAATATTTTCTCATATTTTCATGCTTTGTTGTTAAAGATTAGTTGTAATAATTTTAGTAATTTGATTACTAATACATTTGACTTAAAACTTAGTTGTATTTTTAATAATTTAATTACAGCATTTCACCAAATCAGCATTTTTTTTTTAATTCTGATTAGTTTTCATGTAGTTATTTTATTTTATTTTATTGGGGAGGAACCATATCTAGTAACTATTAAGAAGCAAAGTATGTTAATGTAACAAAAGAGAATAAAGAAGTTATAGAATTTTAGGGTTACCATTTCAACACCAAGAGCACGGTATTTCTCAAAAGCCTGAGGAGAGACGTATTCAGACACAGGCATATGCCTTTTCGAAGGCCTCATATACTGGCCTAATGTAAACACATCAACTCCAGCTGCTCTTACTTTCTCCATTGTGCTTATTACCTAGAAAAAATAATTATAAAAAAATTAACCTCCAATTGGTCATAACAGTACTCTAATATAACATTAGTAGAACTAATTGTGATACTCAAGGGTCAATTAAGCATCAAATCAGCAATTCAATGCCAAAAAAAGGGGGAATTTCATGTATGCCCCTCAAAAACCTCGAAATTACATATTCCCCCACTCTAAAATTCATAATATCATATACCCCTCTAAATTTCAAAAACTCACAAATTTACCCAATTAGAAATGAACCATTTGTCCTTGGAAACCGATCAATTAGAAGATTGAACATTTTTCTTACACATACTATATATACTTCTTTTTTAATTATTTTTAATAAAAAGAACACGACCTATTCAAATGCATGTTACAATCTAATACTGAAACAGGTAACTGTGGAATTCCAGCAGGGACATATATTTTGTTTCTTTTATATCACAAAGAGGAATTGTACAATACCTAATTTCAGTACAGTTTCAATCTCCAAGAACTATTATGTACCAGAAGAAATTTCAATTGGTACAGATTGATACAAATTGATAAATGTTTCATTTTTCTGCTATGGCTTTCTCTGCTAATTCTTTGGTAGTAGGGTAAAATTGTAATTTACACAGCAAAATGATAACTTGACATGGACAGTACCAGACAAGGTTGCTTTAGCTTTAACCAACAGTTTCAGACCCCAATATCACCACCACTATACCATTAGTTCTACTACCAAGACGTGATAGAAGTGACAAACTTGCATGAGTGAGGCTATGGTACTATGCATAGCGCATATTGGTCCGTACTATAGATCAATATCCCCATTTTTAAAGTCTAAACAGTCAATCAGAATCGTTGAACATGATATCCATATGAAAATGTACTTGTAGATCAAATTTTATATTTTTCAGAATTTTTTTAGATAGGAAGAAAATCACTTGATTCTAGGCCATTCAAAAATAGTGATTTTCTACCTATCTAAAAAAATCATAAAAATATGTAAATTTTAGTTAAGTATATTTTCATATGGAAATCATGTTGAACAGTTCAAATCGACTGTTTGGACTTTAAAAACGAAGATATTGATTCATAGTACGGACCAATCCGCGCTATTATCATAGCCTCACTCTTTATTGTATTGAAAAGGGCATATTCATCACATGCTACAAGCCTACAACAAATGCAAAATGACACCTAAAGTAGAAAGTAGAAACTTAACAAAAAAGGTGTATTATGGGTACAAGTTTTGGAGATCTTTAATTGTGACAACAAGAATTAAGTCTGCAAGTATATTTTCATATAGAAATCATGTTGAACAGTTCAGATTGACTATTTAAACTATAAAAATGAAAATATTTATCCATAGTACCGACCAATCCACGCTATGCATAGTACCATATAGCCTCACTCAACAAAATAGGTATTTATTGTATTGAAAAGGGCATATTCAACACATGCAGAATGACACCTCCAATAGATAGTAGAAACTTAGCAGAAAAAAGTGTATTATGGGTACACATTTTGGAGATCTTTAATACCTGATCAGGAGTCTCACCACAGCCGAGCATGATAGAGGTCTTCGTAAGTGTACCAGGAGGGGCGTACTCCTTGGCCATCTTGAGAACATCTATCGACTGTTTAAAATTGGCACGATGGTCCCGCACACTCCTCTGTAACTCCTCCACTGTCTCTATGTTGTGCGCAAACACATCTAATCCTGATGTGGCAACTCTCTCTACACAGCTTGTGTCACCTCGGAAATCAGGTACTACATCAGGTGCATTAATTCAAGTTAGAACCATTGATAAAATAGGGGGAATTTCACATATACCCCTCAAAAACTTCAAAATTACGTATTTTCCCTCAAGTTAGAACCATTGGTAAAGGGTATAATGGGTATCAAATATAAGACCAACATTTTTCTTAAACAAGCTACAAATTTTTTATGCTTTTAATAAAGAGTAAAATGGGTATTTTATAAATTTAAAATGAGCTTTAATATAAAAAGACAATGAAATGGGTAAATTTGTGAGTTTTGGAAGTTCAGAGGGGGAAATATGTAATTTCAAAGTTTTTGAGGGGTATACATGAAATTCCCCCGATAAAATAAATGGTCAAGAAGTGCAGTTCCTAATCTCAACTATTTTTTGGGATCCTTTGTTCATTAGTTAATTGCTTGATACTCAATTAACTGCCATAAAAGAGCAAAAAAAACGTATAAAAAAATAAACAAAGAATCATGACTACAGTACAGACGACTTGTCTACGATCATTTGAAAATAATTTCAAGCATAGAAAAATCATGGGATAAACCTTACATTAGTAAAATCACATCTTACCAAGTGCTTCAATGAGCATCGTGGGTTTCAAAAACTTGAGTTTTTGTACCGTTTCAGCAAAATGCCCACTTCCTTGATCTGACAAGTCGTCCCGGTCGACACTTGTTATGACCACATAGTCAAGACCCCAAGATGCAATTGCCTCAGCCACATTCGTTGGTTCATTCGGGTCAGGTGGCGGTGGGGTCCGTGATGTCTTAACATTACAAAATCTGAAATTTGAAACGGGTTTTAGAAATAGAGATACATCATTGGTCCATGATGTGTTTTTTACTTTTTTTTTTTTGGGTCTAAGACTAAGAATAAATTGGAGAAACAGGAGTCATACATAATTGAGTTTTTATTTAGGTTAGCTTTATAGAGGATATTTGCAGAAACAAAATTATACACGTGTCTGGTAAATACCAGTCAGGTCGGTACTGGCAAAATTATGCAACTATCATCAATTAAATGTGATTCTGGCAAAATTTGTCCTAATTTTAACCTGATTTGCTCCTAATTAACCCTCAATTTGACCAAATTCTCTCCTCATTTGCACTAAAAATTTCGAAAGAGAAGAATATGAAGAAAACAAACCTACAACCACGGGTACAGGTATCACCAAGGATCATAATAGTAGCGGTTGCCGTACCAGTTTCACCACCCGACCAGCACTCCCCCAAATTCGGGCACCTCGCCTCCTCACATACCGTGTGCAATTTGAGCTCCCTCAATTTGGCCTTCATTTCAGTGACAAATTATAGTTCACTTCATGTTATTTGCATTCCATCAGTAACAGTAGACAAGATTAATTAAAAACTAGGCAGAATTGCCCCCAAAGTACTACAAACTTTCAAATTGCCCCTTTGAATTTCAAATTGTACTAACCACAATGCAAATTGAAAATTTCTCAAAAAGTAGAGAGAAAATGTCACCAAACAGAAATTCAAGTACCAAATTTCACAAAATTGATTGAAGTTTACCTAATAAAAGACAAGTTGCAATTATTATAATAACCTTAATTGCAACCCAATTGCACAAAATTGTACCAAAATGCCCCTTTGAATTTCAATTGCAACCCAATTGCACAAAATTGATTGATTACTACCTTAATTGCAGTGTATTTGGAACCACCAGGTATAGTTTCCTTCATCCAATCGGGTTTCCTGATGGGGTTCTTCTTGGTACCGACAGGTACGGAGTAGACGAAATCACCTGGGATGGGCATCTCAGAGGAGAGGCGGCGGCGGAGGTCGGCGAGGCGGGAGTGAGGAGAGGAGGGAGGAGAAGTGGGGGAGGCATCGGGGGTTTGAAGGAGAGAAGGGGTAGTGGAGGAAATGGAGCGGGTTAGGGTTAGGGTTAGGGTTTTGGAGAGAGAGAGGATTTGTCGAGGTCTCTGTGGATTCATGGCTCAGTCTCTCTCTCTCTCTCTCTGGACTGCGGGAAAGAGAACCGGAGAAAAAGAAATTTTGTAAAAATACCCAAAGAAAAGGTTAATATTATGAGAAGGGATTCAATTACACCGTAAAATGGTGACACATTTTGTAAATTATTTTGTAATTTAAAAATTTAAACAGTCGATTCAAACCATTTAATATGATCTTCATAATATTAAAATATGTTTTGACATCAAATTTTACATTTTTCGAATTTTTTTACTATTTTTTTAAATATTTTGAAAATTATTGTTTTTCAATAGCTCAAAATTGTATGAAAATAACAAGTTTGTACATGTCTTAATAAATACTAAAAAGTTTCAAATAATGTAAAATTTAGTCTCCAAGCACATTTTAATAGAGATCATGTTGAACGGTTCGGATCAACTGTTTAGATTTTAAAATTGAAAAAATTACTTATAAGCATATAGTGTCAAGATGTGTCACCATAAAATGATGTAATTGGATCACTCCTCTAATATCATATCATATCAATATGATATATCCATGGATTCAGATTTTGGAAGAGTATCCTCTCCAGTATGTATAAAACGATTCCCTTCACTTTACGGTTTGTGGTTTACTCTTAGCCGCTTTGAGATTCAAACAAGCGTAAGGGGCAGTATTGTTTGGGCTTTTGAGATTCGTGCAAAGTTAAAGAACGGTTCGGATCTACTAATTCTAAAAGATTTTCTTTTACGGTACCAGGAGGATGTGAATTCTTGACATCCTCCCAGATATCATAATAGAGACTCTTTTACAATTAGTGGATCCAGACCGTTCTGTTAACTTAACACGAATCTCAATGCACAAATTATACTGCTTCCACCATCCCGAATAGGCACAGTTTTTAAATTAATATGCCATAAAGTAGTCGGTCCCACCGTCTAATACCGAAGAGGATACTTGTCCTATATCCATCCCATTGAACTCTCGAAATTTTTTTAGTTACCACTTCCAAATTTCAAAAAATTGATCTTACCATTAATTTGTGAAAAACTCCATCTTTACCATTAACAACCAAATGCTTAGTGTGCGTTGAGTGAATTTTTTTTTCCTTAAATAGTTAATTCTAAACGCTAACTAGAGCCATTTGTAAAAAAATTACATTTATAGAATATGTTAATAAAAAATATTTGACAAAATAAATATTATACTTTAATACAGAAATATAAATACTTGCAGTTTCAGATATAAATATATTTAACAATAGTTAGAGCATTGGTGTTGTCGCAGACGCTTCTGCTTATGCTTGCAAGTAGTTAGTGTATTTGTGTAGTTCCAAGTAGTTAGACTTTGGAAGACATTTGAAATTTTTTGATAGAGGCCTTAAACATAATAATATCTTAAAATAATAGTTATGTCAGAGCATCTCCATTGGTGAAATTAAGTTGCAATTGCAAACCGCTGTAAACAGCTATCAAAATAAAAAATTTGAAATTACGGAGATTTCAATTTCGCTACCGCTGCATCTCTAAATTCAACTTGAAATTGTCAAAACTGATATCACCTCATTTTATTTTCGCTGACCTATTCTTCTCCATCAATTTCGCTGAACTATTTATTTTTCTTCTAGCAATGGCCTCCATTAATTCTCCAATTTCTCCATCATTCTTTTTACTTTTCCCCCTTCCCCTTCTAGCGTTGTCTCCATTCCTCCCCCTCCCCCCTCCCCCCCTCTCTCTCTCTCCTACTGATCAGAAATATTTGAAAAGAGGAAACAGGTTTTCTGGCATAGCAACAAATCTGATCCTAAATCAAAGAGAAAGTATATAAAAACTTTCAGCACAAATAAAATCAACACTCAGCCACTAAATTTATTACTCTTGAGTCTTGACACAACATATAGGTCGCTAATTATCATACATATGAAGTTTTAGGAAACTAATAATATAATAAAAATGGTTGTACAACAAATAGTCCCTCACAATTCATTGATTAATAAAAGTATTTACAAAAGTCACCTTACAATTATACAATTCAAAAACACTTATTCCCATAATTAACCTAATCCATCAATTAGAATGTTGTTGCCATATCTCACTTTTGGTTGCCTCACACTGAGTGTATCAGCAAGTTCCGGGTGTACTAGCAGCTCTAACGGGTTGAAGCTCGAATTGGTACCCAGTAGTGTGACCCGGTCTAACCTACCAGCAGCCTTAGCAGCTCCAAAGTCTCTAAATGGTACCAGGATAAGAAAGCAACAAGTCCAAATTTTTACCAGGTACCAGTATAAGGTACCAGCAACTCGAAATAGTACCAATATTAGATACCAGCGACTCCACTCTCTCAAACTCAAAAATGAAAATGAAAATCCCCAATGAGTAGCCAGCAATATTTAATCCAGAGATGTACATCATGTCCGCAGTCATTGATCAGAATGTTCACCGTTCTCATGCGATTGGCAAAGTGCCTGTTATTTCTCTCCCGCCAAAGGCTCCATGCTCCCTCGGCCAAAACAGTATCCCATAAACTTCTCATTTCCCCTTGCAAACTGCCCCTATATATGCTCCCACCATATCGAAAGAAGGTTAATCAAACTGCAAATGGAAATTGATCACGAACTAAGCCAATAACTGACGCTGATCGCCTACAAAAAATAAACTTAACAACAATTTGCATGCTTAATATCAAGCATTGTAAATTATAAGGTATTTATTGACTTTATTCAAACAAATAGTTGTAACATTGCATAAGCGATGCTCCTGGAGGCACCACTTGTAAAAACATAGCCCCGCTACATGCTCCAGCTAATATCCTATGAAAAGTTGTTGTAAGCAGAGCATGTATCTGACACTACCATAACCCGGTAAACAGTTCATTTCAATTGAAAGAATTTCATTGAAATTTAAAATGTTCTTGATTAAGTCTCTGCTGGAGGGTGAAGTTTAAAGAAAAATATGTATAGAATCTCATTTCAACAAAGAGCACATCTCTGAGCCTCTGAGCGCATGCACATCAGATAACAATATCTACACAAAAAGAAATGCAATTCCTGTTCTTTTAAGTACCTAATTTTTTCTCTTCAAAGAAAGTAAAATCATTTAGAAACGAAATATAGTAATTACAAACGAAGCTGAATTTGAATCGCTAACCATTAACAAAAGTGATTTCGGATCTATACTTACTCATTTGCTGCTCGAACCTCCGAAAAGTTAGAGACGACAGAGCCAGGGAAGATACCGAAGTACCGAACAAAGATACTGAAATACCAATTCTCCCTTCTCCAGAGAAAGTGTTTTTTAGTCCATCGCGAGAGGGAGGGGAGCGGAGGGAAAGAGCGGAGGCGGTGGCGATTTTTATTGAGCAGCAGCGGAGGCGGTGGGAAAGAAGTTTCCGAGAAACGAAGGCGTCTGTGTGAGAGAAAGGGGGGAGAAGTATTTTAGCTGGGCCTGGGCGATGGAGCGACGAATTTGATGGGTTTGCTCCGCCAGAGTGGAAGAAGGGAAGTCAAATGTTAGCGAAATGAAAGCTTTCAAAATATGAAGTGTTCCGCATCTGTGAAAGACAAATTGCAATTGACAGATAGGAGAGAGAAATAGACAAGTTATCACATGAAAGCGTTCCGCATCTAAATGAAAGGCGATAGAAATGTTCTGAGAGATGATTATAGAAATATAATCTAGTCCGGCTACTATAATACTAGTGTCATTTCAAGTTAAATAACATCACATCTTAAATCATTATATCTACTTTAATATTCGTGCAAGACACTAGTGTCATTTCAATTCTATTTTGTACACGAATATTAAAGTAGATTCATAATTTAAAATGTGATGTTACTTAGTTTGAAATGATACTAGTGTTATAGTAGCCGGACTCAATATAATCTATTTTTTATTTGAGAAAAATTGACGCATTTTAAAATTTACGTGCAAGAGAGAGAGAGCGCAAAGTATCCAAACTCTGTTTCAATAAAAATAAGACGATTTGTCACGTGGCAGTCGGTCATTTGCTTGCCTCACCCGTGTCTGTTTTGGATTATGCATCTGATATGCCAGGTTACATGATTGGTCGGGCACGTAAGGGCATTTATTGCTAGACCCGGTCTACCACGATGAAGTGTATCAATGACCAAGTTATCATATGTATTTTATTTTATCTATTTTTTATTTTAAATTGCACAGTCAAATATGCTCAATGATAACATATAAAATATAATACATTATTTTCAAAAGGGTTTATAAATTGTTGTTTCATGTTCATGAATCTCGATCTAATTTGATACATTTTGATAATATGAAAATAAACCATTTTGGAAGAAATTATTATTAACTAATAAAAATGTTAGAATAAAGTGGAAGGAGGCCGAGAAAAACTAAAAGATTTTTATTATTAACTAATAAAAATCTACTTTTTTAATAGTTTTTTTTGGGTAAATTTCGCTGGAGATCACTAAACTTTGTCCTTTGTCACGAATTGGTCACTCAACTTTGATTTGTCCCTCCATAGTCACTGAACTTTTATTTTGTCCCAATCAAGTCACTCTATAACTTTTCCATCCAAATATTAACGGAATATAACTTTTTCGTTAGTATTTTGAACGGAATGAGCATATTCCGTTAAATTTTTGAACGGAATGAGCATATTCCGTTATAATTTGGATGGAAAAGTTATAGGGTGACTTGATTGTGACAAAATGAAAGTTCAGTGGCTATGGAGGGACAAATCAAAGTTGAGTGACCAATTCGTGACAAAGGACAAAGTTTAGTGACCTCCAGCGAAATTTACCCTTTTTTTTCTTCTATTAGCTGCCTTTTTTTTTTCTCCAAAATTATCTATCAAACATCATTATAAATTTATATATAGAAGATAAGAATTAGCATGATGTGCCCTATACAATTCAGTCTGAATTTTTTTAATTAATTAAAAATAAATAAATTAAAGAAAATGACATGTGTTTTATGGAATTTTCAGAAACAATATTTCTGTTGGGTAATTAACTAAGCGGAATGCATGACCAATTACGCTTGATTATTCAGCGGAATTTTCTTAAATGATATTTTAAAAATGAAAAGAAATAAGGACCAATCATAATCGAGTATTTGACAAACAAATAAGAGGGTTTAGAAAAATTTAGGAATGAAAATAAATCAGGACTAACCAGAAACAAAAAATATCCGTTGGAAAAAATGTTAAATTAGTCTTCGTGGATTACGTTTTTTTTAGATTTCTCTATATTTTATAGGTTAAATATAAAAATTATTAACATAGTAACGAAATCTAAGCAAAATGAATATGCTTTACTCATAAAGCTGAGAAGAATATATCAAAAATGTAAAATTTTTACATATATAAATTCACAAAGTTAGAATAATTCTGTATTAATTTTTTTGACAATCAATAAATTATAATAAAAAATGTAAATTATCTTAAATATTTACAATCAATTTTTTGACAATCAGAACATAACACTAATCTTACTACTACTATTATTATTATTATTATTTTTGACAATCATTGTTCCCTTTTCATTTGATAACAGAATTGTGCCCATGCGTTGAAAATTCTCATATAAAATGAGATGTAGTCAAATATTTTTTTTATTCTCTTTTCTTAGAAAGTTTGATATTAGATTATATGTATTGAAATTTCCTTTAAAGTTTGATAATATTTTTTTTTATTATTTCATATATCGGTGGGATTATATGTATTGAAGATTTGAAGAAGACAAAAAAAGTAAGACATCAAATAGCTTTCTTATTGCAGGACCGATTTAAGTATATTCAATTTTAATTCTAATCAAATCGTGTGCAGTTTGTGTGGCGAGTATGTGTCTAAATATATTTAGCCTTTTACATGTAATAAAACACCAAAAATATACATTGAATAAAAAAAAGACAGACTATTTGATAGAAATGCTGATATTCAATCCGAAATTTCATCTTTTAATCATAGCCGTTCGCATATCAGGACATCCACGTATTTAATATAAGAATAGAGATAAATAATTTAAAATGATAACTATGCTTAATTTAAGCAGATTAAATGGGAAATATCCGTATATAAATTTTATATATAAAAAAAAACAGTTTGTTGGCTATAAAAAATCAGACAGAGCTCAATGCTCAAGCTAGGCTATACTTAGAAACAATACGGTGCAAACATTTAATGAAAAGCCGATCTACTACTGATAAGGAATTCTCAAAGACCAATTCCGTGATCACAATTGAGTGCCCTCCCTCTCCTTGTTTCGTGGGATTCCGCATCCTGTACGGTAACATCATATTTGAGTTTAGATCAGAACCGTCCCATCATAATCCGACGGTTTGTATATAAACGCGAAATTTCTGTTACCTCAGGTGATAGATATGAATTCGTTTCGTTGCACCCTTAATATCTGCTCCTCTAAGGTAACATAAATTTTGTATTTAGATCGGATCCGTCCCATCATAATCCGAGTCCATTAATATCGCGCCAGAGCAGATCAGACGGTTAGAATTGAAACGCAAAATTTCTGTTACCTCAGGTGATATGAATTCGTCTCGTGGCACCCTTATATCCTCCTCTGAGGTAACATAATATTTGACTTTAAATCAGAACCGTCCCATAAGAATCCTAGTCAATCCGGCCTTAGGTGGAATGCACGGGATCTTTTAATATTCGCGCCAAAATCGGATCAGACGGTTCAGATCTAAACACAAAATTTGTGTTAACTCAGGTGATAGATATGAAATTGTTTCGTGGCCCCCTTAATATCTGCTCCTCTTCTCTGTCTCTCTCTTTCTTCGTTTGCTCTCCTCTTCTCTCCTTCTTCCTCTCGTAGCAGATCTAATCTAGGGTTCTGATCAAAGCTGCTTTCCAACCATGGAATACGGCGATCGCATGACCACCTTTGAGGATTCAGAGAAGGAGAGCGAGTACGGTTATATTCGTAAGGTACCATCTCTCATCTCGCTTCCCCCTAATCCATTGTAATTTTCATTTAGTGAGATCCGAGTTTGAGTCAGTAATAGTATTTTTCTTGCCCATTTAACTGATCAGCTAAGGGATACCCCTGGAATTTTGACAATTTCAGTTCTGATTTCTGGTAATTGATTTGATCAGATGTCTGTTTTTCATTTAATTTTGCAATTTCAATGTAATAGTTCTGATTTCTGGTAAATCAGATATGTTTTGCTCAGATATCCTGTACAATTAGTTAAGAATTTGATGGACTGCTACTCGTGTTGACTTTTCATTTTGGTTAACTATGCTTAAAACATTGACAAATCCTATTTATTATTAGCTATTGAAAAGAAAAAAAGCATTACTATATGGATCATTGTAGTCTTTACTTTTGTGAAATTGAATTAACATCAGTTGGTGACAGGTTTCAGGGCCAGTGGTGGTTGCTGATGGAATGGGTGGTGCGGCCATGTATGAACTGGTTCGTGTCGGCTATGACAATCTAATCGGTGAGATCATTCGTCTCGAAGGAGACTCTGCCACCATCCAAGGTACAATTTTTATTCCCTCATTTCTTAATTTTTTGCTATTTATGAGTAACCAAGTATTGTTGAAACTTGCAATTTTGACATCTTTGATTTTATTTCAGTGTATGAAGAAACTGCTGGTTTGATGGTCAATGATCCAGTTTTGAGAACTCACAAGGTACATATTTATACTGTGATGCTATTCTACAAACTAGCAGTGTTGTAAAAAACGGCCGTTTAGGCCGATTAGTTGTTGGCGGCGATCAAACTGTCACGGATTTTCTCGACTAATCGGCTGATTGGCTGATTATTCCCAATTATTCCTGATTAATTGCTTGGCGGTACCCTGTCCGTCCGATGAGCGCATGCCGTTACTTACAACACTGCTACAAAGACGTATGAAGTTTGTTACTTAACTGATTCTTTTTCTTTTGTTGTTCTTTGGCATCTATAGCCACTTTCAGTTGAATTAGGACCTGGTATCTTAGGCAACATCTTTGACGGAATTCAGGTTTGCAAAGATAGTTCTATTACTTCTATCTTTTTGGTTTTTAATGACTTGTCTTATGTTCAATTGCACGTTATGATTTAGGCTAAATTAGGTAAAGGGGACTAAATCAAAATCTAATTATACCATACCGGATGAATTTGATATCTTTGCTTTTAGGTTATCTCAAATAGAAAAATTTATTGTTCTCCTCTTATAGTATTATAGCTTATTACTTTATACTGAACTCATTTTTTTTAATCTGACATTTAGCGTCCGCTAAAAACTATTGCTGTCAAATCTGGTGATGTGTACATTCCTCGTGGAGTATCTGTCCCTGCTCTTGATAAAGATTTACTGTGGGAATTCGAGCCAAAGAAGCTAGGCAAGTTCTCCTATAAAATAGTTTCAAAATTATGACAAAAATCCAAAAATAAGCTCATTTTTTTAAGAATTTGCCCAAAAAGAACACCTAACTTTCTAGTAAAATTAAAGACATTACCCAGGCTGTTTTAGTAATCTAGTAAATGCTCCATACCGGGTTTTTTTTTGAAATTTTGGACTTTTTTCTAGTAAAAGCTGATTTTCTTTCTTACTGTCCCAATTTCAGGTGTTGGAGATAATATAACTGGCGGAGATTTGTATGCTGTAAGTTCCTTCTATGTTTTTCAAACAAATTGAGGTTTTTTTTTCATTTTGGTTTTGTTTATTGTTTGTGGTTTATTTGACTCCATCAAGGTTCAATAGAAACAAATTCTATGTTGCTAAAATGCTGGTATAATTGCAGACTGTTTTTGAGAACACTTTGATGAACCACCATATGGCACTTCCACCTGGCTCCATGGGAAAAATAACATATGTTGCTCCAGCTGGTCAATACAGCCTTAAGGTCAGAATGAAACACGAGATTTTTTTTTTCTTTTTCATTTTTTTAGTTATATGATATTTCTATGCTTTGTACTTTGTACACCTACATGAATAATTTTCTTTTCTTGTTCTTAAATTTTGATGTCTCTGTTGTTTTTCTGTGAACAGGACACAGTACTGGAGGTGGAGTTCCAAGGTATCAAAAAGGAGTTCACCATGCTTCAGGTGTCTAACTTGTTTTCAGATCAGATTTTTAGCATCAATGTATTAGGAATTTTTGATATATTTATCTAACTTTTTTTTTAAATAATTATAGTCATGGCCGGTGCGTTCTCCGAGGCCTGTTGCTTCCAAGCTTGCTGCAGATACAGCTCTTTTGACTGGGCAGGTATAGTCAATAACAAAAGGACTGTACCAGTTGTTTTAAAGGTAGTTCTTATTTAATATACTATACCTTCCTTTTTACAGCGTGTGCTTGATGCCTTATTTCCATCTGTGCTTGGAGGCACTTGTGCTATTCCTGGAGCTTTTGGCTGTGGTAAAACTGTCATTAGTCAAGCCCTTTCGAAGGTAAAGAACCTATGTGTTAACCTGTGCATTTTTTCACGTTTGCTTACTTTTTTTCTCTTTTGTTAGCATTTCTAATCTATTCATGTATCATCTCCTACAGTACTCTAACTCGGATACAGTTGTCTATGTGGGCTGTGGAGAAAGAGGAAATGAGATGGCTGAGGTTTGTGTTGCTAAATATAATTAAAGTAAATTTACTCTTTTGCTTGCGTATTATGAGCAAACACTACAATTGTGCCTTCTATATCTATATTTAAGTGAAATGAAAATTTTGAACTTCTATATCTAGTCTAATGCAAAGTAATACATTTTACCTGGAATTAACAATTACAAAATGATAGTTACATAGGAGTACCTGTTTGTTTATGTTAATTGTTCCTGTCCTGAACTCTTTTTTTCTACTTTAATATCATTATTATTTTTATTGTTATTATCTATGGTTACAATCTGAATAGATTGCAAAAATGTTAATAGAACAAAAAATGTAAAGAAATTGAAAAGATAACAAAATCAAAATAACTAGAATAATGTGCCAGTATGTAACTCCTAAGACCGGAACAAACGCACTAATACATAAGTAACTAAAAGCTAAAATATTAAGTTCCTTTTTTTGCCAAATTAGATGCCTTGCAAACTATTGTAATCAATATTTTCTTGAATACAATCATGAGGATGCTTCATTACTGTTAGGTGTTGATGGATTTCCCTAAATTGACAATGACACTACCTGATGGGCGTGAGGAGTCTGTCATGAAGCGAACTACTCTTGTTGCTAACACCTCCAACATGCCTGTCGCTGCCCGTGAGGCTTCCATTTATACTGGTATGACAACAAATTCTTCTCTCCTATCCCTGTATTAATACTAAATACTTCTTGTCCTGTTAAATAATTGTTATTTAACTGCTGTTGATTTGTTGTTATAATTTGATCAGGTATTACCATTGCTGAATACTTCCGTGATATGGGATACAATGTTAGTATGATGGCTGACTCCACCTCTCGCTGGGCTGAGGCTTTGCGTGAAATTTCTGGTCGTCTGGTAAATTAATTTACTCTTTTGTTCACCATTAATTTTCTTAATAGGACTTCCAGATAAATGACATAAAAAGTAAACACTGAAATGAAAATTGTGCATTTCTAACTTCTTAGTTACTCGTTACATAGCTATACTTTTATGGTATAAATTAGTAATTTATTTTTGGAATTGTTAGGCTGAGATGCCTGCTGATAGTGGGTATCCTGCATACCTGGCAGCACGTCTGGCATCGTTCTATGAGCGTGCTGGTAAGGTGAAGTGCCTTGGTGGCCCAGACAGAACCGGTAGTGTCACCATTGTTGGTGCTGTATCTCCTCCTGGTGGTGACTTCTCTGATCCCGTCACCACTGCAACCCTTGGTATTGTCCAGGTACGTTTATTTTATGAAACCAGTGTGATATTTAATCGACCGAGTTAGAAAACAACTAGTCAAGGAAAGTAACTGAACTGAGTTGTATGTGCATATTACCACTGAAAACTTTTGTCAGGTTAACATAAAAGAATGAATACTTCGTTTTCATTTTTGCCAGGTGTTTTGGGGTCTAGATAAGAAGCTTGCTCAGAGGAAACATTTCCCGTCTGTTAACTGGCTCCTTTCCTACTCCAATTACTCCAAGGTAATATATATATATATTTTATTCAATACAAGCATGGTTTGTGTTAGTTGTAGCTCAGTTATTTAAATTATAACATTATTACTTGGTATGTTTTCAGGCCCTAGAATCATTCTATGACAAGTTTGATTCAGATTTCATTGACATCAGGACAAAGGCTCGTGAGGTTTTACAAAGAGAAGATGAACTCAATGAAATCGTGCAGGTACACATTTGAATGTGAATTCCTTTTAAAATTTGTATTCATCCTATCATTTATGGTTTGTACAAACTCAGTTGGTTCTAATTAAATTTTAAATATTTTAGCTTGTTGGTAAAGATGCACTGGCAGAGACAGACAAGATTACTTTAGAGACAGCTAAGCTTCTAAGAGAAGATTATCTTGCACAAAATGCATTTACCCCGTAAGATTTCTCTCTCTATGTTAACATTGAATAATTGTGAGTTGTAATTTGGTCAAAAAATATTTGGGAGGATTTCATATATAATACCACTCAAAAACTATGAAAATTACATATTTACCATCCCAATAGTATTATGATTGTTAGATGCATTTTGTTATGACTGTCGTATCCTTCTCTGTTCCTGTTTTTTGGAATTCAATTCTTCTAATTTTCTGGATGGATTTAGTATTGGTTATTTATTAACTGATTTACTGGCATAGGTATGACAAATACTGCCCCTTCTACAAATCTGTGTGGATGATGCGCAACATTGTTCACTTCAACAACCTTGCCAATCAGGTACTAATTCTATTCTAGCCTTTTTGTTTTTGCAAATTACATGATATTTTACATGTTTAAAATGAAGAACTTATAGGGGCATGTTGGTATTTATTTCTCTTTTATTTGATAAATAATAGGTAGTGGAGAAATCAGCTGGTTCTGAAAGTCAGAAGATAACATATGCTGTAATTAAGCATCGGTTGGGTGACCTTTTCTACCGCTTAGTGTAAGCAATTCATCTCATACTATGCTTTTTTTTTTTATCGTTGTTGTTACCTTTTCCAGAAAGGAGGAATTCACGTATACCCCTCAAAAACTTTGAAATTACGTATTTCCCCCTCTAAAGTTCCAAACCTCACAAATTTACCCATTTTATTGTCTTTTATATTACAACTCACTTTTAATATAAAGGGTAAAATGGGTATTTTAAAAATTTAAAATGAGTTTTAATATAAAAGTGACTTGTTACTTTCGAGAAGGAATTTCATGTATATCCCTCAAAAACTTCAAAATTATGTATTTCCCCTCTAAACTTTGAAATTACGTATTCCCCCCTCTAAACTTCCAAAACTCACAAATTTACCCATCTTAGTGTCTTTTATATTAAAATTCACAAATAAGATGGGTAAATTTGTGAGTTTTGGAAGTTTAGAGGGGGGAATATGTAATTTCAAAGTTTAGAGGGGGAAATACATAATTTTGAAGTTTTCAAGGGGTATACATGAAATTCCCCCTTCCAGAAAAGACCTGTAGTTATTTGTTTTCATAAAGTACCTAAAATTTTATCTTTGTAAATACCACAAATGATGTTTTTTTTTCCTGTAAGCAATTCGAGATATATATATGATTTATATCTTGATAATTCCCATAAAATGACATTTTTTTGTTTGTTTTTGAAACAGGTCGCAAAAGTTTGAAGACCCAGCAGAGGGAGAGGAAGCACTTGTGGCGAAATTCAAGCAATTATACGAAGATCTCACGACCGGTTTCCGTAATCTGGAGGATGAGGCAAGGTGAGAAACCAAAGAAAACAAGGCCCTGTTGTCTTATAATTTACTACTATGCCTATTCTAGTTTTGAGAGCATATGAGGCTGTTGTTGCTACAGCTACCAGACACACACTGCTGTTTTTATTTATTTCATTTTTTTGTATTTGAGGGAATTTTCTGTCTCCAGTCATTATTACATTATTGTTTTTTTTGGGTTGAAATTATGAATCTGGGACGGCTCTTTTTGTGTATTATTATTATTAAATTGTGTAGCAATAAGAGATGGACATTGTTGAGATGCGTAAATAAACAAACCATCCTTTTTTTTTTTTTTGTTATTATATTATTATTTCCCTTTTTGTTTGTGTTTTGTGCATTTTATATATACATTTGAGATTTAATATACTTTAAGGATTGATATCGTCAAATTAAGGATTGATATCGTCAATATACATTTGAGATTCAATATACATTTGATTATTATTTCCCTTAGTTAACATCTGATATCGTCAAATTAAGGATTGATGTTCCGACTAGGATGGTAAAAAAGGTCGTAGCTCGTGGCTTGATCGTGTGACTTGCATTTGACTTATTCCTTAATAGCCCGTTCGGTACCGGACCAAATTGTTAATGAATCAGTTTGTTAGTGGCTCGGTTTAGATTGAACGAGTTCAAGTTGGGGTTTAGCTCGTGAGCTAGCTCGGTTAAGTATGAATTTATGTACATTTTATACTGTCAAGTTTGGTGTAAAAAGTTTGTAAATTTTTTTTTCTTAAATAAGATCCAACCAAGTCCAATGAACCAGTTAACTAGCTTGGTTTAGCTTGTGAACTGGCTTGTGATGGTTACAAGCTGAGATTTCAAGATCGGATCCCTAATCTCAGCTCAGTCCAGCTCATTTGTTAGTTAAACAAGCTGATTACGAGTTGGGTCCAACTCGTTGTCACCTCTAATTCCGGTTAATATGATTTTAGCAGCATTTCAGTTGAAGTGCGGTCAAATTCACAGCTGTCTGGTTTGATATTAAATTCGCGCGGATGATTATCAATATTTGCATTGCTTTTCATACCAAAAACTATGCCAATTTATGCTATTCTATGACGGATTTCAAATTTTGCTGTCAATACCAAAAATCCAATTATCTGATGGATTTAAATCTGATTAACTATTTAAATCCGATTTGAAGTTTTCTTATCCAACCCCGGTGAAAATCCTATATCCGCCCCTGGCTATGTGCAAGTTTGGTTTAAGTTATAATTATGATTAATCTAAATATCATAATTAAAATAATATATATAATAGGCATATTGTATTCTAAATTTTTTAAAATTGTCTTATCTGTATTGTATCCGATACGATACGCGTGACCGAATTCATGCAACATTGATATGCATATATGTTGAAATTTTTTACAACACATTGTGAATGATTATTAAAAAAATTAATCAATAGAGATTTTTATATATTACTTTGTAGATTCTCGTGAATTATTTGTGCAACATAAAAAAAATATGACGCATATATATTATGGAGATTTAAATTATGGAATTCATTTATAGCGCAAATTGTGAAAAATTAACCAATGTTAATAAAAAAATTTGAAAATTAAACTATGTTAAAAAAACTGAAGAAATAAGATTAAGTATCAGAAAAGAACACAATAATGTTCAAATAAGAATTATTATTTATATGTGAACTTTTATTTTTTTTAAACTAATCAACTAATTAAAAAATATACTAACTTAGAAGTTTGATCCAATAGCCTTTTGTGAGAAAGCTAAAGCTCACATTTTAGTATACATGGAAAGAAGCGAGGTTGGATAACTTATTGGACTGTTTGTTCCGTCATGAAAGGTGGGATAGTTTATTGGTACTGGAGCTAGTTATCAAACAAATTCATGATGAATATAACTATGATCTTGTTTTTATAGATTTCAGGACGAACCAACCATAATGTTTTACATTTTACAAATTCGAAGTTTCTTGGATTTATTCTAATTTGTATTTTTATAATTACAAATATATTATAATATTTTTTTGAATTTTGTAATAGTCAATTCTTGTCAGGGAAAAAGACAGGAATGCAATTGGAGCATTTTTTCTTTGGAAATATAGGATCATAAACTTTTCACAAGGAATATATATACTTTATTATTGGTGGATAATTACTAATATTTAAACTAATAGAGCGAAAAATAAATTAATCATGTCATTTTCTTTGGTTTTATTGGTTTTCTCCAATAACTTGGAAAAATATGAATAATACAAAATAATTCGACCAAAATAAGTGTGATTTATATGTTATACTTTTATTTATATTAAGAGCCATCAGCACATAATTTCACATTCCCTAGCTCTCTAGCTCTGCTATATATATATATATATATCCAAGCATGCGACCTTCAAATTAATGCTGAAGACGATCACACTTCTTGTGTGGCCACAATTACTATAGGTATGTGGTGCCAGTGCTTATCGCATTTTGGTAATAATTTTTATATGAGAAGCATTTTTTGTGTGAATATATTAGTTAACAAGTCATTTAACTATGATGAGATCTATAATAAATTAAAAAAAAATTTGTCATTAATTTGCTTACAAGACTAATTGATCCAGAGAAGTCATTCCAAGATCATATGACACACATAAGTTTGCCTAAATAAATATTTCAACCACATATATAATATCTAATTCATATAATTTAGCCTTTCAATGTATACTTTCATTTTTCACAATTGTCTACAAAATAAGCAAATTGACTAAAGAATTATATGAACAAGCCTTTCAAAATCCTTAATTATTCAGCCTCAAATTCCATCCACTGTAGAATTTAAAGGGTTTCTATTTATATTTCTAAATAAATCTAACATTATTATCGAAAATTAAGTTTATAATTCAACAAAAACAACATGATTCGCAAACATAATTTCTTGCACAAATAGTAACCATTGAGGAATCAAATTTCTTGCATAAAGACATTTATTGATAATCTAATTATTCGACAACTATGACAATCAACGTAAACTTTCATCAAAATAAAGAAATTAAATATTGACCATGTATATATTTTGATGCAACTTGAAAAAATGATGGCCAATATATCTAACAATTGTAAACAATATATTTAGGAGTTTATTTCTTTTATTTTGATGAATATATATCATGCCACATTTATTAAATATATTTTAAATTTTATAATAGCTTAAACTGAAGTACTGGGCTTCTTTGAGCGGTAGGTCTTGAGAAAATCAGAAATAAGAAACTGCTGGTACAGTGGAGGATTCTCATCAGATAATAGCAATTTCAGAGGGCCAAAAGGTTTCTCAGAATAAGAAGCTGGAGCAAAAAAAAGCTGTAACTGAGATCCTGGGTCTTCTTTTGCTTGCTAAAACATGGTGCTCAACGCTTTTGAACTTGTCATTGGTTAAACACTATTTATACAAAAAAAAAATGATTAATTAACAAAGATGTAATTTATCCAAAATATATAGCCACTTGGTATTTGTACTTTGCTTTTTGAGAGTTCATATTAATTACCAGAATATAATTTTTATATTAAAAAATGAATTCATGATGTTGAACAAATAATATATATGCCTACTATAATTGTAAAGCAACAAGATATGTATATGCATACTTTTATACCAGTTTGTGAGAAGATAATTCTGATAGAATCCGAATCCTCCCAAGTACCTGACTCAAGCAAATTGAAACAGACGACTCAGATTAACTCAAAATGGTGCCTATTTGAGGATAGCGCAGGGGCTAGTATTATTTTTGCTTTGAGATTCATGCCAAGTTAAAAGAACGACTTGGAACGTCCGTTTCCAATTTGCTTGAGTCAGGTATCTGGGGTGATCCAAATTCATTTTGAATTTGGTCTCCAAGCACATTTTAATATAGAGATCACATCTAACTGTTTGGATCGACCGTTTGAACTTTGAAATTTGGAAAACCAATTGGTTACACCACGGCTCAACCTCTCTCTCTCTCTTTATATATATATATGAGGAGGGATCAAGTTACAACAAATTTGAGTTACAACAAAGTTACAACAACCATTTTTTTCATTTTTAAAGTCCAAATCATCGATCCAAACTATTCAACATGATTATCTAAATAAAATGTGCTTGCAGATCAATACATTTTTTTGAATTTTTTTACTATATATTAAGATGGGTACAAAATTCAATGGTCTGAATATGACTATTTTTTGTAAAATACTTAATAAATAGTAAAAAAATTCAAAAAATGTAAAATTTGATCTGCAAGCACATTTTATTGTGGAGATCATGTTGAACGGTTTGGATTGATGATTTGGACTTTGAAAATGAAAAAAATGGTTGTTGTAACTTTGTTGTAACTCAAATTTGTTGTAACTTGATCCCTCATCTATATATATATATATATATGTATATGAGGAGGGATCCAATTACACCATTTTATGATGACACATCATTACACTATATGTTTATAAGTTATTTTTGCAATTTTAAAGTCTAAACAGTCGATTCGAACTGTTCAACATGATCTTCATATTAAAATGTGCTTGGAGACCAAATTTTATTTTTTATTGAATTTGTTTAGTACTTATTAAGATGTGTACAAAATTATTGTTTTTAGACAATTCTGGACCATTGAAAAACAGTGATTTTCAAAAATTCTAAATAAATAGTAAAATTTTCCAAAAAAATTAAAATTTGGTCTCCAAGCACATTTTAATATGGAGTGTTAGTTTTGTTTTCTAAAAGTTATTTTATGTTGATTATTTTTACATGTTATGTTTATGAATTGGATATTATATGCATTTTGTTTCATGAAATTTATGTTTATCTTTAGAAGTGTTCAAGAAGATGCTCTTGGTCTTGAACCATAGAACTCTATATGATGACAAACATAAATTTCTAAAATGTTCACAAACTTGGTTATTAGCATGGAACAATAATATACCATGATAAATTTGTCATGTTGATTAAAGTACATTGTAGTTCTATAAATGTTGATAAAGACTTATCGTTTAATAATATGAGTATATGAAATGTTTCATATATTGAACAAACCTAATGAATGAAAACATTATATGGATTATATTAGTGTCATTAATGGTTTCATTCTCAGAATTCTTAGATATGAGATATATTTCTTTTTCACATGAGAAATATATAATGTAATGTAATTAGTTCCTTGTATATAACTTGTGCAGGAGAAAGTCATATGTCAATAGTATCATTGCCTCTCATTTATAATGAGTAATGATATTTTATGGGTCTCTTGGTAAAGTAGAATTATAATGCATGCAATATAACTGAAGTGCAGTTATATATTAATAATTTACTTAAGAGACCAAGAAACAAATATAATACAAAGATAACACAGTCCTACTTTGTATATTATTCATAATATCATGTGGCAAGAAATAGACACAAATAATGTTATTTGTAACATTACTTTAAAGGATCGTGTACTGTAAAATGATACTTTACATCTATATTATTTGGGTGACTATAATGTATAGCTAGAATACCGCTTATAGTTTATGGTAATAAAATGTTATTATGCCATGTCAACATAATAGATCCTCCATATAGGTCACACCAACTGAACAAGAAACAAGAAGAATATTTTATTTATATGATGTATTTTGTTTCATATGATATGAAATAAAATACATGTGATAAAATGTTAAATATCATGACTGCATAGAACAAAGATAGACTTGTGAGAAATGTGCATATTATTTGGTATAATGTGGTGCACATTATATAGTATAATATACATGGCACATAAATATAATAATGCATATAACGTTGTTATAACATAAGTTTATTAAAACCCAAAAATTAGTATGAGTTAAAGTTGGCACTGCAGCAATTACTGTAGTGCGTACTGTAGCATGCACTATAGCAGCGGCTAGAGTTTGACCCTTTTAATAAAGGAGAATTATACTAGAAATGTTACACAATGAAAACTCTAGTATATTTGTATATAAGGAGAGGTAGAGAAGTTTTTCATTAAACAATTTTCTGAAAATTATTTCTCCCTCTTCCTCTCATATTATTAGTCTCTCTAATAAATGACTATTAGAAGAACAAGAAGGGTTATTAACTAGGTTCTAAGCTTAGCTTAGATTAAGATCTCTAGCAAGGTCTTTCTAATCCTTGTTTAGTTCAAGGTGAACACTAGGAGGCCGTTTCGACAAACGAAGGAATCCAAGAGATCTAGAAGAGAATACGACTTCTCTCTATTTACCAAATTGATATTTGGTAGAGGTATATCCAAATCTCCTTTAGTAAATAAATTTGTGATGAATGAATGAGTAGATGATTATTTGTGCATATGAATTACTTAAATAAAATTAGCAGAATAAAGTAGGTCCGTAGATGCTTGTAAAAGGGTCAAAAAATTTAATTTTTACCGCCTTAATGCATTATGAAATCCTTCATGGAGATCATGTTGAACAGTTCGGATCGACTGTTTGCATTTTTAAATTGCAAAAATAACTTATAAACATATGATATCATAATGTGTCACTATAAAATGTGTAATTGGATCCCTCCTCATATATGTATATGTTTGTGTACTTGAAGAAGATCACCAAACATGACAACCAAAGCCCCAGGAACAGGCGTGACATCAACCAAATAGCCGTCATGAAGCACTTGAAGGCCACGAGATCGTCCTGGAGGAGCACGGTGATGAAGGATCTATCAGTGTGCATATGAAGACCCATTGTCAGCTCTGGCTCTGGACAAGGGGGATAGTAATGGAAAATCATTGATTGGGCCATTGATAGCAACTCGTACAATATTTCTACAACTCCAACTGTCCCTTCTTTGTACTTCATAATGGCCTCCCTGAAATAAAACCATTATTGTCATGAAATAAAACCAACATAGTCGATGACGGGATGGTCGATAATACTTGGAGTTATATATATTGTATGTCATTCATCAAATGATGCTAAATATGGTTCGTAAAAGCGGAATTGAAATTAGAATCAGTCACTTGACTGTAGAATCGGAACCAGATAAATCAGTCAGAATCGGCTGAATCGAATCTGAAACTTAGGTTTTTTTTTACATTAGCTTATTTTGGCCCAACATTGCAACAAATTAACATTAATTAAGAATTGGCCGGCCCATTAAATTGAAATATAATAGTTGGTCCCACCTGTCATATTAATATGCCTTGCTGTCTCCTTTCTTTCTATTGAAAAAACACTTTCTTCTCTTTTTTCCTCTATTTTTCTCAAATTTTTTTAAACATTTCTACTCAACCTGGTTTAAATATTTGAGAATTGTTGTGGAATCGTTGAAGATTCACTCGACTCGGCTTAATCAATCCAGTTTTTTCACTAAAATATCACTATCTGCGTAACTCGGTCCAAAATCGCTCAGTGTCAACCGATTTCGGTCCAACTTGGCCGATTTTGCAGACCAACTTAATAGGGCTGAAATAATAATTTGTTGATTTAAGAAATTTCCTTTATATACCAATACCAGAAACATAACTAGAATAAGCAAGAAAATGAAAAGAAGCATATGTAAGATTCAAATTGGTATACATGCATTTCTTTTGGATAGTAAGAAGATTTTACCTGCATACCTGACGCCGCGTAGAACTGATGATTGTTCTATAGGCGTGCGATACCAATAATCTTCAGAGATTAAAATTCAGAGAACACCAAAAACAAAGGGGAGAAACGTCTCTCCTTAATTTTTTATATAACATAAATATTTTCCAGCAAAATTGTTCTTTTCTTTTCACCCACAAGCCGGGTTATATAGCTATTACTCAATGCAGAAAATAATTAGGAAAGCTACTAATATTTGGCAACATATCATAGAAATAATTCAAATTACTAAAACATAAATTAGACAACAGGGAGCTGCTGTCCATAGGCTTAATTCAGAAATAAAAATGTAAATTGACAAGATTGCCATAAAGGTAAACTAAGTAAATAATATTCTGATTTTCTTGCTGAAATTAATCGTCTTAATCAGGTGCTCCTGCATCAATACCAGAGGTCATTCCAATTTCCTGCATCCAACCGATACTACGTTGGATTTCAATTTTTTCTGTAAATACCAAAATCTTAATTATTTAATAGATTTAAATCCGATTTGATGTTTTCTTACTCTACTATAGTGAAAATTCTATAACTTTGGTTAAGTTATAATTATAATTAATCTATATACCATAATTAAAATAATAAAAATAATATATATATATAATAGACATATCGTATCCTATATTTTTTAAAATTGATGTATCTGTATCGGATACCCATAACTATATCCATGCAACATAGATGGGCATATATGCTGAAATTTTTTACAACACATTGTGAATGATTATTAATATTTTTAATCAATAGAGATTTTTATATATTACTTTGTAGATTATCGTGAATTATTTTGTGCAATTAAAAGAAATATGATGCATATATATTGTTCAGATTTAAATTATGGAATTCATTTATAGCGCAAATTGTGAAAAATTAACCAATGTTGATAAAAAAATTGAAAATTAAACTATGTTAAAAAAAAATGAAGAAATAAGATCAAGTATCACAAAAAGAACACAATAATGTTCAAATAAGATTTATTAATTATATGTGAACTTTCATTTTTTTTAAACTAATAAACTAATTAAAAAAATATACTAATTAATTAGAAGTTTAATCCAATAGCCTTTTCAGAGAAAGCTAAACTCCGCATTTTAGTATACATGGAAATAAGCATGATGAATATAAATGCCACCTTGTTTTTGTAGATTTCAAGACGAACCAACAGTAATGTTTTAAATTTTACAAATTCAGATTTTCTTGAATTTAATTTAATTTACATTTTTATATTTACAAATATATTATAATATTTCTTAAAATTTTGTAATAGGCAATTATTGTCAGGAGAAAAACAGCCCAGCCGAATGCAATTGGAGCATTTCTTCAGGTATGTCGGACAATAACCTCTTCACAAGAAATATATATACTTTATTTTTGGTGGATAATTACTAATTTTTAAATTAATAGAGCGAAAAATAAATTAATCATGTCATTTTCTTTTGTTTTGTTGGTTTTCTCCAATAACTTGGAAAAAATATGAACAATACAAAATAATCGAACCAAAATAAGTGTGATTTACATGTTATATTTATTCATATTAAGAACCATCAGCACATTATTTCACATTCCCTAGCTTTGCTTTGCATATATATATATATATATATATATATATATATATATAGCATGCGACCTTCAAATGAATGCTGAACACGATCACATCTCTTGTGTGGCCACAATTAGGTATGCATGTGGTGCCGGTGCTTATCGCATTTTGGTAATAATTTTTATATGAGAAGCATTTTTCGTGTGAAAATATTACTTAACAAGTCATTTAACTTTGATGAGATCTATAATAAATTTAGAAAAAATAGTTGCCATTTGCTTACAAGACAAATTGATCCAGAGAAGTCATTCCAAGATATGACACACATAAGTTTGCCTAAATAAATATTTCAGGCACATATATAATATTTAATTCATATAAGCCTTTCAAAGTATACTTTCATTTTTTCACAATTGTCTAGAAAATAAGAAAATTGACTAAAGAATATTAACAAGCTCACATGAACTACAAAGATGTGTCCAAGAATATTACTAAATAAATCTAACTTTAATATAGAGAATTAAGTTTATAATTCAACAAAAACAACATGATTTGCAAATATAATGTAGATGGCTTCTAATTTCAAATATTAAACCATTGAGAATCAAATGTCTAGCACAATCAATATTATTCAGTTAATATAATTTTACATGATAGATTCCATTGTTATTTAATTAAGCAAAGATATTTATTGATAACTAATAATTCGACAACTATGACAATCAACATAAAATTTCATCAAAATAAATAAATTAAATATTGACCAAGTATTTTGATGCAACTAGAAAATGATGGAGAGATCAGATGCATGCATAGCCAATATATCTAACTTTCAAACAATATATTTAGGAGTTTATTTCTTTTATGAGTAGGGTGAAAATGCTCCATTTGTTTTGTGCCCCATCATGTCTCAACATCATTATCTCTAATTCCAAAGTTTAAACAGTCGACCCGAACCGCTCGATGTGATATTCGTATTAAAATGTGTTTGGATACAAAATTTTATATATTTTTTTAAATTGTTTTGCTATTTTTTAAGATAGGTACAAAATCACTGTTTTTAGAAGATTCTGGACCATTTAGAAATAATAATTTTGTACCTCTCTAAACAATTAGTAAAAAAAATTCTAAAAATTCTAAAATTTGTTATCCAATCACATTTTAGTATGAAGATTATGTTGAACGGCTCGGATCGATTATTTAGACTTTAAAAATAGAGATAATGATGTTGGAGCATAATGGAGCACAAAATCAATGAGGCATTTTAACCCTACTCGTAATTGGTGCTGCAATTCATGTCATGCAAAATATATTCATATTTAATAAAAATTTCAATTTCAATTTTTTCTCTGAATGATTATTCCTAATCCGCAACTATAGCAATAATTTCGGATTTGAAAGTAATTTAAAGTCTCTGCAAAAAAAAAAAAAATTTAAAAGTTTTGCTCTCTTATATGTTGCATTATGATGCACGCATTAAATTTCTCCCTTAACTTCAAAAAGGGCTTAATCTCTCTCCATTAAAGAAGAAAAAAAAAGATAGAAATCAAATAAAAAGATTAGACTGAAAAATAAAAATAAAAGAAAAACTTAGTCATCTTTTGTGAAATATTTATATTGAAGAAAGATTAATTAATTTGAACAAATTATAGAAAAAAAAATCTATGAACATCCAATTGAATCTAAATATATATTTTTTTAACTTCCAAACTAAATAATCTGATTAGTGAAAAAAATATATAACAAAATAGCTGCTCTTTTAAATATTATTTTATGATCATTAATTGCACTGAATATAATCAATAGATTATAAAAGTTTAATTCTATGAATGTTCAAATGAGAAAAAAAATTGAAAGCTTGCATACCGAAAACAATGCCAATTTATGCTATTCTATGATGGATTTCAATTTTTGCTGTCAATACCAAAAATCTGATTATCTGATGGATTTAAACTTGATTAACAATTTAAACCCGATTGATGTTTTCTCATTCAACCCCGGTGAAAATTCTATATCCTCCCGTGTGCAAGTTTGGTTTAAGTTATAGTTATGATTACTTTAAATACCATAATTTAAATAATAATAATAATAGACATATCACATCTTAGATTTTTTATAACTATCGTATCCGTATTAGTTGTTGGTTTTCTCCAATAACTTGGAAACAACATGAACAATACAAAATAATAGGACCAAAATAAGTGTGATGTACATGTTACATTTATTTATATTAAGAGCCATCAGCACATAATTTCACATTCCCTAACTTTGCTTTGTGTGTGTGTATATATATATATCTCCAAGCATGCGACCTTCAAATGAATGCTGAAGTTGTGTGGCCACAATTAGGTATGCATGTGGTGCCGGTGCTTATCGCATTTTGGTAATAATTTTTAAATGAGAAGCATTTTTTGTGTGAAAAATATTACTTTACAAGTCATTTAACTTTGATGAAATCTATAATAAATTTAGAAAAAAGGTTGTCATTTGCTTTCAAGACAAATTGAGATCATTCCAAGATATGACACACATAAGTTTGCCTAAATAAATATTTCAGGCACATATATAATATTTAATTTGTATAAGCCTTTCAAAGTATACTTTCATTTTTTCACAATTGTCTAAAAAATAAGAAAAATTGACTAAAGAATATTAACAAGCTCACATGAGTACAAATATGTGTCCAAGATTATTACTAAATAAATCTAACTTTATTATAGAAAATTAAGTTTATAATTCAACAAAAACAACATGATTTGCAAATATAATGTAGAGGCTTCTAATTTCAAATACTAAACCATTGAGAATCAATTTTCTAAAACAATCAATATTATTCAGTTAATATAATTTTACATGATAGATTCCACTGTTATTTAATTAAGCAAAAGCAAAGATATTTATTGATAACTAATAATTCGACAACTATGACAATCAACGTAAAATTTCATCATAATAAAGAAATTAATTAAATATTGACCATGTATTTTGATGCAACTAGAAAATGATGGAGATCAGATGCATGCATGGCCAATATATCTAACTTTTAAACATTAATATATTTAGGAGTTTATTTCTTTTATGAGTAGGGTGAAAATGCTCCATTGGTTTTGTGCTCCATCATGCTCCACATCATTATCTCTAATTGCAAAGTTTGAGCAGTCAATCTGAACCGCTCGATATGATCTTCGTATTAAAATATGTTTGGATACAAAAGTTTATATTTTTTGAAATTATTTTACTATTTTTTAAGATAGGTACAAAATCACTATTTTTAGAAGATTCTGGACCATTTAGAAATAATGATTTTGTACCTCTCCAAACAATTAGTAAAAAAAATTCTAAAAATTCTAAAATTTGTTATCCAATCACATTTTAGTATGAAGATTATGTTGAACGGCTTGGAGCGATTATTTAGACTTTAAAAATAGAGATAATGATGTTGGGGCATAATGGAGCACAAAACCAATGAGATATTTTAACCCTACTCGTAATTGGTGCGGCTTCATGTCATGCAAAATATATCCATATTTAATCAAAATTTCAATTTCAATTTTTTTCTCTGAATGATTATTTCTCATCCGCAACTATAGCTATAATTTCGGATTTGAAAGTAATTAAAGTCTTTGCAAAAAAAAGAAAAAATTAAAAAGTTTTGCTCTCTTATATGTCGCATTAAGTTTCACCCTTAACTTCAAAAAGTGCTTAATCTCTCTCCAGTAAAGAAAAAAAGATAGAAATCAAATAAAAAGATTAGATTGAAAAATAAAAATAAAAGAAAAACTTAGTCATCTTTTGTGAAATATTTATATTGAAGAAAGATTAATTAATTTGAACAAATTATAGAAAAAAAATCTATGAACATCCAATTGAATCAAAATATATATTTTTTTAACTTCCAAAATAAATAATCTGATTAGTGAAAAAATATATAACACAATAGCTGCTCTTTTTAATATTATTTTATGATCATTAATTGCACTGAATATAATCAATAGATTATAAAAGTTTATATGAATGTTCAAATGAGAAACAAAATTGAAAGCTTGCAGTGTTTACTTTATCTATAATCTAATTTCATCAAACTATATTTTGGATGAAGAATGACCCAAAAATGTGAACTGAGAGAATACAGTCAAATTAATTGGATTAGACAGCCAGTTAATTAATTTTATAGTTGATTAATTTTCTGAACCACTTGGCAGCTGTTTTACAACACTTGCCATTAGATAATTTTAGTATGTTTAATTTTTGGCATCTTGACTTGTATCTACTATAGTATATAAGATATAAACTTTTTATTGTGCACAAATTATTTGTGAATAACATCAATATTAATAGTTTTTGTGTTCTTCGTTTTCTAAAATATTTGAGTATTGAGAAGTGATACAATTGTTATTTTGACAATATTAAATTATTAACAATGGATTATTAATTAAATCAAATAAAAAAAATTGAAAAGTAAATTTATAGATATTTTACTAAACAAATAGATAGTCTAACAGTTTAATTGTATGTAATTTATATATTATTTGACAATATATCAAGTAACATTAGTTTGAAACCATCAAAATTTTAAGTCATTTAGTGTATAGTGTAACACACACACACACACACACTAAATCTCATTATTTTTATAGACATAATATGAGAACAATATAAATCATGTTATAATAGTGACTTTTAAAATTTAAGTTTCATTTTAAAAATTATTAATATTATAAAAATTAATGTCAAAAATATAATTTATCGGGAACTCTTTAGCGAGGAATAAGATATGAACCATATTAATTTTACATTTATAATTTTATTATATGTCTTCAATTGTGGAAATTGAATATTCGTTTCTCTTTGACAAATACAAGTGTATAATATAGCCACTACTATGAATCTTCAATTTGCTATTTGTCGACGTTATTTCTCATTGGACTTTATTACACTAATTAGTTTTTTATTATTCAAAACCAATCTATTTTAATATCATTCGTGGATATTGTGGAATAATAATTATTTTTATTAGTCTATTTTTTTTATGAAAATATGTTATTTTGTATGAGATTTTCTTTTTGTTCTTTTATAATACGTTTCCGTTGCAACGCACAGGCACGATACTAGTTAGATGATAATGTCACTGCACAAATGCAAGATTTTGCCAAATTGTGGGCATTGTTTTCACAAAACATGTATTGATTATTGGTTGTTGAGAAACGCTAATTGCCCTGTTTGTCGATCTGGTTTGTGGAATTCAGATCAGTTGAAATTCTGAAATCAATTAACAATAATTCTGAAATCTCTGCAATCTGAATTCAGCTATTGAATTTTTTTGAGAACGCATCTCAAAACAACTGATTTTTTCTTGCATGCATTTCGGAACAGTTCGACTGCTGGATTCGAATTGCAGAGATTTTAGAATTACTATTACCAGAATTTCAGCAGATGCGCTTCCTGGTTTATTGCAGTGACTTTTTTTTTTTTTCAAAATAGTTTGCACTTGCTAGTCTTTAATTACTAGACTCAGGGATTTACATAATATAAATCCTTTTTATTCATCGTATAATGATTTTTTTTATTGCACTTGCTGCTTTATTTAATATATATTTAATATGAGATAGTTCAAATGTCTTCATTTTTTGTGCCTTCATCATGCCTCTATTTTTTTAATATTATAAATTAAAATTTTAAATTAAAATTTCAAAATAAAACCGTTAGATTTGATCTATATCATTTTTTCTATGTACATATAAAAGATTACAACATTTCGACTTTGTTTTGATCAGTTTCAAGAGCTTGCAAAAATACATTGATATGGATAAATTCTGAACGTTGATATTTCAACTTATTGATGTATATAAAAACAAAATAAAAAAGTGATAAATTTGTAATGTGCATGTAGATACAATAATATAAATCACATCTGACGGTTTTATTTTGACATGTATATAAGTTTAAAAATTTATACTTTTTGAAAATTAAAAAATGAAAACATGATGGTGACACAAAAAATAAAGACATTTTGAATCCTACTCATTTAATATGATCCGAATTCTCATGTACAATCATGCAGATGACATGGAAGGATTGCCAAATAATTACCTTCAAGAGATATTGTGTGTGTTTTCATTTCAGAAGGCTCAAGCAACAGTGGTGTGCCTGACAGTGGGGCCCACGCCGACTTGAGTGATGACAATGATGATATATTTAAATAGGCAACATGATCTGAGGAGTCCTGACAGTGGGGTCCCCACCCACTTTGTCTTCACTATTTTCACTGTTTTCGTTTTCATGTGCATCTCTTCATGATTTTCTGCTGGGCTCACATGACCTTGTCATGAAATTCAATCAATTCAATCAGACCTACCCCCTTCATCTCAAAGGCTAAATTAACCAGTAGACATTCATTCCGATGTAAATCACACTTGTGCAATATATGTTTCAAGATGAATTGATCAAGTTACTCAAAGTAACATATATATATATATAGTTCTAAAGCTTTATATGGTAGTTTTTGAAGATTATCTTCCAAACAAAAGAAAAGGGTAGATTTTGAAAGGTTAAGTTTTTAATTAATTGCAAATTTTAAGGTTCCATGATATTGTGTTTTGGTTTTTATCTGTGATACTGTCTAGAGCTTTTACGGTATTTATCGAATAATTCCCCTCCAAGTTAATAATCATCCAAATTAATTTATTTTTTCGGAGTGACAATATTTGCAGGTTTCATTTCAAAAAAAAAAAAATAGAAAAATGTTTTTTGACCATTGGTTCACCACGCCTTATCATGACCCTCCTCTTTTTTTCTGACTTAGAACAAGTTGTATAGAAACTACACGGCAATCATGCATGATATAGTTTGATTAATTGTTGGAATTGTGATGTTTGAATATTATTTACAAGCAAAATTGGAGGCTACTACATCTTGAGCGAAACATTTAAAAACAAAAATCTGTCAAAATGGCAACACCAACAGTTAAAACAGGCTACAATGAAGATGGTGAAAGAGACCAACTCCATATGTTAAATCGTTGAGTCGAACAAATGGTGAAAGTGACCAATGCCATCTATTCATTAAGTCTCGAACAGATGGTGAAGTGATCAATGCCATCTGTTTTTAACCGATGACATATGTACATACTTTTGCTATCGGGGCGATAGCCATCGGTTCGGAAACAAATGGTGAAGTGTAATTTGAACCGATGGTAAATGATTTTTTTGTAGTAGTGTATGGTGGCAATTAGGGCTGGGCAAAATTGCTCGAACTCGTAACTCGCTCATTTACAGCTCGCTTTAACTCGCTCATTTACAACTCGAGTTAGTTCCAACTCGAGTTGGCTGACTCGTTTAATAAATGAGCTGAGTTTGAGCTGACCCCAACTCGCTCATTTATAACTCGAGTTACATAAAGTTACACAGTCTTGGACACAAAAAATCCCAGAATAACCAAAACCAAACCCAAACTCGGCTCAAACTCGGCTCAAACTCAGCTCAAACTCGTTTATAACTTGTGTTGTATTGATTTAACTGGTTAAACGAGTTTATAAACGAGTTGTGAGCCAACTCGAGTTGATAACGAGCTGAGTTCGAGTTGGCTCTACAACTCGTTATTACCATCCCAATTCGAGTTGACTCGCTCATTTATTTAATGAGCTCAGTTCGAGTTGGAGGTAACTCGCTCAAACTCAGCTCATTTACAGCTCTAGTGGCAATTACCCCTCCCACATAAGATTAGAGTGTTTATGTGGTTTGCTTTTCTATAGGAAAATTCTCACCAAAGATAGACTCAAATCCAAAGGCTGATCAGGTTACACAAATTGTCAATTCTGTCAGGAGAGGAAACAATTACTCATTTATTCTTAACATGTCCTTTAACCCAACAAATTTGATTCTGGATGGGTCTAAGCCAACAACACTTTGCAATTGGCAGTCTATAACTGACATCATTGATTTCTCTTATACTTTAGAAAAATATTCCCATATTGCTTTCTCAGTGGTGTTTAGTGCTCTTTGTTGGACGATTTGGAAAATTGAGAAATGAACTTTGTTGTCAACACACTTCTAGAAAACTTTTCGTACTATGATCTTACTAATAATATCTTTAGTGAATTACTGGTTAGGTATGGTCAAGAGACAAGCAAGCGAGATAATCCCCAGCTAGCTTTCAGAGGATATTGATGATATGCCAATACAGATTTGGAATCCTGCTGATACGTAGCTCATACCCTACCAGCCACCAGAAGATGATGATGATGTTCCTAGCAATGTTGTTTAAGCTATACCACTTGTTTTAATTAGTTTAAGTAGCCTTTTGGTTGTAATATGGTAGTTTGTTATGTTTTTCAGACTTATGACTTTTATGGTTTTCAGTCGTTTTGCTGAACTTCTTTAGTTTTTCCTTTTATGTTTTAGGACTCCGAGGTATGCTCGGTATTTTGGTTTGTAATGGACTCTGGTTTCTTTAATGAAACGGACTCAAAAGCTTTTTATCAAAAAAAAAAAAATATTATAAAGAATAAAGAAAAAAGAAAAATTGTTTTGAAACTTGAATATATATTAACATTATCAAATATATAGGAATCCCATTACAAAAAACAGTTCTACAAAAAAAAATATTCCAATTTTTTTAAAACCGTTCGAAACAGCAGCGGTAAAAATCATGGCAAAGTAATATAATTTTTTACTATAATTGGTACTGACACTCATAGTGACAAGATTCACGTATTAAATGTTTTTTGACATTATCGAACCGAACTCCGAATAAAACGCAGAAAAACGTATTTTTTTAGTTTTTTTTTTCAAATTCTTTTTTTTTTAGGATTTTTTTTGGTTTTTTTTTTTTGCTTTCTTGTTGTACCGAATCATTTCCGAATTATACTCGAATCACGAATTTTTTACCCCGCCGGACCTTTTCCGAATCATTGAGTCGACACTATGCTGACACTCGACACATGCCTACATGCCTACTACAGGCATGACAACAGCATGTGCAATCCAAACGACGCACTGGCAAATGGGTACAGCTATCAACCTAGTGTTGGCTATTAACTATCTTGGCAATGTTCTGGGGACATGCCATGTGCTTCGTAGAATGAATGACTACCAAACAAAACAAGTAATGCATGCAATGCGTTTCTGGGGTCATCAAGAATTTGAGTACTTGAATCTATCAGCTCTTGTGGGGGGAGAAATATGAAAATAAAAAAATACCAGTCATATATTCTCTGAGTGATTTTACGATTTTGAATATTTTGTTAGTAGATATATTTAGGAAAAAGTTTTGTCAAATAATATTACTAAATTGATCAGGATAACACTACTACAAAAATGCTAATCATGCACGACATATCATACACGAATACGATAAAAATCCAAATTAACAGTGTGTAAAGGTAGGAGGCACTTGCTCGAAAATGAGCTCAATCATACACATATGGTCAATTAAAATGAAACAGTATACTAAAGTAACCTATATTTGTACACAGTTTATTATTAATAAACCGTATACGGTTTTCTAACATACATCACACACAGATTTTTGTACATAATTTGTGTATGTTTTTGCGAAGTTTCCAAATATTGTTTTTTAGTAGAAGAATTATACGCGCATCTCAACCAAAACCCATGTTAATAATCCGAACGTGACATAAGCAACAAAATTTAAAACTAATAAAAAGTGCAAGTATCCTAAAAAGTGAAGCAGGTTAGATGAATCCAGCAGAGGCGATCGATAAAGGCCAATATCACGAATGAGTTAGCATTCGAGAAAAACACGTGAATTTTCTACGCAACCTGCAGTCCGTGCAGTATCACCTATGTCGCATGCGGCCATCCCAACGCCGCACGAAGACAGACAACCGGGCCAGACTAAAGCAGTCTGTACGGCATCACGCATGCCGCATGCAACCTCAGCATATGCCGCAAGCTTTCCAGATTGCGACCAATCCTACCTGTTCAGCCACCGAGAACAACACAGATCAACCAAAGCCTCTGAACCTGGTACTTCCACAATACCATATCATCTTCACCAGTGCCTAGCCATGGAAGTATTCACTAGTGGAAAAACACAAATCAGGATCGGGTATACTCGCACATCAGGATCGGACCTACAGCCGATCCTGTTCCAGCCGATACAAGTAGTCAATCTCAACTGTATCGGTTAAACAACCGATCCAGATAGAAACAATCTGGATCGGATATTTAATGTAAACCCGATCCTAGTTTTAGTTATCGCGATCGGTTTTATTAAGTAACCGATCCCAATCATCCAGAATCTGCATCGGTTATTTATTCCAACCGCTCCCGACTTCATAGTATTTGGATCGGTTGAAAATAAAACCGATCCCGACTTGTCCAGTATTTGCATCGGTTAAACATTAAACCGATCCCGGAATATAAGTACCAGGATCGGTTTATTATCACGCGATCCTATATTTATTATCTGGGCAAATTAATTAAACAATTGGATCGGTTTTTAACAAACCGATCCAATATTCCGGCCAATTTATAAAATATTTTTTAATATAACAACAGAGCAACTGGATCGGTTTTGTTAAAAACCGATTCAGATAAATAGCAGGTTCGGTTTATTTATACGAACCGATCCAGAAGGTTGTTATCACAATCGGTTGTGTATAAATAACCGATGCGGATAGTGATCCGAATCGGTTAATAAATTAATAACCGATACTGATGTTTTACTGTGTTTTAAAAAAATTTATTTTATATTTGGCCAGCTTCCAGTATATTTTGCTGGCCTATATAGGATATCACATGCATCAGGAATCACCACAAATCAATACACATCCTAAATTATTAGAAAAGTATCACATCCTAAATTATTAAGCTCCTAAATCCATACACCATATCATAGAATTATTAAGCTCCTAAATTATTACAAATTATTACAAATTATCACATTCTAAATTGTTTTACTTTTTTGAATGATTACCTCCTTTAAGAAAAAGTTACACCACGAGTTGCGAATCTCGTCCATTCTGTAAACCGGGTACTTAGTGGGTAAGTCCTGCATTTTTTAAATGATATAAGAACACAATTAAATATGTACTTAATTATATTTGAAGCAACTATGCTTACTTTTGGAAAATATATAAATGTATATAGACCTTCATTTTCGGAAAATCACGGAGGAAGCGATGTATTATGTCGTGCATGAGCATCATGACATAATATCCACATTCCCAACCTCCATTTTGTTGTGGGCACTACATTACACATCAAGATAGTTAAAAAAATTAAACAATTTTTGCACATATAGATTTTGACCAATTTTAATTTGCAGCTAGGTCCCTATAATCATATCATAACCAAATTTCACCATTTTTTACATCTAAGTCCCTCGTTTAACATCACCAACTTAGCAATTTACAAACAACAAGAGAAGTTAAAAAATAAGTACTTACCCTGCAATAATTAATCTTGAAATTAGAGCATTTTCCAACTCCTCCAATCATCTGGTCCAATTGGTAGGGCCTGTTGAAAAAAATACTACCAATTCTAAGAAAAATATTAATGAAAATCTATAGATTTGACAAATAAAAGCTTGAAAAGCATACATTTTGAGCGCATCGATGATCTTCGGGTGAAGTGGAGCCGATTTCTTACCAGCGGTCTTATTGAGAGAATCGAACACGTACGCCTGACTCTCCCTTGGCATAAGCACGACCAAGAGCCAATGTGTTCTGCAAATTAGGTTTTGTATCATCTCACATTCTATAATTTGGGTCCGGCTAATTTGCTGCCGGCAGCATTCTGGCCAGCTGCTGCCGGGGGCATTTCGGCCATTTCTGGTGTTCAAACAACAACTTTTTTTATATAGATGTTCAATCTATATTATAATCTACTTGGAGACCAAATTTTACATTTTTTGGAATTTTTTTACTATTTATTAAGCCACTTTGAATCTGGATCAAGTGATCTGGAATTTTCAAAGTGGCTTAATAAATAGTAAAAAAATTCCAAAAAATGTAAAATTTGGTCTCCAAGTAGATTATAATATAGATTGAACATCTATATAAAAAAAGTTGTTGTTTGAACACCAGAAATGGCCGAAATGCCCCCGGCAGCAGCTGGCCAGAATGCTGCCGGGGGCAAATTAGCCGTCCCCAATTTGATTTATACGAAATGAAAGAAACTTAATAAAATTAGAATGTATATATAGCACTAACTTCTGATGATACGGTATGAATATCAGTTTCTTCCTCCGGTTTTCTCTCAGTACAACCTTTAAGTATTTCTCAACGTATTCTATTGATTGGGCACCACCCTCCAACAAGTGTAAATTGGTTCTCATGGGGTCCATGAAACCAACACGCTCATCTTCTCGATGTTCCTCCTTGTTGTATTTCTGCAGATACCTGCAAAAAAGGGAATACAGGTGATCTCGATTTTTTCATTTTGGATTAAAAGTAGTACATTCTACCATTATTACGAATGTTAACTCACATCATGAAGATCTGAATAATCGGTCCGGTGAGCCACTCCTTTGGTTTAACCAACGTCAAAAAATCATCTGCATTGACTACCAGGGGTTCTTCATGATGGAAAAGGTCAGGTGGCTGGTTGACGTGAAATGCTTTGTTAGGTTGGCTCAAGAACCGATCACGCAGATGGGTACAAGACTGTGGAAAACGGAGAAAATCGATACCACCAAACATGTTTGTTTCAGTTTGTACCACATCCCCACCAGTACGAACATTGGGTGGTTCCTGCAATTAACATAATACCATCAACTAAAACTCTACCATATAGATACAAATTTATAACTATAAGAAGTTGTAATAATAATATGCATTTTTTACCTGATCAATGGATATCAGGTCCATCGGCCATGCGGTGGAGCTGCCAACGGCTGAGATGATGGTTGGCATGTCTTCATGTGGTACAGGTAGAGGGGTGTCTTCTTCACCCGGGACCACTGCATCCACCATTACCCTTGCATGGTCAGGTGGTACAGGCCTCGTGTGAATGGTCTCTCCAGGATTTACTGGAACATTAATTGTCCCCGAAGCCACTTCAACCTTCTTCCCATCTCGATGCATGAGAAGTCTGCATACTCGTTGCGACGGCTGTACATGCTACAAAAATTCATTCGAAGGAATAATATGTATAAAACTAAGGCATGTACGTAATAGAATTATTTTTTTTATTTGGATGGAAAAATATGTATTTATTTGCATTACCTCCATCGGGAAAAAGAGGGAAGTCCGTGGTCCAACTGACTGGCAGCTGCTCGCTACGGCTGTTGGGCTGTGAGTGGCTGTTGGGCTTTCCGCGAGTATTCCTCGGCCCATCAATGTTTCCATCTGCTCCGCTAACATTACCTTCATTTTCTCCTCCATTTCTTCCTTTATTCTGTCCTCTGCAACTTGTACTCTCGCCGCCACTTCTCTCTGTATCCTATCTTCAATGTCCGCGCCAGACCCAGAAAGCACGTGTCTCCTCCTTTTTCCGCTTCCCTGATATGCCTTTTTAATACCCACCAGAGCTCCAAGGCCTCTCACCCTCCCAGCATGTTCCGGATTCGGCAGAGATTTTCCTAGAACATCGTCGTAACGATCGACGGGCAACAAGCCTTTGTTGAAAGCCTCCTGTTGTTCTTCCTGAAATGACAATGGCAACCTGTTATCACATAATAAATTAGAGTTGAATTTCAAGGAATGAAAATATCTAAATCCTCACAATAGTCTTGACGATTGCTGCTGTGTCCGGGTTAGGATAAAGAAGTTCCTCGCCATCGGAAGTCGGCTTCGTGTGTCCTAGTGTCCACGAGACATGCCTATACTGAACAGACATATCAAGAAACTGCTCCTGTGACAGTATAGTAGTTGACCCCTGGGTAGACGGATCACTACTTACTGCTTTAGAGTTTGCAATTTTCTGGAATGCTTCTTTGAGCCTATTCTGGAATTTCTCACCGCTGTACCCTCTGGATCCCAGGTAATGTTTATACTTGTTCTTGGACTGATTCTCCTTCCCCTTATTGCTTTTATTCTGCAATTTACCCAAAGAAACAATTACGAGTAATGAAAATCGTTGAACAATTAAACAATTAGGTTCATTGAACGTTTATAGTTAAAAAAAGTGACCTTGAATTCATCCGACCGGCGGGACTCGACAAAGGCATCCCAAGCTTCTTGTGTGATCGAGAGCTTCTCAAGGTCGGGCGTCGTACCTGCGTTGACGTGCTTAGTCAGAGCTAATCTGTACTTTCCTTGCATGGTTTGTGGTGGTTGTAGTAGAGATTGAAGGGCTAGGGTGGCGGAGAGAAGAAGAGAAAAGAAGAAGAGAGGAAGAGTCGGTTCGCAGGGGTCGAAGAGGCGCCGAAAACGTCTCGGACGATTATAAAACGTCCCACAACGATTTCTTCTGGACATTTGAAGATGAAAATTTTGGTTTTGAATTTAGATTTTAACATTAAATCGTCAGGACGTTTTACGAATCGTCTAGGACGTTTTTGTACTTTTTGTCATAATTAAAAAGCTATTTTGAAGTCTGAGAATTTAATTAAATCGTCCAGACGTTTTGACAATCGTCCGGGACGTTTTAGAATGTTTTGTACCTGCGTTGACGTGCTTAGTCAGAGCTACTCTGAACTTTCGGTGCATTTCTGCCATTTTTTGTATTATCTTCTTCTTCAAATATTGATCATCACCATCAATATTCCAGTCCATCTGCCAAACAAACAGAAATCAAAGTTTACGTGAGTTAAATTCAACTTTGCTAGCTTGTGAGCTTAGGACCATGTTATTTACCTGGATTTGGTTCCATATCTTTTCCTTCACGTCGTCTTCTACCTGAGACCACTCTAGGCACGTTATAGGAACGTTCCTTCTTACCAATATCCCAAGGTGCGAGGGGTATTTAGTGGTTTGCCTATTAATAATAGGCCTCCCAAGTGCATCAAATTCAACATGCTTGCCGGTCTGATTAACGACGGTAGCAAGTTGGGAAGGCCCTCTTACTCGCTTCTCACCCGAGGCGCGCTCGCTACCGCCACCACTAGCCTCACCAGCACCACTAGCCTCACCAGCACCACTAGGCATGGTAGGAGCAGCTCGATGACCAGCACCACTAGCCTCACCAGCACCACTAGCCTCACCAGCACCACTAGGCATGATAAGAGCAGCTCGATGACCAGCACCACTAGCCTCACCAGCACCACTAGCCTCACCAGCACCACTAGCCATCTGAACGGTTAGATAGAGAATAAAAAAACAACCAATTTAGAGTGAAAATTTGATTTATTTGGATTTTCCTGCTATTTTTTTAGAATATTCAAAACTGGAGCAGCATGTGTATTCGTGCTGTTTTTTCAAAACTGGAGCAACATGTGAATTTTCTAAACTTGGGGAAGCATATTACTTTGAACAATGTAAACCTTGATCCCAATATAACTTTGAACAATACAACTTTGAACAATATAAACTATGAAAACCAAGTCCAGTACCAGCAACAGCAACACAGTGAAATTAGTGCGAAATTAGTCCAGTTAAATTAGTTAAAAGGTACCAGTTAAAAGGTGAACTCAAGGTACCAGTTAAATTAGTCCGGTAGCAGAGGTGAACTCAAGGTACCAGTTAAAGGTACCAGTTAAAAGGTGTTTGAGCATTTACCCGAAATTAGTGCGAAATTAGTCCGAGAGAGATGGAAGCACCACCGATAGCACCGGCACTAGAGGTGCCGGGGAGAGAATGCGCGGCGAGAGAGGCGGCGGAGAGGCGGCGGCGTGAGCACCGTAAGAATACGAGAGAGGCGGTGTTAGCACCGAGAGAGGCGGTGTTAGCACCGAGAGAGGCGGAGTGCACCGAGGGAGGCGGAGTGCGCCCGAGAGAGAGAGATTAGCGAGAGAGAGAGGGATCAGTGAGCTCAGATCGAGTTTTGAAAATGAATTCAGGAGACCAATTTTCGCTAAGTAGCCAGAGAGGCGCCAAATTAAATCACCGCGAAAATATATCATCATGATCGGTTTTTTGTTAAAAAACCGATCCTGCATACTGTGATCAAGTTCGGTTAACTTAATAACCGATCCTGATGCGTACATATTTAATCCAGTACTCTAAAAAACTAAATCACTGTTTACATAATTTCAATGGATTTATGTAATGCATCAAATATACATTCACATAATTTACATTTACATGATTAGCATCACATTTGTATAATTCAAAATTTACTAAATAACACAATAATTTACTAAACAACACAATAATAACACAAAAAAGTCTAAATATTTATGACATATATACCAATAAAACATTGAAAAAAATTAATAAACTCATTAAGTCAGGAACATTGAAGTTTTTTTTCAAGTCGGAAAAGATTAAAAAAATCTAGATATGACATATATACCAATAAAACATTGAATATCAAATTTATTCAATCCATTCTCCTTCATTATGATCGTTGCGCATGTGACTTGTTTCATTATCCACGACAGTTGGTAAAGATGCCATGCCAGTGGAAAAAGGAGGTATATCATCAAAATGATCGTACGCTTCTTCGTCGTCTACATTATCAATCCCGACAATACGTCTTTTCCCGGAGAGGACAACATGTCTTAAACGATCGGCCGGATCAGTTATGTAGAACACTTGTGTGGCTTGTCTTGCAAGTATAAATGGATCATCCTTGTATCCAACCTTATTGAAATCCACCAAAATGAAACCATCGTTGTCAACTTTAACGCCCTTACGGTTGTCGACCCATTTACACTGAAATATCGGGATCTTAAATTTTCTGTAATCTAGCTCCCAAATTTCTTCGATAAACCCGTAATACGACATCGAGGCATGCGATGGTCCGGCACCCTTAGCTCCTGAAAAATCACTCGACACGGCTACCACAGTCACTCCGCTGTTTTGCACGGTACTCTTCAAATCTTGACTTCTTGTGTAAAATGTATACCCGTTGATGTCAAATCCTTGGAAGGTTTTCACGACATGGACTGGACCGAGAGCCAACATTTTGACAACTTCTTTAATGTTTTCTCCCTCCGGAGCTTTCATGACTCTACGTGTAAACCATCCTTCGAACTTTTCATTGTGTTCTCCAATCAACCACTTATCGGATTTCCTAGGATTCTGTTGACGCAAGAAAGTCATGTGCTCGTCCAAATAAGGATGAACGTCGGTGAGGTGCTGCAAAACATGTAAATGTGCTAGGGTCATCTTTGTATGTAAGGGCACGATTAATTTCGATCCCAAGGTGCCTACCCCGTGAAGTCTTCCGCCGTGCCGAGGTTTAGGGATGCCGATGGCTTTTAAATCATCCAGATAATTAGTACAATACTCAATCACCTCTTCGGCAGCATATGCTCTTACAATGCTGCCCTCAGGACGATATCGGTTCCTCACATATCCCTTTAACAATCCCATGTATCTCTCAAACGGATACATGTACCGCAAGAAAACAGGCCCACACATCTTAATTTCTCTAACTAGATGAACAATTAAATGAACCATTATATCAAAAAAAGACGGCGGAAAATACATTTCAAGGTGACAGAGAGTGACGACAACCTCCTTCTGCAAAGCATCTAACGTATCAGGATCATTTACTTTGCAACAAATGGCGTTGAAGAAAAAACAAAGCTTTGTGATCGTCTGTCTAACGCACGGTGGCAATATGCCCCGAATTGCAACAGGAAGAAGCTGTGTCAGTAAAACATGACAGTCGTGGGACTTCATACCTATCAATTTTAATCCCTCCAGTGAAACCAGGTTCTTAAAATTTGAAGAATATCCAGATGGTACTTTTACACCATGAAGGCATTCACATAAACTTGTTTTTTCTTTTTTTGACAACGTATGCATGGCGGGTTTTAGGTATGTGCAAAGTTTACCCTTTTCTCTTTCCTTCTCTGCCGGTTGTAGATCCGGCCGTATGTTCAAGAATTGCATGTCTTTTCGGGCATTGATACCGTCCTTAGTCTTTCCCGGAATATTCAACAATGTTCCAACCATGTTATCACACACATTTTTAACCACGTGCATCACATCGAGACAGTGTCGAACCTCTAAATGCTCCCAGTATGGCAAATCCCAGAATATTGATCTCTTCTTCCATGTAATTTTCGGAGACCCTTTCTTTCTCACCGCCTTTTTTTTTCCATTTCCCAAACTGATTTTCAATATCCTTTACTCTCGAATAAACTTGTTGGCCGGTCAATGGATAATTTACTGTGACATTCTCGGTCTTTCCATTGAATGCTTTCCTTCTCTTTCGGTGTGCGTGGTTGGCAGGAAGAAATCTACGATGACCCATGTACACATTTTTCGAGGAATGTGGTAGCCACATATCGACTGTATCATCCATGCAAATAGGGCACGCTTTTTCCCCTTTAACACTATAACCCGACAAATTACCATAGGCCGGAAAATCATTAATGGTGCAGAAAATCATGGCCCGTAAAGTGAATTTCTCCTTGGTATATGCATCAAATATCTCCACTCCGGGATGCCATAACTTGCTTAAATCCTCAATCAACGGCGCTAGATACACATCTATGTCATTTCCGGGCTGTTTGGGTCCTGATATCAGCAAGGTCAGCATGATGTATTTGCGTTTCATACATAACCACGGCGGAAGATTATAAATGCACAAAAGAACCGGCCAACTGCTATGCTTACTGCTCATGCTACTGTGCGGATTCACTCCATCTGCACTCAGCCCGAGCTTTAGGTTTCTTGGGTCACCGCCAAATTCGGGAAATCTTCTGTCAATATTTCTCCACTGAGGAGAATCAGCGGGGTGCCGTAATTTTCCGTCCCTTTTCCGGTTATCGGCATGCCAACGCAATAATTTCGCATCTTTGGCATTTGAGAACAAACGTTTGAATCTTGGTATCACGGGGAGGTACCATAGTACTTTTGCCGGAGGTCCTTTATCCGGTTTATCACTCCCCATTTTATCGCTGGTTAGATGCTTTCTACTATAACGTGATGCACCACATTTTGGACACTCGTGGAAATCTTCGTACTCATTTCGATATAATATACAATCATTTGGACACGCGTGTATTCTCTGAACTTCCAAATCCACTGGACACAACATTTTCTTCGCTTCGTAAACATTATATGGTATCTCGTTTCCGTCCGGAAGCATTTCTTTCAATGTTTGTAATAACGCAGTAAAACTTTTATCACTCCAACCGTTTGATGCTTTAAGGTTATATAATTTTAATACACCTTTCAATTTTGAAAATTTAGAACAACCGGGATACAATTCCTTATTAGAATCTTCGTACAAATTCTCAAATACAGAGTACTGCTTATCATTATCAAAATCCTCTTCTAAATCACGTAACATTTGATCAATATTCTCAGTTTCATCTACCACCGCATCATCGGTCCCATCGTGTGGTCCATCACCACTTCCGTCACTCCCACCAGTATGGTATTCCTGATGCTCACTACCTATATCGGTTTCCAAACTCTCGCCATGCCATATCCAACGCTTATATTGTTGCTTGAATCCACGTCGGATTAAATGGTTCCTCACTTGGTTGGGATTGGAAAATTTATTCATATTGTTACAATCACGACAAGGACACGACATCAGCCCAGTCCCATTCTTCGCCGTATCGTCCGTAGCAACTTTCATAAATTCATCAACACCGGCCATATATTCATTGGATATACGTGATGTTCCGTACATCCAACTGCGGTCCATCTGCAATTATAAGAAAAAAACAATTAAGCACAAGGGAATATATGGTATATTAAATGTTCTTACTAGGGCTTACATGGGGCCGGTTACCATTCTATCCCACTCTTTGAATACTTTGTCTCAGTAGTGACCACTTGTTAGTCGTGTTTTAGTATTTAAGGGAATTTCGGCAGCATTTCCCCTTAGTTCCCCAAATATTCGGGGAACTAAGAGGAAATGCTGCCGAAATTCGCTTAAATACTAAAACACGACTAACAAGTGGTCACATCCTAATTGAGACAAAGTATTCAAAGAGCAGTCCCAAAACGGGGACTATTCAAAATTAATCCCTAATGGATTAATTTTGAACGGGTTTTATGACCTAAAGGCATTATTCATTGGGTTGTGGCTCGTAAGACAATACTCTAGCTAGATACCTAATGGTGGAAATACCTTTAATTAACTATATATACTATTATCAAAATACATGATCAAGTTTCATTCACAAAGCCAAACACGAGGTTCATGTTGCACTTACAATTTTTTTCGACGCCGAATCGAGTGAGATGAAGATCGTTGCACCAGATTCCTCAATAATAGCCAATCTACAAAAATAATAAGAATTGAGTTGAGCTTTTGAAGCAAAATACACCACATGAGCCCTAATATAAAAACAAATTTACCATTCTTGAGTCTCATCAATCCAAGTTAATTTGATTGATATGTGCTTGTAGAACGAGAATTATAGATCAAATATAAAACGTACACTTGAATTTCCTAATTTCTTGATTCTCTATGGGATTGTGCCTAAAATTAGTTAGCATTTTAAATTAAAAATGAAGGAATCGGGTTTATATTACCTCAATCAACCATCAACCGAGATAGATCAACAAATGAGGAAGAGAAACACTTGTTTCGGGTAGAGAGAGTTCAGAGAACGAAAACACCTCAAAGAGGGCAGAGACAGATCGCGCACTGGAAAGGGAGCAAATTAAAAGACCTCGTATTGCGGAAAGGGAGAAAGAAATTAATTATCTGGATCGGTTAAGTTATAATACCGATCCTGATAATCATCAGCACCGGTTCATTTTTTAGCCGATCCTGATAATCACCAGCATCGGTTTGTTATTAACCGATCTTGATGAGTATCAAGATATTCTGCCATAAAACGTCCCAACGTTTTGTAAAACGTTGAAAACGTTTTAGTTTAACTTAGGTCAAATATAACCAATTGTCTTGAACATGCATATCATCACAAATATAACCATACGAAAGATAATCAATTTAGGATTAAACATGCAATCATATACCTAACAAAGTTCAAGTCAAATACCATAGGAAAAATAAAAGTGCAATCATACAACATAGAAATAATAAAAGTTCATGTAACACAAATAACATAGCATAGCAATCACTTAGCAAATTCTAATTGTAAAAGTTCATAGAGATTTAAATTTCGGGATCATCGTCATCATCTCCTTCGTCACCCTCTTCATCATCTTCATCATCATCATCGTCGGAAGGTATGTGAGGGGCACTAGTGGACGCACCACTAGAAGCACCATATTGCTTCACAAAGCGCCGAGCGAGTTCCGAAGTGGTGAGATCAATATCATAAATTGCTTCGGCGTTTTTGCGACCTTGAATATGGATTTTGCGTGATCTTGACTTCAAGATTTTAAGATCGTTGTTGATCGCGGTAAATTGGTTGTTATTGGCTATTTGGTATTCTTGCATGTGTTGAACAATCCAAGCCAATTGATTTTCCGCTCCTTGAGGAAGTTCATCTTGAGCCATTGGTGGTATTGGTGGTTGTTCAGGTTGAGCTGGCGATTCTTCTTCATACGGATCCCAATATTGGTTAGGTAGAGCATTTGGAGCTTTTATCCAATCATTGATAGGTCTGATGTCAGGTTTTATAATTGGTAAACCCGAACCCGATACACTTTTGACCCAACCATGTTTGGGTAGAATATCAAGCAAATGATTAGGCTCATTTTGAATGAGATGACTTGGGACGGTTATGCCATGTAGGCGAATCATGCGATGAATTAAATGGCCATAGGGGAGATTGGCAACAGAGCTAGAATAGCAAGCAATCATGTGACGAAGAATGATAAAAGGGATGTTGAACCGTTTTTCATCCATGGAGATGAGGTGCCTCAAATAGTACATTGGACCTCTTTCAATGTTAGATTTGATCGTTGCTTTGGGTATGAGAATATTGTTAACGAAAAGAAATAGCAAACGATGTAAAGAGGGAAGAGATGAGGCATAGAGGGGTTTAACGCCAAAGTTACGGCGATCAAACCAGGTTTTGTAGTGATCGGATGATTCTAAAGCAAGTTCGGGCCAATTCCGAAGAAGATAGGCTTTTTCACCTTCATTGACTAACCCAAGCCAACTGGCGACATTGTCCAAAGAGAGAATGATTTCTCGGCCACAAACATAGGACTTGACAAGAAATGGGTCTTCGGAGAAAGTGAGATTGCAATAAAAGGTTTTGGTAATCATCTCACTATAGGGTTCATCACACGTGATCAAATTTTCCCAAGGCCAATGACGGATAAACCCGATAATTTTGTCATTCTCGGGAAATGAGAAGGTAACCGAGGCCTTGTTGAAATAATAACAATTCGATAATTTTCGATCCGAAAATTGACCCATGAAATTGGTGTGAGCAATTGGATTTCTAAATAAATAGGTGTTGGATCGATAAATATTGGTATCCTGTTCAATCTCAGTGGCACTAGATTGACCCGCATCGTTGCGAGACCTCTTCTTTCGAAGGATATTCAATTTGGAGAGTTTTGGTGCCATTGATAGAAGAGAGAAATTGAAAATTACCGATTGAATATTGAAGTACAAATCCGTGAAGAGAACGACTCAAGAAGTGCAATGATGAAGACGGATCGTCGATTGAACGGTCGGATTGCCGGATTTGAAAAGGTGGCGAGATTTAGGGTTTTGGTGGAGAGAGAGAAGGAGGGAGAAAACCTTGATTTTAAGAGGAGAAATGGAAGGAGGGTTGAGAGGAGAGGAGAAATCACTTTAAAATAAGTGATTTGGTGGTTTGTGGTGGTTGTAGTAGAGATTGAAGGGCTAGGGTGGCGGAGAGAAGAAGAGAAAAGAAGAAGAGAGGAAGAGTCGGTTCGCAGGGGTCGAAGAGGCGCCGAAAACGTCTCGGACGATTATAAAACGTCCCACAACGATTTCTTCTGGACATTTGAAGATTACCAATTTTGGTTTTGAATTTAGATTTTTAACATTAAAGCGTCAGGACGTTTTACGAATCGTCTAGGACGTTTTTGTACTTTTTGTCATAATTAAAAAGTTATTTTGAAGTCTGAGAATTTAATTAAATCGTCCAGACGTTTTGACAATCGTCCGGGACGTTTTAGAATGTTTTGTACCTGCGTTGACGTGCTTAGTCAGAGCTACTCTGAACTTTCCTTGCATGGTTTGTGGTGGTTGTAGTAGAGATTGAAGGGCTAGGGTGGCGGAGAGAAGAAGAGAAAAGAAGAAGAGAGGAAGAGTCGGTTCGCAGGGGTCGAAGAGGCGCCGAAAACGTCTCGGACGATTATAAAACGTCCCACAACGATTTCTTCTGGACATTTGAAGATGAAAATTTTGGTTTTGAATTTAGATTTTAACATTAAATCGTCAGGACGTTTTACGGATCTCAAAGCACAATTAATACTAGACTCTTTGAGAGTAAATCTGGACCGTCCCTTTCCAATGTCTTGAGACAAGAGCCTCATGTGATACGGATCCCAAAAATATCGGGTAGATGGATATTAAATGCAAAACTAATCTCGAGATCGGTTAATTATGGTGCACCGATCCCGATACTATCCCGATCGGTCTTTTATTTGAAACCGACGCCGATAGTGCACACGCAGGATCGGTGTATTATTAATAACCGATCCTGATACGTAAAGGTGGCACGTAAAATGAGGCGCCTTCCCCTCTTCCCCTCTTCCCCTCTTCACACTCAAACCTTTCAACTTCAATTCAAAAATCTGCCATTTTCTCTCCTTCAACACTCGCCATATCTTGCAGTAGGTTTTCATTGATCACTTTTTCATGGTTTTAATGTCCAATTCCTTTCTTTGATCACTTTGTTTTCATTATTTTTTACGTTGTACGTGTATTTTCTCGTATTAGAAATGCCTCCTCGCCGTCGGTTCATAACCAGCAAGGGCGATGACTTTGCACAGCACTTCACCAAGCGAGAGTTGAAGGAGTTCTTCTTCAGTGATGACCCGGCCTTGGCACTCCTAGCTGAGTGCATTCTCGATTCAAATCCTTACCTCGATCCGGATAGTGACGGTGATGAGGACAGTGAGGGTGAAGAAGTTGAGCTCGAGGTGAATGCTCTTCCAACCTTTGCTGAGATGGTGGAGTGCTTCGAGTGCCTCTTCTTGGCCAAGGAGGATGCCGTGCTCCGTTGTGAGTGTTGTCGCAACACATTCCATCCGGGATGTGTTGGCGAGGAGGAGAAGAACAAGGACCTCCGACTTGTCGAATGGAGTTGCCCAACATGCATCGCGCGACGGCCCTCTTGAAGACTAAGTTTATTTTTTTTTGCAACTAATTAAGTTTATTTTGAGATCTATATGATCTAACTTCTTATATATGGTATGAATTTGTTAATTTACTTCTTTTGGATATGAACTTGTCATTTTGAGATCTATATGATCTAACTAAGCAAGTTACCTTATTATTGATATTATGGTTGTTTTTATTTATGGTTGTTTTTATTTATGGTTGTGTGATGCTTGATTAAATTATGATTTATTTGGCATATTTGTTTTAATTGCATATTTGTATGTCATGTGTGAATAATGGGTGTCAATCACAAATGAGTTGCTTGAATAATTGGTGTGGATAAGAAATTATATGATTTTCAATATACATATATATCTATATCTGCCTGAAAAGGAAAAAAAAAAATGGCAGAAAGACACTCATCAGGATCGGTTTTTTACATTTTCACCGATCCAGGAAACCATGAAGATCGGTTATTCTTAAACACCGATCGTGCTAATCATCGGAATCGGTGATCTTAAAACACCGATCCTGACTGGCTTATCTGCAAATTTTTGATTTTTTAAAGCAAAAAACGATTATTTCTTCAAATTTTTATTTTTTCTGCTTACTATATGGATTTATATTGAAAATGCCAAATCTGGACAAATTGGCGCTCATTTCTTTCACCAAATTTAGGTCTGGAAGAGGGGACAAGGGGGTCTACACAAGTCGGTGGTTCTTCTCTGCTGTTTCCATCAGAGTTTACTGAACTTAATATGAAAAAAAAAATTTAATAAATTATATTTCATGTTCAAGAGTTGAATGAAGGATAAGGACCTTCAAAAAAAAAGCAAGAGTCCGAGGAAAAGTTCAAAAAATCATATGTTTCTTATATGGAATCGAAAAAATTTGAATCTTATTCTATGGAATCAAAAAATTCATATGTTTCTTCTATTTTGAAATTCTTTTACAGGATCGGTTATCTATTTAGCCGATTTTGAATGTTAACTTTTAGCATCGGTTAATAAAAAAAAACCGTTCAGGATACTTGACAATCAAGATCGGTGTGTTTTTTACCGATCTTGTTTATTATCTGGATCGGTGTATAGGTAAACCGATCCTGATACACATTATCTACATCGGTTAAATCTGTAACCGATGTTAATACTTAACAATCACGAGCGGTTATCGTGTTTGCCCGATCCCAAAGGTATTAGCCTCAGTGTTTTATTTTAACCGATCCTGATGAGGCGATACTGTTTGCACGTTTTCCACTAGTGACAGTTATGTTTTGGTGAGATTATTGCAAGAACTTCCCAAATTCAACCCAAGACCATAATCACCCTGTTATGCTGTTAAATCACCATGCGGCAATCAGTTACTATACAATATATTTCATACCTGTTTTGGAAAGCAGCATAGTTCTCTATGAGTACAATGTCAAAATTTTTGGAGTCGGTTTCAGCAATTTTCTCCAATGTTTGAAACATAGCACCAACCTAACAAATTCCGAAAACAACTTCTGTAAAATAAATATTTATCATCATTTTTACTTTTATTATCCCTCAAAGTTTCCTAAAGAAGCATATACTGACCAACTTGCTGTAAGCCTTATCAATCATATCTCTAGATTGGCCTTGAATGTTCTGCTCCATCCTTTCATGCCAAATAGATAATTCTAAGTATTAAGTATTCATTGATAGAGATTTAACAACCACAAATTTCATAAAATTGAAAAAACGAGATTGAATTGAATACCTGCTACATCTCGGCCATTGTAGGTGCCACGATAGACAGTACGATAGGTGCCATGAGCGATCACGTATCGGATTTCGAGCTTTAACGGATCGATTTCCCAATCTTCTCTCGGACCTCGCGGTGCGCCTCCTCCACTCGCAGCTTTATCCTTCGTCCAGCCTTTCAGTTTAGAGGCGCCGCCGCCGCCGCTGCTATCCGCCATGGATGGATGGATGAAGGATGGAACCCTAGAGAGAGAGGTCGAGTAAGCGTGGCGCGATCTCAGGTTTTACCTCTCCCGCGCGATCTCAGGTTGTACCTCGCCTCTCGGCCGTCTCAAAGCAGCGGAGAGAGATTTAGAAGGGGGAGAGAGATAAGCCGCTGATTGAAATTTAGGGAAATGAAATTCTTCGCCGCTGATTGAAAGTGATAAAGCCGGGAACAAAAAATTTCGGAATGAATCGAAAGACATAAACCCGGGAACGAAAATTTTCGGAAGGAAAACACCGACGGTTCCGAAAATTTCCATTTAACACCGACTGTTTTTAAAAAAAAACAGTCTGTGCAGGGTTCGAGCAACACTGACTGTTTTTTAAAAAAACAGTCGGTGTTGGTCACTGCTCAACACCGACTGTTTTTTTTAAAAAACAGTCGGTGTAGGGTATGAGCAACACCGACTGTTTTTTAAAAAAACAGTCGGTGTTGGTCACTGCTCAACACCGACTGTTTTTTAAAAAAACAGTCGGTGTTGGTTCACCGACGGTTTTTTGTAATGGAACAGTCGGTGTTGAGGTTCTTCTTATTTACGATTTTACCAGTAGTCTCTACACCGACTGTTACATATTAAAACAGTCGGTGGTTGAGGGTCGGTGAAGGGGTTTTTTGTACTAGTGTTACAACTTCATTTTATCTTAGAATTAATATTTAATTAATGATATGCTTGTTAAAATCATTGAGAAATAATAGAGTACAGTTAAAGTCAATTTTTTTCAAATAGCAAATATATAGATAATGTTTATTCTCAAGGAATACGAATATAAAATACTTTGATCTGAACTATATCATACATGTGAACATCTCTAATCTCAAAGCCGTCGAGATAGATTTTTTCAAATAAAAAAATAGATTATAAGGTGTCACAAGCATGTCGACATTGTTGGTAGAAGAGCAATTAATGAATAACACGTTCTATAACATTTTATGCAGAACAGGCGTACAGCATTGGGATTGCAACTTAATTTTAATTAACAAATTTGAGTGTGGCTACGGTACTATGCATAGTATGATTTGGTCTGTGCTACGTCTCAATATTTGAGTTTTCAAAATTCTAACGATCGATCCGAACCGTTCAACATGATTATAAAATGAATATGTACTTATAAACTAAAATTTACATTTTTTCGAATTTTGTTTACTATTTTTTTAGATAGGTAGAAAATTACTTTGTATTATATCATCCGATACTAATATTATATCATCCGATACTTGTATTATATTGAAAATTTTTATATTGTGATATTCTAATAAAGAGCAGAGTCAGACTTTCAAATTATGAAAGTCAATCGTGAATGAGAATCAACCATATAACAAATTTATACTTAATCTAACAGTAACCATAACATATAGAAAATTACATATAAATATAAAATTAACAAAATAGAGGTCAATTGAACTCCATTCAACCTATATGCATCCGTCATTATCCGTATCGTATCCGATATGATACCCGTACCCGTATCCATGCAACATAACTCAAAGGTAATATAATTATTCTGTTTAGATCAGCACCGTCCAATCAGAATCCGGACTAATTTGATCCAAGACTAAATGTACGAGGTCTTTTTAATATTTGTGCGGATTCTGATCTAATAGTCTGGGTTTAAAGAGAAATATTATGTTACGTTTAGTTGATGTGGATTCCATCCTATGAAGAAGAAAAAAAGATATGAACTATATTACTTGCCGGTAAATAAATCAATGGTTGAAATTCTTTAGCAGATTAGATGGCTATCCTAAAAGTTATTGAAAAGATAGTTTCTTTGTTCAAAAGTAAGAACTACAGTTTGTTTGTAAACTATTCGTTCTAATGACACCGAAAGCAGGAAACCACCGTTAATGGAACCTGATGTCAATATGATATTATATGATATTTCTGTTTCTTTTGACCGTTAATTAATGGAACCTTTTCCTGATGAGGTCAGGAGCCAAGAGGATCAACCTTTCTTCTTTTTAACTGAACGTCTAGCCACCTCTCAGTAAACCTTTTTTTATTTTGGAAAAGAAATAAATATTTTTTAAAGTATAGAAAAATAGTGAAATCCTTTCATGACATGGAAAGAACCACACTTACGGCCTTTTCGGCCGAATTTTTATTAATATTAAAAAATTCAATTTCTATTCTGTTTGACAAGATTTCAAAAAATACCCAAACTGTAATTTTATTTTACGGTTTTGAACCAACTTTCAGCAAATTAAATCCATGGTTTTAGCCCCACTAAAACCACAGAACAAATCCACGGTTTCTGAAAACCAGAATTTTTTTTTGCGGTTCTAGATTTTTGACATTAAAAAAATTACTCAGAACTGTGAATTTAATCCACATATAGTATGATGAGAATTTATTCATCTAACAATTTTATCAGAACC